>VFSX01000084.1:242500-412500 GCA_016618255.1 Chlamydomonas sp. UWO 241 | reverse complement strand
CTGCCGCCCCTGCTGCTGCTGCTGCTGCTGCTGCTGTCCGCCGTCACCGCCCCCGTTGGCGTTGCCGCACGACGGGCTTGACATGTCGGTCAGCTGAAGGTGTGTGTGTGTGTGAGAGAGAGTGAGAGTGTGTGTGTGTGTGTGTGTGTGTGTGTGTGTGTGTGTATGTGTGCGTGTGTATGTGTGTGCGTGCGTGCGTGCGTGTCAGTGAATTTTTTTCGGCTCGACACAGCAACATTTGGCTGTATTCCGGCTGTACTTTGAGTTTGAAAAAAGGTCAACCCATCCAGTGGATTGAAAGTCTAAGTCAGTTTTTTTCATGTGGGTAAGCTGACAGGGGGTGGGGTACGTTTGCATAAGTTTGAGGAAGGTTTACAGGTTTACAGGACGCTCCCTCAGGGCGTGGTCTTGAAGAGGACCGACCAAGCATACTACTGACCTAGCTTTTTTGATTGGGCAAGTGATTGCAGCCCCCCTCAAGAACAAGAAGGGTGCAGCGATGCTTGTACAGTTTTTGCATGTATGCGCCCGGAAGACCCCGGGGCGTGAGTAAAGGCCTGGTCTAGTATAGTTTATACGTCTGGGGGGGCTCTACTAGGAGAGCCCGCAAGGCCACACAGCTTGCCAGTCCATCTGGGGGGGCCAGGGATGAGGACAGTAGAGTCATCCTGGTAAGCTGGTGTGCAGCGTACCTTGCATAAACCCTAAGCCCTAAACCCTAACCATTAACCCTTAAACCTGAATCCTCGACCCTTCACATGTAAAATCTAAAAAAAAATGGATTCAGGATGCCACTATCCATGACAGTGTTCCCCCCGCAAGCCGTAAACTGGTCGGATTGTTCATTTCCCAGGAAACCACCCCACACTTGGTGGGAGAGGGCGTGGAGGGATGCGTTGGAAATCTACCCTCGGATCGCCGTGGGTAGCTTGACGACATGCGTTGCGTGGATGCCCGCTATGAATCGCGCCTGGTATGAGCTGTCAAAGTCGCTCGAGCCAGGAGACGGTTTCTGGCTAAAATCCCTCCCAAGAGTCATGCCTACTGATGGCAGATGGACTGATTCAAGTGCTGACAGTCAAGTGCTGACAGTAGATCAAGTTGATTAATGACGGCAATAGAGGCTTTGATTGCGCTATACCTGATGAAGAAGCCGGTGAGATTGCAACTATTGCTGAACACAGTATATTGTTGCCGAGAGTTGCATTACCGAGCATACACATAGATTAAAATAACCAGCTTTCTTTCCATGACTGCTCGTAGTCACGCTGGCAATGCCTGCACCCCACCCTCCCTTGCTTCGTATTTTTTATTTTTTTTCGCACATGCAGCAGCCCCGCCATCGCCTTGCCCGCCCCCCCTTCCTGCTGTTGCCGCTGCTGGGCCGTCCCATTATATGACCCATTGAATGACTACCCCCACCCACCCACCCACCCACGCAGCTGCAGCAGCCCCGACGTGGCCTCGACCGCCCCCCTCCTGTTGTCACCCTTGCTGCCGCCCGCCCCATTGAATGACTGCACCCCACCCCACACACACGCACGCATGAACGACTCTCCCCCCCCCCCCACACACACACGCACCTGCAGCAGCCCCGCCATGGCCTCGCCCGCCCCTCCTGCTGTTGCCTTTCCACACGCCCCATTGAATGACTGGGCAACCACTCACACACATATGCACGCACCCCCTCCCCCCCCAAACACACGCACGCGCGCACCTGCAGCAGCCCTGCCATCGCCTCGCCCGTCCCCCTCCGGTTGTCACCGTTGCTGCCCCCCGTCCCATTGAACAGTGGGCGCCCGCCCGGAGTGGGTCCGGTCGCAATGTGTGGAACAAGGAGGTGTGCCGAGTCGCCGAGGAGTGCCGCGTGGCCGCTGCTGTTGGCGATCCTCTCCGCCTGAGGGGGAGAGGGAGGGTGGGTGGGGTGGGGGTGGGAAGGGTGAAGTGGCACACGCACGCACATGGTTAGCTTTGATGGCACATATGTGAGGCCGATTACTATGTGTGGAATGAGGAGGTGCTGCATCTTGCCGAGGAGCGCCGCGTGGCCGCTGCTGTTGGGCATTCTATCCGGTTGAGGAGAGGGAGGGGGTGGGGTGGGGGTGGGAGTGGGGGTGGGGTGCACACGCGCATGCACATGGTTCGATTTTGATGGCACATGTGTGGGGTCAATTACGATGTGTGGAACGAGGAGGTGCAGCAAGTTGCGTAGCAGTGCCGCGCGGCCGCTGCTGTTGTCGATCCTCTCCGGCTGCGGGGGAGGGAGGGTGGTGGGGTGGGTGTGGTGGGTGGTGGGGTGGCACACGCGCATGCTCATGGTGAGCTGTTGATGGCACATATGTGGGGCCGCTCATGATGTGTGGAATGAGGTGTAAGAACTCGCCGCTGAGCGGGCGTTTCTATTGCAGGCCTTCTCCTGCTAGAGAGGGGGGGGGGGCGTGACACATGCGCACGCACATGGTTAGCTTTGACAGCACATGTGTGGGGCCGATTGCGATGTGTGGAATGAGGAGGTGCAGAGACTCGCCGCTGAGCCGGCGTTGCTATTGCAGGCCTACTCCTGCTGGGCAGGGGGGGGGGGCACACGAGCGCGCACATGGTTTAGCTTTGATGGCACATGTGCGGGGCCGATCGCGACGTGTGGAATGAGGAGGTGTGGGACTCGCCGTCGAGCGGGCGTTGATATTGCAGGCCTTCTTCTGCTCGGGAGAGGGTGGGGGGGGGGGGGGGGGGGGGGGGCACACGCGCACGCACATGGTTAGCTGTGATGGCACATGTGTGGGGCCGATTGCGATGTGTGGAATGAGGTGGTGTGGGACTCGCCGCCGGGCGGGCAGCGGCCGTTGCTGTTGCCGGCCTTGTCTTGGTGTGGGTGGTGGGAGACTGTGCTGGGGGTAGACGTGCCTCGCTGGCTTTAGCCTTTTTGGATCTTGTTTTTTTACTCAGGGTCTAGGCGCTCCCATTGTGGCACGCTTTTGATGACAACGAATGTTGGTGGGGGGGTGGGGGGAGGGAGGGTATACCACCGCTCCGAGGAAGCACTGACCTGGACTCTCGACAGTTGCAGCGGCATTGGCAGAGATCTGTGAGACTGTGCTGTGCTGCTGCCACAGCACACAGCACGCAGCACACAGCACACCACAGACAGCGCGCAACACGCAGCACGCAGCACGCAGCACGCAGCACGCAGCACATAGCACACAGCACGCAGTACACAGCACGCAGCACACGGCACACAGCACACAGCACACAGCACACAGCATAGCGCTGAACCCCACACGTGCAAGGCCCTTCCTTGCTAAGGGTCCGGGATTCCCTAGACCCTTACCTTGAACATCGAGAGCTGCAGCGGCAGTTGCAGCGACATGTGCAGCGGCCGAGAGCCCTGCAGCCCCACTAGAGGCGTCAGCACAGAGATCTGAGGCCCAAGCAGCCACTCTGAGGCACCGCTTTATACACCCCCATGCAAGGCCCTTCAGCTGCTTTTCCGACCCTAACCTTGACCATTGACAGTTGCATCATCACTTGCAGCTACAGTTGCAGCGGCCGAGCGCTCCGCGGCCCCACTTGAGAGCCTCTGAACAGAGCTCTGAGGCCCGAGCAGCCCACTTTGAAGCATTATTCACCCCTCATGCATGGCCCTGCAGCTGCTTCCCAGACCCTTGCCTTGACCATTGACAGTTGCAGCGGAATTTGAAGCTGCAGATAGCCCTGCAGCCCCACTAGAGGTTAGCACAGAGTCCTGAGGCCCGAGCAGCCCACTCATGCAAGGCTCTTGCGCAGGGCTCAGTATACCTCAACCCTTACCTTGACCATTGACAGTTGTAGCGGCAGTTGTGGCATTTGCGGCGGCCCAGAGCTTTGCGGCGCCACCAAGGGCATCGGCGCAGAGCTCTGAGGCCCGAGCAGCCCACTCGGGGGCCCACGCAGCGCGCTGTGCGGCCCCTGCGTGAGCGCCAGCTGGTGCCCCATCGCAAGCGCGCTGCTGAGGTTGCTGCTGCTGCGCTGCAGGGGGACGAGGCCTGCGGGGTCGGGTTGTTTTCAGTAGTGGGGTGCAGTCGGTTGTTATTGCCAGCTGCAGAAGTCGTGGAGAGTCATTTGTAGAGATTAAGTTGCATATGGTCAGCAGGAGCGTACGGTGGCTGCTGCTGCAGTGGGACTAGACCTGCGGGTTTGGTTTCTGCCGTGGGTTGCAGTCAGTTGTTGTACAGCCAGTCCAGTCAGAGCTTCGTACAGTCAGCAGGAGAGTCAGGCTGCTGCTGCTGCAGTGGTACGAGGCCTGCGGTCAGTTTTGGTAGTGGGTTGCAGTCAATTGAAGTCAGCTGCAGTAAGTTGTAGAGAGTCAGTTTTTGACAGTCAGTCCAACTAGAGCTTTGCACAGTCAGCAGAAGCGTACGGTTGCTGCTGCTGCTGAGCTGCAGTGTGACAAGGCCTGCAAGTTTGGTTTCAGAAGTGGGTTGCAGTCGGTTGTTGAACAGCCAGTCCAGTCAGAGCTTCGTTCGTACAGTCAGCAGGAGAGTAAGGCTGCTGCTGCTGCTGCTGCTGCAGTGGAACGAGGCCTGCAGTCAGGTTACGTAGTGGGTTGCAGTCAGTAGAAGAGTAAGTTGTAGAGATTCAGTCCAGCCAGTTTCACACAGTCAGTGTCAGGCAGTTGGCAGGACCGCCAGGTTGCTGGTGCTGCGCTGCAGGGGGACGAGGCCTGCGGGGTTGGTTTTGGTCGTGGGTTGCAGTAAGTTGTTGTGTGTCAGCTGCAGTAAGTTGTAGAGAGTCAGTTTTAGACAGTCAGGTCGATTTAGGTGCGTCACACACGACTGTAAAATCCATCATCATCATCAGATCAGATATTCGAACAGTCAGCAGGAGCGTAGGGTGGCTGCTGCCGCTGCTGCTGCTGCTGCTGCTGCTGCCGCTGCTACTTCCTGGCAGGTGTGGTGGCTAGCTGCTGCTTATGCTGGCATCGCCGGCCTCTTCGCTAGGGTGCACATGCACATGTGAAAAACGCCAACAGAGGCGTCCAGCCAACTGTCACATCAACCACATCCGCACGCACACACACCCCATCATAAACGCACACACATGCACACGCACACGCACGCACCCACCCACCCACCACCCAACCACACACGCATGCACCCACCACCCACCCACCCAACCAACCACACATACACACACAAACCCACCTGGGCCTCCTCCGATCATGAGCTGCGTGATGACCCCCGACGGGCCTGGCAGTCCACCCAGCTCCACACTTTCTGGCACGATCTAAACACAGGCAGGGGTGGGGTGGAGTGTGTGTGTGTGAGTGTGTGTGGTTGACTTTTCAGTCTTGTTGGACGTCTTTAATGGCGTATTGGACTTGTGTGTGTGTGTGTGTGTGTGTGTGTGTGTGTGCATGTGTGTGCTTTAGGAGAAGGCTTTATTTGTGCCGCCGCCGCCGCACGATTTCTGGTGGTCGCACTCCGGCACCTGCTCAGGTGTTGTGCAGCGCTCATATACAGCATTTATGGCGCCTGCTACAGCCCCACTCTCTTTGTCTCCCTTTCTTGCTACTCTCTCTTCCTCCCCTCCTGTATCTCCCTTCGTAACTCTCTCGCCCGTCCCTCCCGAACACCCGCCACCCAGTGTGACCGCCTGCATGCAGCGCCGCCTCTCTCCCTCTCTCTCCGCTGCCGCCTCTCTCCCTCTTTCTCTCCGTCACCGCCTCTCTCTGTAGCCGCCTCTCTCCCTGTCTCTCCGTCGACACCTCTCCCTCTCTCTCTCCGTCGCCGCCTCTCTCTGTAGCCGCCTCTCTCCCTCTCTCTCTCTCCATCGGCACCTCTCCATCTCCCTCTCTCTCTCCGTCGGCGCCTCTCTCCCTGTCTCTCTCCGTCGGCCTCTCCTCTCTCTATCGTTCTCTCTTTTTCCTCGCTTCACTCTCTCTCTCTCTGCCTCTCTCTGCTTCTGCGCATGCTGTCTCACCTGCCATCCAGTGTGCGCACCCGTGAACCACTGCCTCTCTCTCTTCTCTCTTGCTATCTATCTCTCTCTCTCTCTCTCTCTCTCTCGTTCTCTCCTTCTCTTCCTCTCTCTTGGTTACTCTCCCTCTTCCCCTCCCACCTGCCACCCAGTGTGCGCTTCTGTGAGCCACTGTCCTGGTCTTGTCTCTCTCATTATCTCTTTCTCTCTCTCTCTCTCATTCTCTCTCTTTGCTACTCTCTCTTGACCTCTCACCTGCCACCCAGTGTGCGTGTCTGTGAGCCTCTCTCTTTTCGCTCTCTCTTTCTCTCTTTGGTACTCTCTCTTCCCCTCACCTGCCACCCAGTGTGCGCATCCGTGGGCCACTGTCTCTCTCTCTTACTCTCTCTTCTTCTCTCTTTGTTACTCTCTCTCATTCTCTCTCTCTTTGTCACTCTCCCTCACTCCCTTCCCCTCACCTGCCACCCAGTGTGCGCCTCCGTGAACCACTGCCTCTCTCTCTCGTCTCTCTCGTTCTCATTCTCTTTTCTCTCATTCTCTTTCTCTAGTTCTCTTTCTCTCATTCTCTCCGTCTCTCTTTGTTACTCTCCCTCACGCTCTCCATCCCACCTGCCAGCCAGTGTGCGCCTCCGTGAGCCACGGTCTCTCTCTTTCTATCTCTTCTTCTCTCTTTGTTACTCTCACTCATTTGCTCTGTCTTGTTTTTTTTACTCTCCCTCACTCTCTCTCGCACCTGCCACCCAGCGTGCGCCTCCGTGAACCACTGCCTCTCTCGCTTCTCTCTCTTTCTCTCTCTTTCTCTCTCTTTCTCTCCCTTTCTCACGTTTTCGCCCTCTCTTTCTCTCTCTCGTTGTTACTCTCTCTTCACCTCACCTGCCACCCAGTGTGCATCTCCATGCACCACTGTCTCTCTCTCATTATATTTTTTCTCTCTTTGTCACTATCTCTCTCCTCTCTTTCTCTGTTCTCTTTTTTTCTCCCTCTTTCTCTTTCCCAGTCATTCTCTGTCTCTCTTTGGGACTCTCTCACTCTCCCCCGCACCTGCCACCCAGCGTGCATCTCCGTGAACCATGCCAAGTCGGCCTGTGGGCGCAGAATCTTGACCAGCTCTGCACTCTGAGCGTCAACTGGCATCACCTGTGATTTGGTGTGATGAAAAACGGAATCATTAAATCTTGATGCTGGGTTTCCTCTTGTTCTCCGACTCTCTCTCTGTCTCTCTCTCTCTCTCTTTCTCTCTCTGCCTCTCTCTTTCTCTGCCTCTCTCTCGCTCTGTCTCTCACTGCCTCTCTCTCTCTGCCTTTCTCTCTCTCTCTCTCTCTCTTTCCCTCTTTGTGTCTGCCTCTCTTTCTATTTCTCTGCCTCTCTCTCTCTTTCTCTCTCTCTCTCTCCTCCTCCCTCCCTCTCTCTCCCTCTCTCTATATATATATCTCAATCTCTGCCTGTGACGCCACTTGTGGTGTGCTGGATTAGGGCGTGAGCGTGGGCGGGGTGTGGGGAGAGACGCGAGCAGAACTCTGACCAGCTCCGCGCCCTTCCCGTCACCATTGGACAGCACCTAAACGGGTGGGGGGTGGATTGATGCTGGTGGATTTTAGCGGTACAAGTTGTGCCTGCGACACACACCAATGGTGTGCTGGATCTGGCCTGCCTGTGAATCTTCACCAGCTCTGCGCTCTGAGCGTCAGCTGGCATCACCTGTGTTTTTGTGTGATGAGAAACAGAATCGTTTAACTTTGATGCTGGGGTTTCTATGTTTCTCCGAATCTCTCTCTGTCTCTCTCTTCCTCCCTTTCTCTCTCTGTCTCTGTCTTTCTCTGTCTCTTTCTCTCTCTGTCGCTCTCTGCCTCTCTCTCCTTCTCTCCCTCTGCCTTTCTCTCTTTCTCTCTCTTTCTCCTTCTCTCTCTCTGCCTTTCTCTCTTTCTCTCTCTCTCCTTCTCTCTCTCTCTCCCTCTCTCTTTCTCTTATCTCTCGAGCTCTGTCTGTGACGCTACTTGTGGTGTGCTGCATTAGGGCATGAGGGTGGGCGGGGTGTGGGGAGAGATGCGAGCAGAATCTTGACCAGTTCCGCGCTCTGAGCGTCAACTGGCATGACCTGGTGAGGGTTGTGATGTGATGGGAATGATTGGTGCTGCTGGTTTTTCTTTCTTTCTCCGTCCCTCCCTCCCTCCCCTCCCCTCCCCTCTCCCCCACCCCCTCGCGTGACGGCAAAAGAGACAACCCCCTAACACGCACGCGCGCAAGCACGCACACACACACACGCACGCACGCACACACGCGCACACACGCACACTCACACACACACGCGTACACGCACACACGCACATATGCACATATGCACACACACACACACACACACACACACACACCTGCAGCTGCGCCACACCATCCCGCACCATCTGTTGCACCAGGCCGATTGGCCTGTCCAGGGACACCTGCGTGTGTGTGTGTGTGAGTGTGTGTGTGTGTGTGTGAATGTGTGTGTGTGTGTGTCATCAGGCAGATCCCCCTTCACCCATGCTGCCGCCGATTCTCACCGCCTCTCCTCCTCCGTACGCCCCCTGTCGTCGAGCTGCCAATTCAGCAGCCAGTCAACGCATGCATCCAGGAACTCAGTCCATCCGCACTCTCTCGCACGCCCTCCACATGGCAAAAAACACGTGACGCCCTACCGCACAGATTTCCCTCCCCCCGCAGCTCTGAAGCTTCAGACAACGGAGCCCAGGTATCTCAGTGCCATCACCTCGACCGCCATGCGGCCCGAGCTAGCGCTCAACTAAAGCTACCGAGTTCCTCCAGCCCGCACCGTCCCGCCCACCGCCCACTGCCCAGTCGTTTATTCGACCCCACGCCCCACCTCAAGAGACCCACCGCTTATCCCACTGCCGCCCTGTCGACCTCCATACACCCACATGCTCGTCACATGGAGTTGCCCCTCCCCATGCACCCCATGCGCGCACATGCACCCCATGCACCCCCCCCCATGCTACCAGCGACTATGTATGCGCCATGTGGCCGGGCCACAGTGTGGCTCCCTCCTCTCTCCCCTCTCCTCCCTCCCTTCTCCTGTCTTCCACCCATCTTGTGCCCCCCGCCCCTCCCTAACCCTCCCCGCCCCTCCACCTCTCCCTCCGACTACCCTCCCGCTGCCTCCCTCCCACTACCTCCTACTTGCACGACTACCGCTGTTCGGACACGACTTCGCTCTATGCCGGCGGCACCATCACCTTCTTCCAGCTCACGCCGGTGACTTTTGCGCCCACTCCGTCACGTTCTACGCCCTCCGCAAACATCCATCTCTTCAACTTCACACGCGACATCCCCGAGTTCGCCGAGCGAGTCACCACCGAGTGGATCATCTTAGCATGATTTCCACAACTGTGGAAGTCCTTCTGCCGACACCTAGTTGAAACTCAGTCGAGGCGGATTGACGAACACAGCCGTCAATGACCCGCCACTGCCCCTTACCCCCACTGCTTTACGAATGAGGTTTTTCACCCTCTTGCTGGCGCACGGTTGGTCTCCCGCCTTCAAACGGAATCTCCTCAATTGATGACTAGAAACAGCCTATCTAGGTCTGCCGTGCAGAGTTCTCTGTAACGATATCTCTCTCTCTCTGTGTCACCAGGCAGATCGCCATGTCCAGCGACAGCTGTGTGTGTGTATGTGTGTGTGTGTGTGTCACCAGGCAGATCGCCATGTCCAGCGACAGCTGCGTATGTGTGTGTGTGTGTGTGTGTATGTGTTCAGGTGAATATTCTGTATGTGTGCATGGCATGACATGGGTACGGACCCAGCCCAAGCCATGCGCGTCCACACACCCCCTCTCACACAAATACCCACACCAACCGCAAAGGTGGAGGTCTAGGGGACACGATCCCACGGGCTTGTGAATCCCGGCCGTGCCCCCACGGGGAGGAGTCGATCTGGGGGCCAAGTGCCCTGTCTAGGTCCAGCCCCGACCCACTAGCTCCCCACCACCAGTAGCCAGCCACCCGTCTGTGGCGTTATACGCCGAGCAAGGTCAAATACGCTGCCAGTAGGTGCGTCACACACGACTGGAAAATCCATCATCAGCCCCCCACCACCAGTGGCCAGCCACCCGTCTTTAGCGCTCAAGCGTTATACACCAAGCAAGGTCGAATATGCTGCCGGTCGGTGCGTCACACACGACTGAAACATCCATCATCATCACCCTCGCCCAAACACGGGCGCTTGAATGCTGCCCCCTGCTTCTTCTTCTTCTGCTGCTGCTTCTGCTTCTTCTGCTGCGGCTTCTGCTTCTGCTGCTGCTGCTGCTGCTTCTGCTGCTTCTGCTGCTTCTGCTTCTGCTGCTGCTGCTGCTGCTGCTGCTGCTGCTGCTGCTGCTGCTCTTGTTGCACGCCGCCCCCGCCCCCCCCGCCGCCGCCAGCATCGACACCCTTCAGACGCTCCGCTCACTAAAGGCGTGACTGTAAAATGCACCACCCGCCCGCCCGCCCCCCCCCACACACACACACACACTCACGATCGCCTGCTTGCACGCATACAGCAGCCCCATGCCGTCTGGTCCCAGCCAGATGCGGTGGCACGTGTCGGCGTACACAACCTGTGTGTATGTGTGTCTGTGTGTGCGCGCGCGTGTGCATGTGTGTATGTGTGTGTGTGTGCGTGTGTGTGTGTGTGTATGTGCATGCGTGTGTGTGCATGTGTGTGTGCGTGTGTGTGTGTGTGTGTGCGTGTGTGTGTGTGTGTGTGTGCGTGTGTGCGCGCGTGTGTGTATGTGTGTATGTGTGTGTGTGTGTGTGTGTTTGTGTGTGTGTGTGCGTGCGTGCGTGCATGCGTGCGTCTGGTCCCACCCAGATGCGGTTTCGTGTGTCAGCGTACACGACCTGGTTAGGGTTCAGGGTTCAGGGTTTAGGGTCCAGGGTTAACAGTTCAGGGTTGCGGATTCAGGGTCAAGGGTTTCATACAGGTCTGAATTAATTTGATTTCCTGTGCCATTCTGGGATTGCACCTTAGCTTCTGTGGGGTTTGTCGTCACTCTGGACGTTTTTTTTTATGCACTATTCGACATTCTCCTTGAGAAATCAACTTGGCACTTCCTTGGGAATATTTAATCAGCAAGGCTAAGCGACCACGGCCCCCGCTGTCCGGGCCTCGCTGCCCAAATTGTTGGTGAAGCGGCAGCCATTTTGTGTTACGCTGCTTTCCCATTTTCTCCTTCTCCTACTTTTCTCACTTTTTCTGACTGACCCACTTTCTCTGTTCCCCGTGCTCTTAACCCATCACACAGCGTGCCGATTCTTAATGCAAATTTGCGTGGTTCACTCCACCCTCGCCCCTGCGCCGCCCTGTGCGTGCGTATCCCGGTGTGGACCAGCATACCCAATCTGCCCCTACGGTAGACAAGTAGCCGCCATGGCCCTACCACATTCACAACGCCTGAGGCGGCGTCTCAGGCGTCCCATTCCATGGCGCGGATCAGGCGGCGCCTCAGGCGCTCCGACCGCCTGAGGCGCCGCCTGAGGCGCACCCCTGATCGCCCCAGACGTCGCCTCAGGCGTTATCCAAACCGCCTCAGGTGCCACCCCGACCGCCTCAGGCGCCCACCACCGCCTGAGGCGCACCCCGGACCGTCTCAGACGTTATAACCGCATTCCATGGCGCGGATCAGACGTTGGGATTTTGGTAGGGTGGCAGCGATTCGTATACATACGAGATACACCATGTGCTAGTGGCATCACACAGGCTGTACACCCATCAAACGCCCCACACACCTTCGCGTACAGCACCGCTAGAGGCGCCACACAGACTGCAGACAGTGCTTCTTTGATTGGGCGGTTAACAGCCTACGGCGGTTTCTGGGCGGAAATCATTATAAAAAAAATGGATTTACCGCCCGATATTTTTGCCGTTTTTGTCGGTTTTGCCGGTTTTGGCCGATTTGGGTGCTGGCTGCTACGAATAAATGAATTGAAATTAATTGAAGAAGCCAGACTGCATCATTATCCAGATCCCGGCCAGAACTCAGGGCCGGTCACTGAGTCACTTCCTTGTTGGAGTGCCAAGCCAGATATGGGAGCCATGGAGCCGGGTTTCCAGTCAAATGGCTCCAGAACGTCAATTCAACATCCTGAAAACGGAATTACTGAGGGCCCCCGCGTCTTCTCGTACAGCATCTCCCCACCTCAGGTGGCACCTTAGGTAGAAATAGGTGCTGCGCTCCTACTTGATATTGTGGCTGGGTTTTTTATGTTTGTGTTTTTGTTGTTCATTTTCATCACCACCATTTCATCATCTTCCATCATCCCCATTCACCTTCATTCACCTTCATTCATCATCATTATCGAGTGCGACACAAATCTCGCCGCCTAGCGCTCGCCCGTGCCCCCACATGCACCTAAAGGCACCGAAGGGACTGGAACGTCCTTCCCTACCACATTCACAACGCCTGAGGCGGCACCTGAGGCATCCCATTCGATGACGCAGATCAGGCGGCACCTCAGGCGCTCCGACCGCCTGAGGCGCACCCCGGACCGTCTCAGACGTTATGACCGCATTCCATGTCGCAGATCAGACGTTGGGATTTTGGTAGGGCTTGGTATCATAGCTGCACCGTTGGACGCGCCGGAGAGGGACTGTCGCGCTCTTTTCTCAGACCCGACACATTCTTCCCCACACGGAATTGCTGTGCAAGCGCCCCCCACACCTTCTCATACAGCAACTCCCAAACACACACTCTACACACACACCATAGCTTCCCGCACCTTCTCATACAGCACCTCCCACACACACACCCCAAACACACACATCCCACAGCTTACTCCACCTTCGCATACAGCACCTCCCCCCCCCCACACACACCCCACAGCTTCCCAAACCCTCTCGTACAGCACCTCCCGCGCTCATAACCCCGCCACACCCCACTGGTTCCTACACCTTCTTTTACACCCCATCGATCATCCAACATCCCATCCATCATCCAACACCCTACAGCTTCCCACACCTTCTCATACAGCACCTCCCACCCCCACCCCCCCAAACACACATCCTACAGACTCCCACACCCTCTCGTACAGCCCCTCCCACACCAGTGCTTCTTCAATTGATTTCAATTAATTAATTCCAACAGCCCAAAATTGGCCAAAATCAGCAAAAAACGGCAAAAAACGGCTAGCATCGGCAAAAATCGGGCATTTAACCCTAAAAAATAACTAATTATTTCCGCCAAGAAACCGCCGTAGGCAGTAGACCGCCCAATCAAAGAAGCACTGTCCCACACCACCACCCCACACCCTCTCATACAGCACCTCCCACACTCATCACCCAGCCACACCCTACTGGTTCCTACAACTTCTCATACAGCACCTCCCACACCAGCGCTTCTTCAATTGATTTCAATTAATTAATTCTTTCAGCCTGGCCGCTGGCGGCCGGGACCAAAATCGGCAAAATAAAACAGCCGAAAACGACAAAAAACTGGACAAAAATCGACAAAAATCGGGCGGTAACCCCCCCAAAAATGAATTAATTGTTTTCGCACAGAAACCGCTTTAGGCGGTGAACCGCCCAATCGAAGAAGCACCTCGTACACCAGCACCCCACACCTTCTCGTACAGCACCTCCCTCAGGTGCTTCATCTTGTGGCTGTTCTTGCCCATCTGCGGTTGATTGTCACGGTGGGGTTTTGTTCATCTTCAGGTTTTTTTTTGCGGGTGCTACGGTGGGGTACACTTCATATTGGATCTGTGCGTAAGCAGGCGAGCGGGCAAGCAATCGGCTGTTTTTTTTACCATTTGCGGTAGATGACACGATGGGGTAGGGTGAGCGAGGGAGCTAGGGAGCGTGCGAGCAGGCAAGCGGGCAAGCAAGCGGCTGTTTTTCGACCATTTGCGGTAGATGATACGATGGGGTAGGGTCTGTGCGTGAGCGAGGGAGCGAGGGAGCGAGGGAGCGAGGGAACGAGGGAGCGAGGGAGCGAGGGAGTGAGAGAGCGAGAGAGCAAGGGAGCGAGGGAGCGCAAGGAAATGCGATGCCAGAGGCGGCGCCTCAGGCAGCACCTCGGGCGTTGGGAATGTGGCAGGGCATGTGAAGTGTAAAGAGAAGCTTGCTTTCTCTGCAGGTCACGGTTCTGATCGGTTCAACCCTGGAAACCCGCCATAACGCAACATAACCCCTTCCCCACCACCTTCATGTGCATCACATCTGTTTGTGCATCATGAGTGCACCAGAGAGCATCCTAGTGTGTTTCGCTGCACATACGGAGTGCAGCAGTGCACCACACGCACCAGGTGCAGCATCTCTGGTGGGCTGGCGTGCAGCGTGGCCTGGCAGGCTCTCGTAGTAGAGCCCCCCTAGGCACGCAGTGTAGGCCTTAACTCACGCCCCGGGGTCCTCCGGGCGCGAACATCTAAAACCTTATAAAAGCCATCAGTGCACAGCTTGACAGCAGCTTGCTCTTGGGGCCAGTTTGTTTTTTGTTCTCGAGCCCTCACATGCACCACTGTGGAGTCTGTCAAGCCTATGCAACTCTGCGCCAGTGCACCATGACAGCACACACGCCAAAGCAAGCAGCAAAGAAAGTACACAGACCATGTGCAGCACGTCGAGCAGTTTGCTCTCCAGGCCAGTTGTTTCTGTTATCGCAGCCTCACAAGCACCCCAGCCAAGTCTGTCAAGCCTGTGCAACACTGCGTCAGTGCACCATCACGCGTGACAGCACACACGCCAAAGCAAGCAGCAAAGAAAGCACACGGACCATGTGCAGCACGTCGAGCAGTTTGCTCTCCAGGCCAGTTTTTTCTGTTCTCGCAGCCTCACATGAACCCCAGCCAAGTCCGCCAAGCCTGTGCAACACTGCGTCAGTGCACCATCACGCATGACAGCACACACGCCAAAGCAAGCAGCAAAGAAAGCACACACACCATGTGCACCACGTCGAGCAGCTTGCTCTCCAGGCCAGTTTCTTTTGTTCTCAAGCCATCACACACGCACCACTGTCAAGTCTGTCACGCCTGTGCAACGCTGCGTCACTCCACCGTCACGCGTGAGCAGATGCACCAAAGCAAGCAGCAGAGCGAGCAGCGGAGCAAGCAGCAAAGTAACCACACGTACCATGTGTAGCACGTCGAGCAGCTTGCTCTCCAGGTCGCGGTTCTCGTCAATGTGCACCATCAGCTCCTTGAGCTCCTCCACCGTCTTGACGGACACAAACGGAACGGGCATGTTTACCTGCGTGTGCGTGCGTGTGTGTGTGTGTGTGTGCGTGTGTGTGTGTGTGTGTGTGTGTGTGTGTGTGTGTGTGTGTGTGTTCGCACACGTGTGTGTGCATGTGTGGGGGGGGGGGGGCATGCGTTCGCGTGCAAGTGCACATCATCAGGTCATTAAGCTCCTTCACCGTCTTGAATGATACAAATGGAACGGGCATGTTTGCCTGCGTGTGCGTGTGTGTGTGCGTGTGTGTGTGAGAGTGTGCGTGTGTGTGCTGCTGCTCTCTCTCTCTTTTCAACGCCCCCCTCCACACCCTCTCCCACCAAAAGTGCGGTGGTTTTCTGTGAAATCGGATACCCGGCCCTTAACAGTATAATACGGCTATCTTGGGGATTTATGCACGTACCGAGATGTTGCTCAGTCGCTGCGCCGTGACTTTGCCGATGTGCTTGAGCTTGTCAATCTGGGTGTGGGGTGGGTGAGCAAGTGTGAGTGTGTGTGTGTGTGTGTGTGCGTGTGAGTTGGTGGGTGGGTGGGGCTGTGTCTGTTTCTGTGTCTTTATGTGTGTGTGTGTGTGTGCCTGTGTCTGTGTCTGTGTGCCTGTGTGTGTGTGTGTGTCTGTGTGTGTCAAGACGGTACCACCTGGGCGGCCCACTCCCTGGGCGGCCCACTCCCTGGGCGGCCCACTCCCTGGGCGGCCCACTCCCTGGGCGGCCCACTCCCTGGGCGGCCCACTCCCTGGGCGGCCCACTCCCTGGGCGGCCCACTCCCTGGGCGGCCCACTCCCTGGGCGGCCCACTCCCTGGGCGGCCCACTCCCTGGGCGGCCCACTCCCTGGGCGGCCCACTCCCTGGGCGGCCCACTCCCTGGGCGGCCCACTCCCTGGGCGGCCCACTCCCTGGGCGGCCCACTCCCTGGGCGGCCCACTCCCTGGGCGGCCCACTCCCTGGGCGGCCCACTCCCTGGGCGGCCCACTCCCTGGGCGGCCCACTCCCTGGGCGGCCCACTCCCTGGGCGGCCCACTCCCTGGGCGGCCCACTCCCTGGGCGGCCCACTCCCTGGGCGGCCCACTCCCTGGGCGGCCCACTCCCTGGGCGGCCCACTCCCTGGGCGGCCCACTCCCTGGGCGGCCCACTCCCTGGGCGGCCCACTCCCTGGGCGGCCCACTCCCTGGGCGGCCCACTCCCTGGGCGGCCCACTCCCTGGGCGGCCCACTCCCTGGGCGGCCCACTCCCTGGGCGGCCCACTCCCTGGGCGGCCCACTCCCTGGGCGGCCCACTCCCTGGGCGGCCCACTCCCTGGGCGGCCCACTCCCTGGGCGGCCCACTCCCTGGGCGGCCCACTCCCTGGGCGGCCCACTCCCTGGGCGGCCCACTCCCTGGGCGGCCCACTCCCTGGGCGGCCCACTCCCTGGGCGGCCCACTCCCTGGGCGGGGCGGCCCACTCCCTGGGCGGCCCACTCCCTGGGCGGCCCACTCCCTGGGCGGCCCACTCCCTGGGCGGCCCACTCCCTGGGCGGCCCACTCCCTGGGCGGCCCACTCCCTGGGCGGCCCACTCCCTGGGCGGCCCACTCCCTGGGCGGCCCACTCCCTGGGCGGCCCACTCCCTGGGCGGCCCACTCCCTGGGCGGCCCACTCCCTGGGCGGCCCACTCCCTGGGCGGCCCACTCCCTGGGCGGCCCACTCCCTGGGCGGCCCACTCCCTGGGCGGCCCACTCCCTGGGCGGCCCACTCCCTGGGCGGCCCACTCCCTGGGCGCCCACTCCCTGGGCGGCCCACTCCCTGGGCGGCCCACTCCCTGGGCGGCCCACTCCCTGGGCGGCCCACTCCCTGGGCGGCCCACTCCCTGGGCGGCCCACTCCCTGGGCGGCCCACTCCCTGGGCGGCCCACTCCCTGGGCGGCCCACTCCCTGGGCGGCCCACTCCCTGGGCGGCCCACTCCCTGGGCGGCCCACTCCCTGGGCGCGCGAGTCACGGCGGTCGGCCCATGTGAGTCGCCGTCGGACTATCCACCATCGTCACCGCCCGAAGGGGGCAGCCTCAGCGAGCCGAGCAACCTCTTCCACAGTCCCAATCCTTATCCTGTCGCAGAGCCAGTCCCATGCCCTCGCCAGCGCCGAACAGCTCCTCGGCAGACTGTCGACCGCATCATGGACCGCCCCGCCACCGCCTGACGCCGAGCAGATTCTTGGCCGCGACCCACTGCGGCGCCACGACACCATGCACCACAGAGAACCTCACCTTGCCATGATCCCCCCTTCAGCACCCTTCACTCCCCCTGACACGCTCCAAACTACACAGTCCAACTCTTCCCCACCGTCACCCACCCACAGTCGACCACCCACCCACGCTTTCACCCCCACATGGAGCTCGCCGTCCCATGTGCGCGCCATGCAGGCCCATGCACCCCCGCCCCATGCACCTCCCCAGCCCCCCCGCGCACGCTGACCCCATGCTGGCAATCCAGGCTGGCAATCCCTCCTCCCCCCCCCCCCCCCCCCCCCATCCGTGAGCGCACACGCGCACGCGCACTCCCCCCTAGCCTCCCACGCCTCCTCCGACCCCTCCCAACCCCCCTCCCTCTCCCCCCTCGCCTCCCACGCCTCCTCCGATCCCTCCCACGCCTCCTTTGATCCCCCCACGCCCCCCCTGATCCCTCCCATGCCTCCCCTGATCCTTCCCACGTCTCCTCCGATACCCCTGATGAACCCTCACCTGACCCCCCCCCGATGCCTCATCTGACCCCTCCCACGCCCCTTCCAAACCCCCCTTTCCCGTCTACCGAGCCCCTATCCCAGGCCCGCCTGCCTTCGTCCGTCGCGCATCGAGTTCATCGCTCCAAGGAGCTGATCCGACGTCCTCATGGCCTGCCCAACGAAAACTCAGTCTAGTAGGCCGCGGCCGAACGGATCTAGTAGTTGCGGCGACGTTTACATTGCACGACGGACAACCCCGACTATCGCCCATGGAATTAATCGGCCCATGGGGAGATGATACGCTGCGATTGAAGTTGAAGTTGGTTGGCCAGAGTGGCAACCCAAGTTGTAGTTGGTTGGCCAGAGTGGCAACCCTAGTTGAAGTTGGTTGGCCAGAGTGGCAGCCCCCCCCAGACCCCCCCAAACCAAGGATACTATCCACTCGATTCAGGCGCTGGTCGGTCACCCGCTATTCGAAAGACATCCCAGTGCACGGGTCAGACTTCGTAACAATTGCCGGGGTGTATTGCTGTTAGTAGTACAGGCATTGCCGGTGCATGCGGACGGCCTCATGTAACGCTTGGTTGGTTGGTTGGTTGGTTGTCAAGACGGTACGCTGGAAGGCATTGCCAACCGCCACAAAAGAGACCCCCCACTTGCTGCATGCCTCGGATACACACACCTCGTCCTTGCAGTGTGGGTAGTCTGGCTTCTTGTAGTCGTTCACTGCGCGCTGGGACTTGACCTGCATGCATGCACACACATGCACAGTTGTTAATGTTGAATCGTATATAGTACTTTACAATCGTAGATGGTAGTTTACAGAGATCGGGGATGAGCATAAAATATAGCTTCTGCACGACAAATAGTTCACACCAAGGTGGAACAGAGGGCCAGGTATCTTCTGGCTTCTTTCCTTGGTACCTCATCCTGTTGATTCTTACTACGGAAGCCTAGCCGTAAGCATCCATTACGACTGTGACGGCAGTCACAGAGTCTTAGTTTCCCACCACCCAGCCCAGTGATGTTATTTTCAGGATTTGTAGTTCATTCTTCTACAGCCGGATTTTGCTTTGACCGCGTTGACTGTTGACTTACCGTTGACCGTTTGTCCTCATGCATAGTTCACTTGAAAGCTCTAGACGAACTCTGTCTGGCGGGCTTGGCCGACATCCAATCCTCTGAATGGGTTGAGCTATAGTCAAGGTAAACGTTCGGCCGGAATACAGCCGAAAAGGAAATCACTGCCCCAGCCCCTCACCTTCACATCACCACCATGATGATGGCGTCCACAGTCTTTGCGCGACATCAGTAATGATATACATATATATAGAGAGAGAGACCCAGTGCACGGCCTGTGCCAACTAAAACACACCCTGGCAATTGCTTCAGAAGTCAATTAAGGGGTAGGTTTAGGATCACTGCCCCCCCCCCCCCTCCTCCTCTCCCCTCTCCCCCTGTCCTCCCCTCCCCACCCCCTCCCCACTCCCCCACTGTAAACGTGTCACCCACCCTGGTTTCACAGGTTTCACGCGCCCGGACGATCCTGTGAGTTGAGGCCTGGACTTCACGTCTAGGGCAGGCTCTACAAGAAGAGTCCGCAAGGCCACGCAGCGCGCCAGCCTACCACCATCACACCTACCACTAGAGTCACCCGCCGTAGACGTGTTGCTGAGCGCAGGCCGGATGTTGCCCAGCGGCAGCCACAGCCCCCTTGCTTCCCCCTATTTACTTGTGTTTCCGGTTCAATCCCCTCCCCCCCCCCCCCCCCCCGATCCCCACCCACCGTGAAGATGTCGCTCAGCGCAGGCCGGATTTTGTGCAGCGGCAGCCACAGCCCAGTAGCTCCCCCCAATTGATTTGTGTTTCCGGTTCAATTTCCTCTCCCCCCCCACCCACCGTGAAGATGTCGCTGAGCGCAGGCCGGATGTTGTCAAGCGGCAGCCACAGCCCCTTCAGGTCGCTTCCTCCCATTCATTTGTGGTGTCTTCTCCCGCCCCCGCCCCCGTCCACACACACACCCCTCCTCCTAGGTTCAGGGCTTGAGGGTTGTGGTGCTCAAGGTTCAGGGTTTAGGTTCAGTGCGCCCACGAGGGTGGCGACCCACCGTGAAGATGTCGCTCAGCGCCGGCCGGATGTTGTCGAGTGGCAGCCACAGCCCCGTTGGGTCGCGCCACACCGCGCGCGCGAGCAGGCGGAACGTCTTGAACGTCTTGGTCTCGTAGCGGAACGTGTCGTTCTTGCCAGTGATGTGGACGCCGGGCAGGCGGCAGGAGCCAGCCTGTTGTGCGCGTGCGTGTGTGTGTGTGTGTGTGTGTAAGTGTGTGTGTGTGTGTGGCGCGTGGGGGGGGATGAAAAAGGCAGCGGTGTGAGGTCAGGAAGCATGCATAGCCCACGGAAGGAAGGGGGGCCAAGCAGGAGGGGGAGGAGGGGAGGGGGTTCGGTCTTGCCAGTGATGTGGATGCCGGGCAGGCGGCAGGAGCCAGCCTGTTGTGCGCGTGTGTGCGTGTGGGGGGGTGAAAACGGCAACAGTGTGGGGTCAAGAAGCATGCATAGCACGCATAGCTATAACAACTCTCAGGGATGTTGAAGCTCTAGAAGAGGGGTTAGTGATTGTGAATGTCTGGAGCCCGGCCTCGCTCTTGATTGTCCTCTCCATCCAAAGCTTAGCTTATGAGAGGTCCAAAGTGTGGAAGCGTGGGGCTTCCATACTTACACTAACTTGGAGCATCCTTAGAGGCTTGGCTCAGGTTAAGGTCTGTGACGATAGCCCACAGAAGGAAGGGTGCGGAAGCAGGAGGGGGAGAGTCTCGACAGTCAAGTGGACGCTAGGCAGGCGGCACGAGCCACTCTTGTGGGTGGGTGCGTGTGTGTGGGGGGGGGGGCATGCAAGAGGCAGCGGTGTGAGTTCAGGGAGCATAGCGCGCACGATGGCGGGGGGCCAAGCAGGAGGGGGAGGGGGGAGTCGTTCTTGCCAGTGAGGTGGACGCTGGGCAGGCGGCAGGAGCCAACCTAGGGGGGGGGTCCACGGGGCAGCGGTGTTGGTTGTTATTTGCAGGATGTGAGGAAGTGTGGGAAGCATTAAAAAGGCAGACAGGCTCAATTAGCGGAGGCGCGTTCTCGTCGCCGAGCCCTGGACCCAGCAATACCGCGCTGCTGGTGACGAGGATCTCCGTGCCGCTGACGAGCGGGGTAAAATACGACTGGCCCGGCTCCTGCTAGACTGCCCCTCGGTGGAACACTTCAGGAGTGGCTTGCCCGGCGCTGCCATGGCTTGGCGAGTAGCCGCGGCGCTGCCGCGGCCCGTGCTGGGAGACGGCCCTTATCCTCCCCCCATGCAGGACGCCATGCGGCACCGATTTCGACGAGTTGATCGACGAGCGGAGGAGCTGGCGCCCGTCAATGCATGCTGGACATTGGTCAAGATGGCTGGCCGTGGAGGCGGGCTACCATCACGGCTTCAGCGGTGGCGACCGCCGAGGCAACACAGAGTAAATCCGCTTCACCAATCGCAGCGTTCGTCACCGCGCTCATCCTCGGGGTCGCTCGTCTGCCGGTGACTGGCGTTGGAAGGTCTTCAGGCAGCCTCCATGACAACTCTGTCGTCCATGCACCCCTGGAGGGTGGGACCTGGCCATGCATGAGGCATGGGGCGCCGGCTGAGCTCCATGCAAACGAGAGCTGGACAGCCATGCGCTGCCAGGCGGGGACCGTTCCAGTCAGCGCCAGTCGGCTCTGCCGGCTTGACTGGCCACAAGGCCACTACTGTGACCCTGAGGAAGGTCCTCTCCTATATGCTCCTTGCCAGACATGTCTCTTAGAGACCGCTGTTTGGGGTAGTCTAGCCGGCGGGAGCGGTAGTCTATCGGCCGGGAGCCGGCGGTACTCTAGTTCTTAAGTGTGCTGGAGTATCGGCGGGTGTCTCTAGTAGAAGTGTAGCCTGCTAAGCTGGAAACCCCGTGTTACTGTTACTGTTACAGGCGGTTAAGGGGGGGGGGGCATTCTTGCCAGTGATGTGGGCGCCGGGCAGGCGGCAGGAGCCACCCTAGGGTGTGCGTACATGGGGCAGCGTTGTTGGTTGTATTTTGCAGGTGGGGGGGGGGGGGGTGAGAAGCAGGCAGGCGGCGCGACGCGTACGACTGGCAAGTGACGGGGGGAGGGGGTCTTGGCAGTCAAGTGGACGCCGGGCAGGCGGCAGGACCCACCCTAGGGTGTGCGTGCGTGGGGCAGCAGTGTTGGTTGCTATTTTCAGGAAATGAGGAAGTGTGGGAAGCAGGCAGGCGGCGCGACGCGTGCGACTGGCAAGCGAGGGGGGAGGGGGTCTTGGCAGTAATGTGGATGCTGGGCAGGCGGCAGGACCCACCCTGTTCCGTTCGTGTGTGTGGGGGGGGGTGAAAGCCAACGATGGGAGGTCAGGAAGCATGCATAGCCCGCGGAGGGAAGGGGGGCCAAGCAGGAGGGTGTGTGTGTGTGTGTGTGTGTGTGTGTGTGTGTGTGTGGAGGGCAAGGGGTGGGGGGCGAGGGGGGTGGGGGAGTGGGGGATGCGGGGGTGGGTGGGGATCCTGATTTTCACGTGGACGCCAAGCAGGCGGTAAAAGCCACCCTAGGGTGTGCATGCATGGGGCAGCAGTGTTGGTTGCTATTTTCAGGAAATTTGGAAGTGTGGGAAGCAGGCAGGCGGCGCGACGCGTGCGACTTGCAAGCGAGGGGGGAGGGGGTCTTGGCAGTAATGTGGATGCTGGGCAGGCGGCAGGACCCACCCAAGGTTGTGGTGCATAGGTAATTTATTTTTTCAGGAGGTGAGCAAGTGCGAGAAGTAGGCAGGCGACACAACGTGTGTGACTAGCAAGTGAGAGGGAAGGTGTCGGTCAGTGGTGTCATTAAGGAAACCAAGAATGCCGTGTTTGCCCCCGCAACATAGCAGGAGCATGCCGAATTGCTCCTGCAGGGGGCGTTTTTAGCGGAAACGTGTGAGAATCGTCGAATTTTACACTTTCCGGAGCAAAATTCTCGCGATTCGCCCCGCAGTTGACCCCAAAATTTCCTGGGTTGTCCCTGCAGTGGGGTCTGCGGGGCCTGCAGGGGCGCTTATGAAACCTTGGGGTTTGATGAAAGAAGGCTGCAATGTGGGAAGGCTGCAATGTGGGCACAGCATCTGAACCGCACCTGCATGTCGGTCGGTCCAGCCCTCCCACAATGGTAGGCTGGCGCGCTGTGTGGCCTTGTGGACTCTACTAGAAGAGCTCCCCTAGACGTCATCATCATCATCATCATCATCATCATGTTCTGCACTTGACCTCCCGAACATACGCAACTACAGTCCCAACCTGCATGTTGAGAACGATGAGCCCGCCCATGTTGGCGACGGTCGCATTTGGAATCGTGCTGCCGATGAGCGCGGTCCCCTGCAGATGTGTGTGCGTGAGAGAGAGTGTGTGTATGAGAGAGTGTGTGTGGGTGTGTGGGTGTGTGGGTGTGTGGGTGTGTGGGTGTGTGGGTGTGTGGGTTTGTGTGTTTGTGTGTTTGTGCGTGCGTGTGTGCGTGTGTGCGTGTGTGTGTGTGCGTGTGCTCTCGAGGTGGATGCAGCAATCTTCATATATGAGACCCCCCCCCGCCCTCCTATATATATACCAACTGCCAGCCATCTAACTGAGGAACTCGGGCCATACGCGCTGAGCACGGTCTTACACGCCTGCAGAGGTGTCCCTGACTGTAACATCCATCATCATCACATGGGAACCCCCCTTTCAAAACCCACGTTATCGCTCGCGTGCAGAGCTCCTTGGCACTCTTGAGGTTGATGCTGAAATCTACATATATGAGACCCCCCCACCCTGCCCCCGCCCTCCGACATATATTAACCCCCCCACACACACACCCTGTAAACCCTACATCATCGCTTGCGTGCAGCTCCTTTGCGCTCTCAAGGTTGATGCTTCCGTCTTCCTCGATGCCGCACGACGCGCCGTCGACGACAACGATCTGTGGTTTAAGGTTTGGGGCTCGGGGTTTAGGGTTTAGGGTTAAGGGGCTTAGGGTTTAGGGCTTAGGAGTTGGAGTTTAGGGTTCCAGTTGATGCTGCGCGACGCACCATCCACGACAACAATCTGAGGTTTAGAATTTGGGGATCAGGGTTTAGGGTTTAGGGTAAGGGTTAACGTCTCAAAGTTGAGGTTAAGAGCTTAGGGTAAAGGGTGTAGGGATTGGGGTGATGCTGCATGAAGCGCCGTCCACGACGACGATCTGTGGTTTGGGGTTTGGGCTCAGGGTTTAGGGTTCAAGGTTAAGGGGTTTAAGGTTAAGGGTTGAGGGCTTAGGATTTAGGGTTAAGGGTTTGGGGTGATGCTGCGCGACGCGCCGTCCACGATGACAATCGGTGGTTTGGGTTTTAGGGTTTAGGGTGATGCTGATCGGCAAGGATATGTGATTTTGTGAGGGGGTGGGGGTGGGGGTGGGGGCTGGGGCGGTAAGTATTCAGTAGTGGGGGCGGTGAGCAGCCACCGCCCCCCGCCTCCCCATTTCTGGACATCTTCACCTGCATTCATCGTCGCCAGCAGGCCCGAGTCCGCGTGTGTGAATTTGCAACCAATGCCGGCTGTCTATGCTACAGCAGCCACGGTAGTAGCCACCCCCCATGCACGCCTACATACTTGCCCCTCCCCACACACAAACGTGCGCGCGCACACACACACACACACACACACACCCTGCGCACACCTTGCACACACACAGCTGCGCGGCTCCTGGGAGGACGACAATCACATATACATCATCCGCGGCGACCTCCTGTCGGATTCGATGTCGCCCCCCCCCCTCCCCCTCCCCCCGCACACCTGCACCTCCACACCACTCATCGTCGCCGGCAGCCCCGAGTCAGCGTGCGTGAGCTCGAGCCCGATGTCGGCGTCGCACTTGGACTTGAGCAGCTGGTTGTCGGCGTACGACTCGTCGAACACATTTTCACACTTTCACACGTCGAACACACATTTTCACACACGTCGAACACACATGTTCACACGTCGAACACACGTCGAACACACTTACACACTTTCACACTCGTCAAACACACGTTCACATCTCCACACATGCACCTCCACTACACTCATCGTTGACGGCAGCCCCGAGTCAGAGTGACTTTGGAACCTGTCGGTGGGCCATGCGACATGCTACAGCAGCCGCGGCAGCACACACACACACACACACACACACACAAACACACACCCCTTCACATCTCCACACCTGCACCTCCACGCCGCTCATCGTCGCCAGCAGCCCCGAGTCAGAGTGCGTGAGCTCGAGCCCGATGTCGGCGTCGCACTTGGACTTGAGCAGCTGGTTGTCGGCGTACGACTCGTCAAAGTTGTCGCCCTTGATGCACACTTTGCTGGGGTTGTTGCGGCACAGCGCGCACTCCTTCGAGCGGCAGCCGATGAACCTGCGCGGGCAGCAAACGGCACAGGCATGCATGCGCTCGCTCAGCTGGAGTCGAGGGGCACGGGAGGAGCACAGGAGATCTTTGGTTACGTGCTTGCGTGCGCGCATGCAAGGTGGAGTTGTTGCGGCACAGCGCGCACTCCATGGAGCGACAGCCGATGAACCTGCGCGGGCAGCGAACGGCAACGGCACGCACGCGCTCAGCTGGGGACGAGGGGCATTTTATTGTGCGCACCCTCGGGGCGTGGGATAGAGGGAGCTGCCTAACGAGGCTAACGTGTAGCACAGGAGAGCTTTGCTTTGGTGCGTGCGTGTGCATTGAAGCTGGGGTTGTTGCGGCTCAGCGTGCACTAGCGGCGGGCGATGAACCTGCGCGGGCAGCAAACGGCACCGGCATGCACGAGCTGGAGACAGACAGCACGGGAGAGCTTTGATATGGTGTGTGTGCGTGCTGTCAAGGTCATGCGCTAAGGGTGTGATGGCAGCGCAGAGAGGTTTGTTTCGTGCACTCAGATAGGTTTGACGGCTGTATCCCTCCCCGCTCTCCTATCAGTATGGTCTGTGCATTTGGGGGTAGCTTGGCCTCCGCCGATTGGTTTTGGAGGGGTGGTTGGGGCTCGATTAACGGAGGCGCGTTCTCGTCGCCGAGCCCTGGACCCGGCAATGCGGCGCTGCTGGTGACGAGGATCTCCGTGCCGCTGACGAGCGGGGTAAAATACGACTGGCCCGGCTCCTGCTAGACTGCCCCTCGGTGGAACACTTCAGGAGCGGCTTGCCCGGCGCTGCCATGGCTTGGCGAGTAGCCGCGGCGCTGCCGCGGCCCGTGCTGGGAGACGGCCCTTATCCTCCCCCCATGCAGGACGCCATGCGGCACCGATCTCGACGAGTTGATCGACGAGCGGAGGAGCTGGCGCCCGTCAATGCATGCTGGACATTGGTCAAGATGGCTGCCCGTGGAGGCGGGCTACCATCACGGCTTCAGCGGTGGCGACCGCCGAGGCAACACAGAGTAAATCCGCTTCACCAATCGCAGCGTTCGTCACCGCGCTCATCCTCGGGGTCGCTCGTCTGCCGGTGACTGGCGTTGGAAGGTCTTCAGGCAGCCTCCATGACAACTCTGTCGTCCATGCACCCCTGGAGGGTGGGACCTGGCCATGCATGAGGCATGGGGCGCCGGCTGAGCCCCATGCAAACGAGAGCTGGACAGCCATGCACTGCCAGGCGGGGACCGTTCCAGTCAGCGCCAGTCGGCTCTGCCGGCTTGACTGGCCACAAGGCCACTACTGTGACCCTGAGGAAGGTCCTCTCCTATATGCTCCTTGCCAGACATGTCTCTCAGAGACCGCTGTTTGGGGTAGTCTAGCCGGCGGGAGCGGTAGTCTATCGGCCGGGAGCCGGCGGTACTCTAGTTCTTAAGTGTGCTGGAGTATCGGCGGGTGTCTCTAGTAGAAGAGTAGCCTGCTTAGCTGGAAACCCCGTGTTACTGTTACTGGTTGTGGCAAAACCACGGCTGGACCTTTTCTGTGAAAGGAGTCGGGGCTGTGACGAGCCCCACTAGCTATTTTGCGGCAGTCGCAAGCAGCGCGCGACTCCCTCCAGCAGCCTAGCATACACGCTTCAGGTTCCTGGATGGACAGAGCAGCAGGGAGGCGGGGGGCATCAGAATGCAGGCAAGGCAGGCGTGGGAGGGGAGGGGGAAGTGAACAGGGAAGCTCTATGGGCATCCCCAACTACAGCGCGGAGCAGCAGCACGCAGTCCGGCTGCCTGAGATGCTTGAGCCACGCCCCTGAGGGTCAGAGGAGCAGGGGTGGGCAGTGCGCGCTGCGAGGAGCGCAGCGTGTGTGCGTGTTGCTGTCGGGTGGGGGAGTCGAGTTGGGCACGCGCGCGTGCACTCGTGTGTATGCGGTGCGTCGTGCGTGCGCGTGTGTCGTGTGCGTGCGGGTGCCGCGCAGGCCACAGCACACGCAACGTCCCAGCTGCATGGCATGCGCGCTCCAGGCCCTGTGCGGGGGAGAGGAGCAGGAGAGATTCAGGGCTTGCCGTGCCTTGGGAAGGTATTGCTCTCACAGCTGTTTTGAGGGCTTTGAGGCACAAGCTTATAGCTTCAGCCACCGCCTAGCAGCACTTGTGAAGCACCGGCATGCGCTCTCAGTAGGGCGCATGCCGGAGCGTGCTTGCATGCTCGTATACTGCAAAATCATAACTCGTATCGCCCCGTATCGACTCACTTGCACTTGTGAGCGAAACGCAGACGGAGTGTCTCGCCCTGTTCCTGACGCTGCTGCGTATAGGTGCCATGCATGGCTACGGCGCAGTGCTTGAACGCAGCAGTGCTGGCCTCTGCCGTGAGAACTGCTCCCTCCTCCTGCGACTGCAGACGCGCCAACAATAAATGCGCGAACTGCGCGACGCGAAGGTCCACATAGTCCTGCACGCGGAGGGAGGGGGCATGGCCGTGAGTGAGATGCCAGCACACGGGGGGAGCACAATACATGCACTCACGCACATGTGTTCCGACATGCACGCACGAACATGGCCCTACCTGGAGCCCTCCCTGCTCCACGCCCTTGAGCTGGTTAGGCAGCGGTATGGGGTCCATGGCGCCGGGCACTCGCGCCGCAAGGGCACACACCACCAGGGATCAGTTTTGATAACAAACAATCACCGAACAACCGAACAAATCCGCGCCCCAAAGCGAAACAGTTTAGCGTTAGAAAGCCGTGTAAACTGGCAGGGGATGGCGAGGTGACAGTCCCTGCGCGGTCAAGGTGGGTGGAATGGGGAAGATCGAGGCAGGATCTGCTGTGTGGAAACCCTGGTGGAAACAGCAACAGCAAGAAACAGCAAGAGGGTCAGGCCGGCGATGAGTTCCAGAGTTCCAGCATGATCAATCCTGCAGCTGGTTGGGTGGAAGCTGCCGAGTGTCATCACGCCGGCTGGCTGGCAGCGTGGGCGGCCTGGCCTCCGATCCACAGCTGCCCAACCTGCTCCCCTACCTGGGGGGGGCGGCGCCGCGGGCGAGCCCCGATGGGTTGGGTTTGCGCACGGCCCGGGTGTGGTGGGGAAACTGACGTGCAAGCTGGCGGTGGCGCTTCAACTGCGGGCGGTTGTGGACGAGCGGCGAGTGCGGCGGGCAGCCACGGTGGAGGCGGCTCTGGCGCTGGACCACGGGCCGCACGGGGGCCCCTGCGCGACCGACGCGCAGGTCTTCGCGGGGCTGCGCGGCCTGGAGGTGGCGGTGCCGACACTGTGGCGGATGCCGCTCTTCAACGCTCGCAAGGAGCCCATCTGGCGGCTGTGGGTGAGTGGTTTTCACAAGCAGGCTGCACTAAGCGTGCCCGAGTGCCCCTGCGGGTGGCGGTGCCGTGATGAGGACGGGCCGCCGGCGACGGCATGGCGTGCGCATAGCTTCTGGGTGTGCCCGGTGGCGGAGGCGGTGGTGGTGGCGGCTGCTGCTGCCCTCCCTGCTCCTACGCCGGTCATCACGTGCTGCCAGGTGTGGCTGCTGCAGCCTCCCGCTGGGGTGCGTGCTGGTGTGTGGGCGGTGGTGGCAGCGCTCGTGGTGGACGCCATGGAGCGAGGCCGCCGCCACTTGTGGCGCATTACGTGCCCGCGTGATGGTGTGCAGCCCCCTGCTCGCTCGGTGGCGGTTGAGCGGGCGGGGGAGCTGGCGACGATGGATCTGTGGGACGCGCTGGCGTCCTTTGCTGAGGGCGGCGGGATGCCGCGCGGGTGGGCGGGTGTGGTGGGCCCGACCCACCCCTTTGTTGGAGTAGTGGACGGCGGGCTCACTCTGAACAAGACGTCCTAGATCCCTGAGAGGATGGTTTCTTTTGAGGGGAGGTGGCGCCACATGCGTGCGCTGGCGGGTTGTGATGTGGTAGCTGAGCAGAGTGCTGTGGCGGGTGTGCACAACGGCCCCGCTTCCGGTGGGTTGAGGGTGGGCTTTTTGGTCCCTTCATGGTTTTATACCTTGGGCCCACCATCCGTTTTCTGGAGGGGTTGAGTGTGGAGCCTGCACTGTGGTGCTGCTTGCTTGGTGCCCGCCACCGCGTGTGGGTGGCGCTTCCGTGGGGCATCCCCCCTTTTTCTGTTGGCAGGTCTTCAGGACTGCTTCCTGCTGGAGCTTCGGAACCGAACGCGTGCCCGCCAGAAAGTGGATTGTAAAAACTCATCATCATCATCAATCAAAGCAGGAGCTCTGCCAAAAGTCAAAAAGGGGGGGGGACCCCGCGGCAGCGGGCACCAAGCAAGCAGCGTCTGCCAGGCCAGGCGGCACACTTTGGAAAACATACTTTGGAACTAAGAAGGCTGGATCTGCAGGGGGTTTTCGTCTCCCGGAGTTTCAGCATGTGGTTCTGGATTTGCAGGGCTTACACACGTCTTCCATTCACACAAACAGGCGCTGATCGAAAACTGGTGTGCGGGTGGCGCACGCGCGCACGCGCTGGGCGGGGTGCGCGCGAGTGCCAAGCTGCGCCCAAGCTGCTCTGTTGGCGCGTGTGGTGGTCGTGCGCTGCCTGCGCCTGCCTACTATGTCTGTTGGGCTACTAGGGGAGGGGAGTGTGCGAGCCCATGGCGGTCCAGGCAGCGCGAGCTGAGCCACACGCAGGTGTGCACGCTCGTACACGGGTATGGTGGAGGGGAGTTGTGGGGGCGCCGCGCCCGTCATGGGTGTGGGGTGGTCGGCGCCTGTGTGTGTGTGTGGAGTAAGTGATCAGATGAGACCAGGGAGGCGCTCGAGCCGCGACCGCTGCTGCGAGCGCCATGTCATTCGTCGTTCCGGGGAGGCGCGCGTATGCCGTGAGGGCATCCTGCAGAGCCGCGCGGCCAGCAGCCGTCTTACGCGATCTTGCCCTTGGCGCCGCACGCAAGCAGCTCCTCAAGCGCCTTCTGTGCGTCATCCTTGCTCACGCCCTCGAGCAGGGTCTGCAGAGAGACAGTGGGGGTGCAGAGGAGTGAGCGCGCGGGGGCACATGGGTGGGGTTGCGTGGGGGGTGGGGGGGCATGGGGGCGTGGGTCGGGGGCTGCGGGCAGGGCGTCAGGGGCCATCATCTGTGAAGGCTGCGCTGACAGTTTGTGGTTCGGCTAAGGATATTAGGGAGATGGTAGCCCAACCCGGGCCTCGCGGCTCTCTTCCCTTTCTTGTGCTGCCGGAGGCGATTTTTTTTAGAAAATTGTGTGAAAATGACATTTTCCACTTGTTTCGGGTCAAACTTCTCCCAATATCAAACCCGCAGCGCTAGCCCAATTCTGCCAATCTCAACCCGCTGTTGCAGGTTTGTGGGTAAAACGCTGCTGACAGCGCCCCTGTCGTCGCGCGCCCTGTGTGCAGCACACAGCGCTGCCCTACCACATTCATAATGCCTGAGGCGGCGCCTCAGGCGTCCCTTTCACTTGCGCAGATCAGGCGGTGCCTCAGGCGCTCTGACCGCCTGTGGCGCCGCCTGAGGCGCCGCCTGAGGCGCACCCACAATCGCCTCAGGCGTTGTTAAGGCGTTATCCAAACCACCTCAACCACACAGACCGCCTGAGGCGCCCACCACCGCCTGAGGCGCACCCCAGACCTTCCCAGACGTTTCGACCGCATTCACTTGCACGGATTAGACGATGGGATTCAAGAAGGGCTGGTGCCGTGCGTTGGGTGTGAAAGTACTCCTGTCTTGCACTCAACTGCACTACCCGCGCGGATAAGCGGGGTAGACAGGCCCCATTGGAAGCCCCCTGGGTTCCCGCACCCTGCTTACGGGCGCGTATAGTCCCTGCTAGCCACTGTCGAGCCTTGGCCCGGCAGGGGGGGGGGGGTTGAGGGGGCACAGCATGACGGACTAGAAGACGTGCGTGTGCGTGACCGCGTTTTCAAATGCCCCGCCCGGCAGAGGGGGCACAGCATGACGGGCTAGAGGACGTGCGCTTGCGTGACCAGGTTTCCATACGCCCGGTCCGGCAGAGAGGGCACAGTATGACGGACAAAAGGACGTGCATGAGCGCAACACAGTGATTTTGTTTTCAGTCATTTTAGTTACTTGCTGGGAGCCGGCGCGCGGACCAACGTCCCGTTGACCGCCTTGACCGCTGCCTTAACGTTGACCGTTGACCATCAAATGTAGGCAATTGTCAAGCTCTTGACAAGATCTATCCTACAGGATCATCAGACCATCTAACAACTTGGTCGGTTGAGCTCCATCTGATGGAATCGACAGTAGCCAAATGGCTCCCAATGGCTCCCAGGAGCCCCAAACTAAATCACTGGCGCAACACCAGGGTTTCAAATGCCCAGTCCGCACCGTGGCGGTGCCCTCCACTGCCCCCCCGCCACCCCGCCGCACCCCCGCCCGGGAGCTGTCAAAGACCCGTCAAATTCAGCAGATTGGGCGGCCATCAGCGTCCGACAGGCTGCCGCTGTACCCTCTGCCCGGTAGACTCCCCCCCTCAGCCGCTCAGCCGCCCAGCCTCCGCCCCGCGTGTCGCCCCCTCAACCCCGAAGTCCCCCCCACAGCAGCCCCCAGCAACCGCCAAATCGAGGTGCCGTCACCGTACAGGCACCTATTGCAAACACAAAAGGGGCAAAATGTTAATCGCCCCAGCTGCTTCCCGAGCAAGCGTTGGCTTGGGGGTAGGTGGCCAAGGGAGGCTAAGCTTCTCCTTGGCTTCTTCTTTTGGAGCACAACTAGTTCTTATTAGATCAACCCTAGCTAAAAGAGCTGGGGTTGGGAAAGATATTAAGTCGAAAGGTTCATGCCCCTAAAAAAAGCAGCGCACTCACCTTGGGCAGCGACGAGGTGTAGTCCTTGACCTGGTTGACTGCGATTCCGCAGATGTTGCGCACGGCCTTGTAGACGGCAACCTGTTGCGTGCGGTGCGTGTGTGTGAGTTTGCTTGTGTGTGCGTGGACGATTGTGCTGTCTGCTGGACGCCTCTGAAGACGTGTTTGTGTAAGCGAGGACGGCACAACAGCACACGCACACAATCGCACTCGCTCACTTTCTTGGTAGCGTCGAACTCCTCGAGCACAACGTCGAAGGTGGTCTTCTCCTCGACGACCGGGGCGGCGGCGGCAGCGCCCGGGGCGGCAGCCATCATCATGGGGGCGGCGGCGCTGCGGGGTGGGAAGCGGAGCGGGCGCATGCCATGTGTGCCATGTGCGGACGCATGCGTGGCACGCGTCACATGGGGCGCGCGCATGCCAACCCGTTGCCTATATAACATGTACTGCAGCCTCCTCGCACGAGCGACGCGTGGCTCACATCGCCCGCTGCTTCGTTGCATGCCTCCTTGCGCAAATCAGGCATCATCCCTGGACGTGGCACTGTGCGGCCGCCGGCAGTGGACCCGAGCCTTCCACGCTTGCCACGCGCCACCGCCATGGCAGCGTCATCCCCATGGGCCACACAGCGCATGGCGCTGGTGCGAGGGGGTGCCCGCTGAGCGCATGGGCCGCTTGGCCGCGACCTCATCCTCATCATCCATGTGGACACGGCTGCCGCTGACTCGCCGACCCCAATCCGCGATGACACGCGTGCTGCTTCTGTTTGGCTGCGGGAATGGCGGCCTGCACACACGGCGCCCGCACCCGAGTGGGTGGTGGCGCTCTTAGGCCTTAGGCCCCCCCCCCCTCTCCCTCGCACCTGGCATCGACGCCAAAGGTGGTCTCAATCTCCTTGACCAGCTCGGCGGCCTCGAGCAGCGTGAGGGTCTTGAGCTTGTCCACAATCTGCGCAAAGACGCAAAAACTCAGCAAACTCGCCTCCACGTTCCCCCCCCCCCCCCCATCCACAGTTGCAGCCCACCAGGCGTGCATACAGTCTGCGCACACATGCATTACACCCGCTTGCTGCCTCACCTCGCTGACAGCGGAGCGGGCCACAACCACACGCGAGCTGGTCACCGGTCGGGGGAGGGCGCCGCGGAAAGGTGCTGCGGACCTGGCGACAGACACACGGCTGCTCCTGGAGGCGATCATCGTGTTGAGTTCGGGCGATGGTGCAAGTTTGGGGATGAAGGCTTGTGTGAAGGTGTGGGGGCCTGCAGGTCAGGACTGGCCAGCGGCCAGCATGATGATGAGAGTTTTAAAATTCACTGCCGGCGGTCACACGTTCGGTTCCAAAGCTCCAGCGGGACTTAAGAGAGCAGGCACGAGGCCCACCAAAGAAAGGTAAAGCTACAAAAGTAGCCCACGGTAGCGCCAAACCACGGCGTGGCGGGCACCAAGCAATTTGATGATGAGAGTTTTACAATCCACTGCCGGCGGTCACACGTTCGGTTCCAAAGCTCCAGCGGGACTTAAGAGAGCAGGCACAAGGCCCACCAAAGAAAGGTTAAGCTACAAAATGATGATGATGATGATGAGATGATGATGATGATGATGATGATGAGTTCGTTACAATCCACTTCTGGCGGTCACACGTGCGGTTCCAAAGCTCCAGTGGGACTTAGAGAAACAAGGCTCAAGGCCCACAAAAGGTCAAGCTACAAGTAGCCCACGGTAACGCCATCCACACTTGGTGGCGGGCGCCAAGCAAGCAGCACCACTGTGCAGGCTGCACACCCAGCCCCTCAAATGGCCAGAGGGCGGACCCAAGGTATAAAACCATGAAGGGACCAAAAAGCCCTCCCCCAGACCACCGGAAGCGGGGCTAGTAGCACACCCGCCGCAGCACTCTACTCAGCGACCACACCGCACCCGCCACCGCACGCGTGTGGCGCCACCTCCCCTTCAAAAACACCCCCAGAGGGAATGCCATCTAGCAAGCAGGTGCAGGCACCCGCTCGCCGTCAACGACGAGGCGCGCGCGGTGGAACTGCGCCCGCTTCCCCGCAACCTTGGCGGCGAGGAAAGCGGGCCACAGCGCCTGGTGCTGCGCCTCCTCGCGATCACTGAGGACGTCGAAGACTGCAGTCGAGTCCACGCAGCGGCGCAGCTCGTGGCGCCAGCGCACGACAGTGTCGGCCACGGCGTCAGACGCCACGGTGAAGAGCACACGCAGCACACCGCCCCCGCGTGGCTCCACGCCGATGCCCCCGACGGCAGGCTTGGCGTTGAGGAGCGACGCGGACACGACGCCACCATCAGCCGGCTCCCGCCGGCCGGTGCCGCCGTAGAGGAAGCGCACGACATCCGTAGCCAGGCGGACGGGCAGGCTGGTGCCGTCCTCGGCAGCTGCAGCGATCCGCTCCGCCGCCGCCGCCTCCTCTTCATCCATCCGCCTGCCACCGCCCGCGAGGAACCAGTTGGCGCCGCGTGCCACCGGGATGGACAGCACGAAGCTGCGGCGCAGCGACGTGTCGCCCACACGCGCAGGCAGCCCCCCCCGGCGGGAGGGGCCGCGCGCAGATGCGGCACGCGTGGCGCCCGACGCAGGCCGCTCCGTCGCCGGCCCCCCCCCCGCCGACGCCACAGGGGCGGCAGCAGTAGCGGGCCGGGCAGGCTGAGCAGCCTCGGCAGCAGGCGCAGCGCGGGGCGCCGCACTGTGGGCCGCATGGCCGGCCCGCGCGCGGGCGGGCTCTGCATGCGGCATCTGCATGGGCGCCCCAGGGACGCGGCTCACCAGGAGGCTCACCACATCCACCAGGGACGCAATCTGTTGCGCCTGCGCCTGCACCACAGCGAGCACCCCCGCAAGGGCACCGCTGTGGCCGGCGTCGGCAACCTGTGGCGCGCCCACCTGCGTCGGCGCATTCTGTGGCTGGGCGCGCGCCCTCGCCTCCCTGTCCAGCAGCCCCCCTACCAGGCGTCTGATGTCTGCCTGCCCCGCGCTGAGGGCGCGGAGGGCGTCTGTGGTGTCGGCCGAGGCCGAGATGTGGTTGCTGGCGTCGCCATGCAGGTGTTACGCAGCCTCCGCGTATGTGGCTGCCCCCCGCGCCCCGTGGAGCGCCGAAAGCTGCGTCTGTGTCGCATCCACGCACGCGCGGTGGCGTGGCGGGGAGTCTGAGCCGGGGGAGCCGCTGCTCACCGGTGATTCTGTGATGATGAGTTTTTACAATCCACTCTCTGGCGGGCACGCGTTCGGTTCCAAAGCTCCAGCAGGACTTAGAGGAAGCAGTCCTGAAGACCTGCCAACAGAAAAAGGGGGGATGCCCCACGGAAGCGCCACCCACACGCGGTGGCGGGCACCAAGCAAGCAGCACCACAGTGCAGGCTCCACACTCAACCCCTCCAGGAAACGGATGGCGGGCCCAAGGTATAAAACCATGAATGATGATGATGAGAGTTTTACAATCCATGAAGGGACCAAAAAGCCCACCCTCAACCCACCAGAAGCGGGGCCGCTGTGCACACCCGCCGCAGCACTCTGCTCAGCTACCACATCACAACCCGCCAGCGCACGCATGTGGCGCCACCTCCCCTCAAAAGAAACCATCCTCTCAGGGATCTAGGACGTCTTGTTCAGAGTGAGCCCGCCGTCCACTACTCCAACAAAGGGGTGGGTCGGGCCCACCACACCCGCCCACCCGCGCGGCATCCCGCCGCCCTCAGCAAAGGACGCCAGCGCGTCCCACAGATCCATCGTCGCCAGCTCCCCCGCCCGCTCAACCGCCACCGAGCGAGCAGGGGGCTGCACACCATCACGCGGGCACGTAATGCGCCACAAGTGGCGGCGGCCTCGCTCCATGGCGTCCACCACGAGCGCTGCCACCACCGCCCACACACCAGCACGCACCCCAGCGGGAGGCTGCAGCAGCCACACCTGGCAGCACGTGATGACCGGCGTAGGAGCAGGGAGGGCAGCAGCAGCCGCCACCACCACCGCCTCCGCCACCGGGCACACCCAGAAGCTATGCGCACGCCATGCCGTCGCCGGCGGCCCGTCCTCATCACGGCACCGCCACCCGCAGGGGCACTCGGGCACGCCTAGTGCAGCCTGCTTGTGAAAACCACTCAACCACAGCCGCCAGATGGGCTCCTTGCGAGCGTTGAGGAGCGGCATCCGCCACAGTGTCGGCACCGCCGCCTCCAGGCCGCGCAGCCCCGCGAAGACCTGCGCGTCGGTCGCGCGGGGGCCCCCGTGCGGCCCGTGGTCCAGCGCCAGAGCCGCCTCCACCGTGGCTGCCCGCCGCACTCGCCGCTCGTCCACAACCGCCCGCAGTTGAAGCGCCACCGCCAGCTTGCACGTCAGTTTCCCCACCACACCCGGGCCGTGCGCAAACCCAACCCATCGGGGCTCGCCCGCGGCGCCGCCCCCCCCAGGTAGGGGAGCAGGTTGGGCAGCTGTGGATCGGAGGCCAGGCCGCCCACGCTGCCAGCCAGCCGGCGTGATGACACTCGGCAGCTTCCACCCAACCAGCTGCAGGATCTCCACCACAGCAGCGCGCTCGCCCGCCTGGGGGAGGGGCTGGAAGTGACGGAGCGGCCAGAGCACAGTGAGGGCAGCTCCACCAGCCGCCGCCTCGACCCAGGCTGGGGGCAGCGCCGCAAGCACGACCGCCACTGCCGTGAACAGGGGGTCGAGCGTGCGCCGCACGCACAGCAGGTCTGGCACACACCCCGGCACTGGCGGCGGCACCTCTGGGAAAAGGGCGCGGCACAGGACTGCCCTCCAGACATTGCCCCCGTCATAAGCACCGCACGCCAGCGCCGCGCGTATCTGCCCCAGCACGAGCCGCGCGCGCGCCGGATCCGCAGCAGCGTACACCCTCAGGCAGGCGTGGTCAACCGTGCGTGTGCTGCGCACCATGTCGACAGCAGCGAGCCACGCCCACAGCACGCACAGGTCCGTGACCGTCCGCATGCCGGGGAGGGCGTCGCGCACGCGGGCCAGGCCGTGTGCTCTTCACCGTGGCGTCTGACGCCGTGGCCGACACTATCGTGCGCTGGCGCCACGAGCTGCGCCGCTGCGTGGACTCGACTGCAGTCTTCGACGTCCTCAGTGACCGCGAGGAGGCGCAGCACCAGGCGCTGTGGCCCGCTTTCCTCGCCGCCAAGGTTGCAGGGAAGCGGGCGCAGTTCCACCGCACGCGCCTTGTCGTTGACGGCGAGCGGGTGCCTGCACCTGCTTGCTAGATGGCATTCCCTCTGGGGGTGTTTTTGAAGGGGAGGTGGCGCCACACGCGTGCGGTGGCGGGTGCGGTGTGATCGCTGAGTAGAGTGCTGCGGCGGGTGTGCTACTAGCCCCGCTTCCGGTGGTCTGGGGAGGGCTTTTTGGTCCCTTCATGGTTTTATACCTTGGGTCCGCCCTCTGGCCATTTGAGGGGCTGGGTGTGCAGCCTGCACAGTGGTGCTGCTTGCTTGGCGCCCGCCACCAAGTGTGGATGGCGTTACCGTGGGCTACTTGTAGCTTGACCTTTTGTGGGCCTTGAGCCTTGTTTCTCTAAGTCCCACTGGAGCTTTGGAACCGTACGTGTGACCGCCAGAAGTGGATTGTAACCAAACATCATCATACAAGTAGCCCACGGTAACGCCATCCACACTTGGTGGCGGGCGCCAAGCAAGCAGCACCACTGTGCAGGCTGCACACCCAGCCCCTCAAATGGCCAGAGGTCGGACCCAAGGTATAAAACCATGAAGGGACCAGAAAGCCCTCCCCCAAACCAGTGGAAGCGGGGCTGGTAGCACACCCGCCGCAACACTCAACTCAGCGACCACAACACACCCGCCAGCGCACGCTTATGACGTCACCTCCCCTCACAGACCCCCTCAGGGGCCTAGGATGTAAACCGTGAAGGGACCAGAAAGCCCTCCTCCAAACCAGTGGAAGCGGGGCTGGTAGCACACCCGCCGCAACATTCAACTCAGCGACCACAGCACACCCGCCAGCGCACGCGTATGACGTCACCTCCCCTCACAGACCCCCTCAGGGGCCTAGGATGTCTTGTTCAGAGTGAGCCCGCCGTCCACCACTCCAACGAAGGGTTGGGTCGGGCCCACCACACCCGCCCATCCACGCGGCACCACGCCGCCCGCAACAAAAGACGCCAGCGCGTCCCACAGATCAATCGTCGCCAGCGACCCCGCCCGCTCAACCGCCACCGAGCGCGCAGGGGGCACCCCACCATCACGCGGGCGAGTGATGCGCCACAGGTGGCAGCGGCCGCGTTCCATTGCGTCCACCACAGGCGCGGCCACCACCGCCCACACACTTGGCCGCACCCCAGGGGGTGGCTGTAGCAGCCACACCTGGCAGCATGTGACAACCGGGGTAGGGGCAGGAAGGGCAGCAGCAACCGCCACAACCATCGCTTCCGCCACCGGGCACACCCAGAAGCAGTGCGCACGCCACGCCGTCGCCGGCGGCCCGTCCTCCTCACGGCACCGCCACCTGCACGGGCACTCGGGCACACCCAGCGCAGCCTGCTTGTGGAAACCACTCACACACAGCCGCCAGATGGGCTCCTTGCGGGCATTGAGGAGCGGCACCCGCCACAGCGCCGGCACCGCCGCCTCCAGGCCGCGCAGCCCCGCGCAAACCTGCACGTCGGACGCGCGGGGGCCCCCGTGCGGCCCGTGGTCCAGCGCCATAGCCGCCTCCACTGTGGCCGCCCGCCGCACCCGCCGCTCGTCCACCACCGCCCGCAGCTGTAGCGCCACCGCCAGCTTGCACTTCAGCTTCCCCACCACGCCCGGGCCATGCGCAAACCCCACCCACCGAGGCTCACCCGCGGCGCCGCCCCCCGCAGCTGCAGGCTGGGGAGCAGGTTGGGCAGCTGTGGAGCGCAGGCCAGGCCGCCCATGCCGCCAGCCAGTCGGCGTGATGATACCCGGCAGCTGCCAGCCGACCAGGCGGAGGATCTCCACCACAGCAGCGCGCTCGCCCTCCTGGGGGAGGGGGCTGAACTGGCGGAGCGGGCGGAGCACCGTGAGGGCAGCACCACCAGCCTCCGCCTCGACCCAAGCAGTGGGCAGCGCCGCGAGCACGACCGCCACTGCGGTGTAGAGGGGGTCGAGCGTGCACCGCACACACAGCAGGTCTGGCTCACCCCACGTCACTGGCGGTGGCGCACCTGGGAAGAGGGCGCGGCACAGGACCCCCCTCCAGGCCCCGCCCCCCTCGTACGCACCGCACGCAAGCGCCGCACGAAGCTGCCCCAGCACATGCGGCGCGCGCGCCGGAGCCGCGGAAGCGTACGCCACCAGGCAGGCATGGTCGATTGTGCGTGTGCTGCGCACCACGTCGACAGCAGCGAGCCACGCCCACAGCGCACACACGTCCGCAACCGTGCGCATTCCAGGGATGATGATGTTTGGTTACAATCCAAGGGAGCGCGCTGCGCATGCGCGCGAGGCCCTCCTCACGCCAGCGGGTAGCATCGCTGGCACTGAAAAGCGCGTGCCCAGCCACCTCACCAGGGGGCTCCCCCCAGTCAACCGTCCGCTGCGCGGCAGGCAGCTCCAGCTGCAGGAGGGGGTTGGCCCAGAGCGGCGCCTCCGCCCCCCACAGCTCAGCAGTTGGCACGCGCCCTGGGATGCGCGCCACCGGCCCCAGGGCCTGCACCCCGTCTAGCATGCGCTGCAGCGGCCCAGGTATCAGCGCCGCGGTCACAGCCAGGCCCATGCACTCACCAACGAGGCCTCCTGGGAGAGTGCCGGGCCGCGGCGCGAGGCCAGCCATGAGCACAAAAAGGCTCGGGTGGGCCTCCGGGCACAGGCGGCGCACCACCTCTACCATGAGCGGCTCCCAAGCCGATCGTGCCGGGGGCGCGGGCTGCTCGGCCGGCCGGCCACCGCCACCGCCACCCCCAGCACCCCCAGCATCTCCGCCGCCGCTGCCGCCGCCGCCGCCACCAGCCCCGCCGCCTCTGCCGCCGCCGCCGCCGCTAGCCCCGCCGCCGCCGCCAGCCCTTGGGGCCAGCATCAGGAGCTCGGCGGCGTCAGCCGCCCATGCCCCGAAAAGGCACGCGAGGTGGACTGCCCACTGCCCATGCACGATCTCCCGCCACACCGGCGCCCCAAACCCACCGTGCGCCGGCCGCCCCATGAGCAGCTCAGCGGTCGTGCCTGGCACCGAGGAGGCCCAGCGCGGCAGCTCGGCAGGCGGGTCCGGCCCAACGCTCCTGTCCACCAGAGCAGTCGTCCACCGGGAGAGCAGCCTCTCCGCCTCTGGGGTCATGCCACAGTGCACCGCCCGGAACAGGATGCGGGAGACCCCATAGGTTGCCGCCGCGTGCCCCCTGCCAAATGCCGACATGGGGAAACGCGCGAGCTTGGTGTACGCAGCCACCAGCCTCTCACGGCACACACCAGTGACGCCCTCCGGGGGCGGCAGGCCGGCCAAGACCGGCACCCCCAGCGACACGCCCGCGTCCAACACGCGCAGCCCAGCCACCTGGGCGCCTGCCAGCAAGCCTGCCCCCGCCGACCCGAGGGGCAAGACGCCTCACTTGCCAAGGTTGAGGACGAGGCCGGTCGCTCGGCCAAACACCGCCATTGCCTCCACGAGTGCAGCGACGTCAGCCGGCGCACATGACCGGAGGAGGGGCATGCAGTCGTCAGCGTACTGGGGGCAGGTCACTCTGCAGCCAGGCACAACCTCGACCCCGACCGCCGGGCAGTTACGCAGGAAACACGCCAGCGCGTGCCCGAGGAAAAGGAAGAGGGCAGGCGCCGCGGGGCAGCCCTGGCGCACACCCGCCGCATACTGGCGCGGCGCAGAGATGAACCCATTGACCTCGGCCGACGCGTACGTGTGCGTGAGGATGGTGCGGGTCCAAGCGAGCACGCCGCCCCCAACGCCTACCGCCTCCATGACGGCGAGGAGGAAGCCACGGTCGATGGTGTCGTACGCCTTGCGGAAATCGAGGAGCGCCAGTGCCGCGCCTGTCGGCCCCACGCCCTCGGCCGATTTGGCAGCCAACAAGCTAGGCAGCATCTGAGTCAGGCAGTTGTTATCCGAGGTGCGGCGGCCAGCGAGGAAGGCGGTCTGCTCTGGCTTCACAACCGCAGCAAGCAGGGGCGTCGACCGCGTAGCCAGCACCTTGGCAAGGATGCGGTAGTCGGAGCCCAGCATGGTGAGCGGTCGGTAGTTTGCCGCATCGGCGGCGTCCTTGGCCTTGTAAATCGAGGCGACGACGCCGTCGAGGATCCCAGGCGGCGTCTCACCCGTAGCGCCCACCGCAGTGAAGACCGCCGCCAGGAGCACAAACGCTGGCTCGCCCAGCTTACGCCACACATCCACCGGGATGTCATCCGGGCCAGGGGCAGTGCCCGGCTTGGAGTGCATGGCCGCCGCCCGCACCTCGGCTGGCGTGATGGCAGGCGCGCCGGCAGCGTCTGCCACCGCCTGCGGCACACGCGGGGAGTGCGTGCGCACCGCCGCCAGCACAGCCTCCCGATCAGCCGGGGAGGGGGGTGGCGGCCGTGAGACCGCCGCCACAGCATCCGCCATGATGTCAGCCATGCCCATGCCATTAGTGACGAGGACGCCGCGTGCGTTCCTGAGGGCGGCGACGCGCCGTGCAGCCACTGCCTTACGGAAAGCCGTCGCCATGCCACAGCGACGCGCTCCCCCGGCCGTACACACGGAGGCGGGGCCGGAGCGTACCGCTGCACCGCCACGTCCAGGCGCCGCTGCAGCGCATAGAGCTCGGCGAGCTCAGCGAGCCCATCGCGACCCGCCTCAACAGCCGCGCGCGCTCGTTTCAGGTCTGTACGCAGCCGGGTCACCTCCACCGACGCGGCATCCCGTTGTCGGCCTAGGTCGCAGTCGAGGCGGCTAGCCTCGCGAGCCAGGCGCGGCTTGAATGCCTGCCACCACCGTATGAGCTCCGTGTGGCTGTGAGTAGGCGCCAGCATCATCAACCTGCTAATGGTGGGCAGCAAGTGGCTGTCACTCATCAGATTTGAGAGAGGGGGGGATTGGGAGGAGTGCTGGGGTCACGTGCATATACGCTCAGGCGACCACAGGTGTCGTTTGACTGGATATCTCTCAAGCAGAAGAAGTCAAAAGACTCTTTAGGCCCCACTTGGCATCACGACATGGTCAGGAAAGTCAGCATCCCGACAACAGGGGCGTGTGTGGAACAGCAGGTGGCGGTGCTGGACGGAGGAGCTGGATTGAGCCAGGGGAAATCGCATAGCACGGCGACACACTTACACTTGCGCTCCTGCTTACGCTCCTGCTTACGCTCCGTTTAGCAAAAATGTCGCATGCAGAAAAATGAGAGACACAGGGGGCGTGGCCTGGACGCGCTACTGCTTAGCTACATCGCGTTTGCGCGTTGCGGTGGGGGGTGTGGTTGGTGGGGGAGGGGGCCCCCTTCATCCCGGGGATGATGACGGCCTTTTGTGGGCCTTGAGCCTTGTTTCTTTAAGTCCCACTGGAGCTTTGGAACCGTACGTGTGACCGCCAGAAGTGGATTGTAAAACTCTCATCATCATGACGTGAGAGTAGCTGGTATAGGCCGACGGGGGCGATGTCAGTCGGGGCCCCCGCGGTGGCAAATGGTGTGATTTTTAGTCTCGATGTAGAGCCTGGTCGGCATTTTGTACTAGTAACGGGTAAGTAATGGGCCCCTATCTTATTTGGGCTGCACACTGGCCGGGCACAGCAAAAACCGAATGCTCAGCGTATACCTATACGTGAGGATACTCACGCGTGCTTGATAGCCAGGGTGTAGTTGGTGGGCGGAGGGTGAGGTGGGGTTGGTGTGTGTGTGTGTGTGGTGGTGGGGGGGGCTTGATTCAAGCAACGGGGCCGGCGCAGCTGCGCCCTCCCTCCTCTCGCATGTGCCCCACCCGCCCATGGCTACGCTCACACGCACGTGGCGTGCGCGTGGCACGGCGCAAAGTTCTCTCGCAGCGGTGAAGGCGCTTGATTCAAGCAACAGGGCCGGCGCAACTGCGCACTCCCTCCTCTCGTGTGTGCCCCACCCGCCCATCGCTGCGCTCACACGCACGTGGCGTGCGCGTGGCATGGCGCAAACTTCTCTCTCAGCGGGGTCCAGTCGAGCATGGACGGACACTCAATAACTTCAATGAGGTGCGTAAGCACATCCAGCTGGTGCGCGGTAACACTGACGCGCTCGACGCTGGCGTCGCCGTCGCCGCCTTTCTCGCCACAGCCACGACGCCCCCCGATCCTGATGCGCGCGACGCCGTCAGACAGCCCGCACGCGCTGCGCCTGCTGCTGCTGCTGCGCCCGCTACCGGCCGCGCTTCCAGCGCCGTCGCTGCTTTCCCCGCTCGACCGCCACTCCAGGGTGTCGGCAACCGTGCCCGCGCTGTGCTGCCCTGACGAGCCCACGCTGCACGTGTGCGGCAGGGGCGGCTCCACCTGCCCCAGGGAGTTGTAGTGCCCGAGGGCCGAGTGCGTAGTGGGCGTTGTGTCGCTGTCCTTTGCTGCCAGCCAGCCGGCGGGAGGGGCGGGACACGGTGCGCGTGTGAGCACGGACACATCACCCGCCTCGTCCTCGGCGCTGCATCCGCCGACGGACGCCGACATGCGCAGCATCTGGATCTCGCTGATGGGCGGTGTCGCGGGGCAGTCGTGGGACTGCGACGAGTGGCGGTCGTTGTCGAACGAGCGCGAGACGCGGGGGGAGCGCGAGGGGGATGACTCGCAAGGTGGCGCGTGGCAGGTGGCGGGCGGCGTGAGCGACGAGACCGAGATGTGGAGCGGAAGCTTGGAGAAGCCGGAGCCGGGGGGCTTCCGGGGGTGGCCAGACAGGGGAGACGGCTGCTGCTGCTGCTGGTGCCCGTCGGTTCCTGGCGTGTGCGGTACGGAGACCTTGGGCGAGGGCGGGACGCGGCTGGTGGCGGCGCCGGTATATCCGCCGTTGCCACTCGAGGATCGCCTCAGCAGGGACGGCTTGGGCGTCGTGGCGGCGGCGGCGGTGCCCGAGGAGCGGAATGTTGTGGCCCCCGGTGCGGATGACAGGCGAGGGGGGTGCACTCCCAGGTGCGCCGCGCGTGCGGCTGGTCGGGGCGGCGCGTTGTGCAGCTGCGGCAGTCCTGATGCGCCTGCTGATGCGCGCGGCGACCAGCCATGGCCAGGCGTGCCGGGCTCGATAAGGGTGCGTGGGCTCGGGATGCGCGGCGAGATTGACTCGGCCGCCACGTTCCAGTGGCTCTGCGGACGAGGAGGAAACGGAGCGGGCAACAGGGGTCAGTGGCATGTGTGGTGTGTGCTTGTGTGTGTGCGTGTGTGCGTGCGTGTGTGCGTGCGTGTGTGTGTGTGTGTGTGTGTGTGCGTTTGTGCGTGTGAGCGTGTGTGTAGGGCGCGGCAGTATACCGTATACATGGGCCCGTATACCGTATAATACCGTATAATGTATACCGTATACAAGGGTAGACGTGTATACCCTTGATTCCTTGATCCGATTGAGACGGGAACGGTGAATTTGGATGCCTTACACGATGAGCATCACAAATCCGGTCTATAAAAGCTGACTTGAAAAAAAAACTCGAGTGTCCACACGGAGGATGGTGTGAATACGCAACGCACGCTCCCATTGCTGTTGGTGTTGTGCTGTGGGCTTAGTTGCTTTGCGTGAAGGCACCAAGGGCTATAGGGCAGCCACACTTAAGCTTGTGAGTAACCTATACATGAAGAATCCAGGGGGTTCACTTAAGGCCTCGAGTCGCCAATAGGGCTGCCGCTTCTAGGGGCACACGCTGAGGCGCCGCGCAAAAGCTAGCTCTGAGGGGGGCACTGAGCGAAGAAGAAGTGGGCTGGCTGCAGGCAGGGGCGAGATAGAGGGCGAACCGTCGGGAGGCAAGGCAGGCCGGGGTAGACAAGAGGAGAGGTAGGTGGTCTGCTGTGAGGTCGGCTGGCTTGGCTTGGTGGGACGAGGGTGGACAGGGTTACAAGTACTCCACTTGCAGGGGGCAGGCTAAAAGCATGCAGGGGGCAGGCTTATGTACAAAACGTGGGAGCAGCTTCTGCTCCGTGCTGACGGTGCGCTGACTGGAACAGCGTACAGTCCTAGTCAACAGCACGTCATGTCGTATTCTAGCGTGTCGACCGACGTGTAGCCACGTCGGCCCAGTGGATTACTTTGGCGTACAGTGCGTATGCGAGGGCTCCTAGCGCTCAGTCTCGATCGCTATGTGCGTATGCTCGAGGGCTTCTAGCGCTCAGTCTCGATCGCTATGTGCGCATGCCCGAGGGCTTCTCGCGCCCAGTCTCGATCCATTTTATTTAAACAGGATACGCCCCGTATCACTTGCAGACTAGTTGTCCTCGTTCTCCTCAGCATCAGCGATGTAGTCGCTGTCCGAGTCACAGCCTTGGCCATGCATTTCACAACAGTCGACCGCAGCAGCGGCGACACCACCTTGAGGCTCGTCTTGAGCTGTGTCTCGGCGGCAGTGGGCGCGAGGCTGCTCGCGGGGAGCGGCTTGCCGCAGTGGTGGCCCTGGCTCCCCGTGACCTTGCTCAGGTTGTTGGGGCTCAGCCCCTTGCCGCACCCCACCCCCTTGCAGTAGAGAAGGCAGCAGCCCACGCTGTCGCTGTTCGGGTCAGTGCAGATGCGTGGCTCGTAGCGCCTCTTCTGTTCGACGGTGAGAGTGCTCTCTAGCTTGGTCATCAACGCTGCAGGGTATAGACGCTGCGTGCCAGAGCGCCACGCCTGCTTGCCATCTAAGACATGGGTGTTCTTCGAAGCTGGCTCCATCGTGAACAATTGGGAGGAGCGCAGGGGGGCGTGCTCAAGGCGGCGCACACTTTTTCCGTTTTTTGGGATTGTATACGGTAGACACCCCGCCGTATACGGTATATATACAGTCACGGTATACATACGGTATATACAGTAAACGTATACCGTGCCGCGCCCTACGTGTGTGCGTGTGTGCGTGTGTGCGCATGTTCGTGTGCACTCATGTGCATACATGCGCATGTGCGCGTGTGCCCGTGTGCACATGCGTGTATGCTGCGCGCGTGGGTGGGTGGGGGGGGGGAGGCATGCCCCGGGGCATGCATGCTTGTTGGCCTCGAACAGCAGGTGGGACTCAGAAAACAAACGCGTGCCTTCCTCTCCCGCCAGCGCCCCTCCCCGGCCCGTGTGCTGAGCGCTTGATCCATGCACGTGTATGGAGCATCGAATTGGAATTCGAGGAGCACGGCGCGCGGCGCGCGACTCTGGGCGCGCGGCTGTTGCATGCGCGTTTGTTTGTCGCAAGGCTCACCTTGGACGCGGTGTTCACGCTCGTGTTCCACGCCAGCTTGCTTGAACTGCGAGGCGTGCGAGGCGTGGGGTGACGTGAGAGAGCTGCCACATGGACATGGCATTGCCCCCCCCACAGAATGTCGCATGTGCGCTAACCTTCGGCTCCCTCCTCTTGACGAAGGACTTGGCAGCGCATCAACATCGCTGAAATGCGACGTCGTAGCGCGGCGCTGGGGCGCAGGAGAAGCACGCGCCAAGGGGGGCAAGAGTCGTGGGTGGCTGTGGTCGCGAATGTGAGCGTGACTGATCCGTCTGGCTGCTTTGGTTTTCGCGCGTGTGTGCGTGATGAGCTTTTAAGCTCGCGTCGGCAAGATGTTCAACCTTTCACCCATCAAACATCCAAACCAGTCAGACCAGGGGTGCAGTCTGGGACCTCGAGGTACACACACTGGCCTCCCCCATACCCGTCCTCAAACCTGCACCAAGCGGGCCTGTGTGTGCCCCCGCGCAAGCAGGGCTGTGTGGTGTGTAGCACCCCTAGAGCTGCGCCCCCCTCACGCCTCATGCACAGTGAGAGAGCACCTCCGCTGGCAACCGCTGCACGCGCTGGCTGTCTGTGCGTAGATGAAATGGGATATTAATTATGAGTACAGACTATCTGCCGGCCCTGCCCGGCCACTCTGCCATCTCAGTCACCCCGCGACCAGCAGTCACAATGTGCGCCAAGTTGTAAACTGTTGCAAGTTAACGCAGCACGCTTGACTTACACTCTTGCTGGCTCACACCCACACAAACTGGTGGGTGCATGCCAGTTTTTAACACACGAACAGCCCGGTCGCAGAGGCACACAAGCCGTACTGTGCACACCGGGTGATGGGGCGCCCATGTCTGCGTGGCGAGCTGTAGTGCCCACACGCTGCGCCGCCACAACCCGGCGGCTCTCTCGTCAGCTGTCGCTCACATGGCTTACATGCTGCTCACCGTTGGACAGACCAGGGCGTAGTGGCAATCTGCACGGCAAGGGCGGGCGGGCGAAAGGGAGGGTGTGTGCATGCGTGCGTCAGTAGGGCACGATGCGCTGCCCCATCTGGTGAAACGCCATCCTCGGCAGCTCTTTGCCCCCACGCAGGCATAGACAGCGGCTGCACAAAGGCACTGCCCGCGCGCGTGCGCCCTGTGCCGCTGGCCACCCCACCCCCCACCCCCACACACGCTCTGAATCACGCACGCGTGCATGTGTAAGTCAGCCCCGCCCTCAGCACCCGCCCTCACTCACCATGCGGTTGCCTGCTTCAGGTAAGCAATCAGGTTGGCGCGGTCCTCTGGCTTCTTCAGGCCAGCAAACACCATCTTGTTGCCTGGGGGGTGGCAGGTGGAGAGGGACGCAGGCGTGGGGATGTGGGCGAGGCAGGTGGGCCCATGCACTGCATGCCTGTGCATCAGCGTCGCCGATGGTGGTGGCTGATGGCGGTGGCCGAGCCGGCAGGGGTGCGTGGATGCGCACGCTCTGCCAGGCCTTGCCTCCATGCGTGCAACCTCACCTCCGCCCCGTGCATCACGCATGTGCAAGCAGGCCTGCGTGAGTGTGCGGCAAGGCCAGCGCCTACCCCCCATGGGGCGGGCGACCCATGCAAGCGAGCCCACCTGGCATGTACTTCTTGGGGTTGAGCAGGTACTCGTAGCTGCGCGTGCGTGGAGCGCGTGCAAACGGATCAGCGACGTGCAGGCACATGCATGCATGCGCAGAAACGGCGATGATGCTGGGGCAGTGTCGTGCAAGTCCCATGCCACCACTCACAGCGTCTCCTCCTTCCAGTCCACCGCTGCCTCCTTGTTCGCCTTAGAGTAGGCGAAGCCGGTGACGGAGCCTGACGTGCGTCCGAAGAGGCCGCCCAGGTTGGGGCCCTGTAGTGGCGCAGCAGCAACGACGCAGGGCGCGATCATGAGCACCGACACAACTAACATGCATGCCAACGCAACCGGCGTCGCATGGCGCTGCATCCTCACCTGCTTGTTGCCTCCGCCCTTCTCGGCAACGTGGCACCTGCAGGCACGCGGGGTACAGCGGAGCACGGCATGAGCAAAGGTGCACCACCCAGTCCGCCTCCCCCGCCCCCCCCTCGCCCCCTACTGCTCCTTCTGCGCTCCTGCTGTTGCGCTGACACTCACACAGCGCACTTGGTCTTGAAAATCTGCGATTGGCGTAACAGGGTGGAGAGGGAGGGCGTCAGTCAGCCATGCCGCAGGTTGCGGGGCGCATGCATGCCCTGGGCCGCAGCGACCGACCTTCTCTCCAGCGGCGAGGTCTCCTGGGGGGGCGTCAGCAAAGGTGGCCATGGCTGCGATGGAGTGGAGAGGGAGAGGTGGTATGATGGTGTGTCGACACCCGCCACAAATGTGATTCTGTGTTCACACACACACACACTGCCTGGCTTGTGCGGCTCCGAGCAAGCCCCCCTGCCGACGCACACACGGCAGACACACATGTTTGCGTGCGGACACACGCCGCACACAGGAAGGCCCAGCATCAGGACCTGGCCGCACGCCCCCCAGCGGCCCGCTGTCTTCCACGGAGACGGAATCTAGGTGGAACTTAATTGGGTATAGACACCGCTATCCCTGCGATACAACTCGGGTGTAGTAATGGGGTAAGGGGGTTGCCGTAGACCCCCCCCGAGCATTGGGGTCCGGAGGCGCTCCGGGTCAGCCCCCTCCTGCTCCAGCTGTCGAATGCGCAGCGGACGGTTGGATATTCATCGACAGGTGCCCCCTGGTGACGTGGCTGTGCACGCGCTCTTCAGCACTGGCGATGCTACCTGGGCAGGCGGGGGACAGCGGTTGGGCTTGGACGGCCAGGCACCTGGCTTGCATCCGCCTGGCTGCCTGCCCGAGGTTGACTAAGCCCGTAACCACACTGCCGCAGCTGGTGTACAGCCTTGGCGCCGTTGAACACGACTAGCAGCAAGACGCCCCCCAGGTACAGCAGCATGGCTGTGCGTGTACAAGACAGTCACAGGGGGCGGCGAGATCGGCGTGCACACGACTGTACAATCCATCCTCCTCCTCTTCCTCCTCCGGCGCCAGGCATACGGTGTGTGAACCAACGAGTAGGCTGCCCTGTACGTATGAGTAGGAAATGGTTACAGCGTGGCTCACACATCGCGACCACGAGGTCCCTGGCACCTTGCCATCCGTGCTCGACACAAGTAGCTCTGTTAGAGCGTGTGCGTCAGTGGTGTCATTAGCGCCTCCGCAGCCCCGGCAGCCGCCGCTGCGGGGGCAAACCGGGAAATTTGGGGGGAAACTGCGGGGGTGAATTGCGGGAATTTCGCGCCGAAAAGTGTGAAATTTGACGATTTTCACACTTTCCCGAGAAAAAATGCCTTCGGCGGGGGCAATTCGGCATGTTACCTCCGATGTTGCGGGGGCAAACAGGATATTCTTGGTTTCCTTAATGACACCACTGGTGTGCGTCGGCCATCCCGGCAGCTGCTGGCGACGATTCGTTGAAAATCGGCATTGCGTGAACTGAGCTGAGGTGCACAAAAAACGGCCACCACCTGTTTGCAAGATCCTCGCGCCGAACTGGTCGAGCAATGCGGTGTCGCCACGCGCCGGCGTCCACTAGCCGAAACACATCGCTGATGCACACCACGCGACTGAGGGGCGCATCGCCCGCCAGGTCCGCCTCCCCAGGCGCAGGCCGCTGCCGCGGCTGGTGCTGCGCGGTGCCCTGGCTGTGCGCCTGGGCCTTGTAGAGCTGGTACCTATGTTCGTCGCAGGGGAAAATCTGGTCAGTCAGGTTGACGGGACGGTGGTGCCGCAAGCAGCGGATTGTTGCTTGACTGTTTAAGAGCCCGCCACTCTGGGCAAAGGTGGGTCCCTCAGGGCTGTTAGATGCCCCCAGGCAGGGTGCAGCCCCCAGGCCTACAGAAAGCTTTCGTAAACAGGTGCTCCCGGCCCAAGCATCCATGCACACACAAATGGCGGGCATTCACACTTGCTTGTTGGTCTCTGCAACTTGGCTCATCATCAACCGGTACTTGTCATCCACCGGCCCGGCATAGTGTACGATGAACGGGGTGTCAACCTGTAGATGAGTTCCCCGGGGAGAACGGGTGTTCCGCGTAGAGGCAGATGGCATCAGTCAGAGCGCGCGCACGGTCAGCAACCCCGCCAGTCCACACAGATGCATCACCAGCAGCATTGCCGTGCATACCGTGGAGTCGCATGAAGTCCCATGGGGGGTGGGGTGCTGAGCAGTGCTTCTGTTGGCAAACCTGCAACCCAAAAAAGTGCACTTTTGGGTTGAGATTTGCCGACTTCGGCTGGCGCGTCGGGTTGAGATTGCGGATTTTTCGGCCTGAAAAGTGTGAAAATCGACGATTTCGGCGAAGCCCACCTCAGGGGGCGTAGCCCCTGTAGTTCATATTCCGAATCACTCAATACCTGGGCTCCCTGCCCATCACCTCATGACTAAGGCTTTCGAACCGCGATGCGCGGGGCTAGGGGCGGGGGGGAGGGGGTAAAAAGACCATGGACACTAATCACAACTTGGTGTTGCGCGAAGCCCGCCACTGCGTGTGAGGCACATCGCCGCTGCGTCGCCCTCCGCACCCCGCTTACGCGCCATAAATTTGCATAAATGGAATGGGACCGCGCTGGGGGGTGGGTGTGTGGGCTGCGTGCAGGCGAGAGGGGGGGGCAATCTCGGGGCAATCTCGAGGCGGTGACCGGGCCGCGGGCTGTCGTGCTCTCCCTCCTCCCCTCCCCACCGCGTCGATCGCGCGCCAAACGTTATGTGTTCGGGTTAAAATCGCATTACAGGGGCGGGGGAGAGCCCATGCGGCGCTGTGCGCGAGGCCCGATAGTTGCGGAACGGGTTACGGAACCGAGCCCCGCTTCCCCCTATGCCCCTCAACGAATGGGACTCGACTGCAGCACTGCATGTGCATTCCTAGGTGCTGCTGTGAGAGTGGCGTGTCTCCATGCGTTATGCCATGCGCGCGCATGCAGCGTGCGCGCGCATGGGGTGGGCACTGTGTGTGTGTGTGTGTCTGCAGGTCGCTCGTGTGTGTGTGTGTGTGTGCGTGTGTGCGTGTGTGTGCGTGTGTGCGCCTGCGTGTTGTGCCAATGCTGTGCGTGCACGTGTGTGTGTGTGTGTGTGTGTGTGTGTGTGTGTGTGTTTGTGTGTGTTTGTGTGTGTGTGTGCGTGTTGACGCGCCCGTTTGAGGGGGAAGCTTCGCTGATTTTCACACCGCTTTGCGGCGTGCTCGGACCTTGTCACACTTTCGGTCATTCCGGCTGCACAGCAGGGGCGGGGTGGGACACGCCCAAGTTCGGGGGTGTTCATACTGTTGGCCCCGCTCCAAACTTTGCCCACGCGCAGCGCACGCCCCTGGGACTCCGGATCCGCGACCTGGGATCACCTCTTCGTGCATGCCCTCTGCATGCAATGCGCGAAGAGCCCGAGCGCCAATCCCCATTTCCTAGGGCCGCACCCACCCACACACCTTAGCTTGGCGCCCCCGGTTCATGCCAGCCCCCCCCACCGCAGCCACCCGCTCCGCTCACGTCCTGTGAGTTCCCCAAAACTGCTAAGTCGGGGGGGAAGCTCGAAGTCGCTGGCCTGCGGGTTTGGGGAGCGTTGGGCGGTCGATTTGGGGTGCTCACACGCCCCATTCTGCCGCCCCACGACGCCAACCCCAGCTCCGGCTCCCCCAGCATGGACAGAGGTGTAAGCGCTGGGTTGTGGGGCGGGGGCGCACCGGGGGGGGGGGGGCGTGTGCAGACCAGGCCCCGTTTTGACTTTTTCCGCTGAACCTTGGACCACCTTCCGAACTTGGGCGTGTCCCACCCCGCCCCTGCTGCACAGCCGTCCCCCGAATTAATACTTTACAGCCGGATTACAGCCATATGGCTGCGTGCAGCCGGAAACAAAAGCACTGGACACCACGAATCCGCCACCCTCCTTTCCCTCCCCCTCCACCGCCTGGCGAGAGCGCGTGTGCAGCATGTCCTACCCCTGGGTACTTGAGTACGGGTGAGGTCAGGGATGGCAGTGAAAGGGGTCCAGTTGCTCGCTCTGCTCGCTTGAGAGATGGAAACAGTCAGCTTTGAGAGGAAACAATTTGCGGGTTTGACTAGTTACACTTTTGCCCCTCATACCTAATGAATCCCGCTCCACGCTCTTAAAAGCTCTCAAAACAGACCCCGGATCGCTCAATACCAACACAATAAACCCAGCGAAACACCGGCAGGAGCGCCCAGGAAGGATGCGCCCCCCGCAGTCGTCGGGCGCGATCGCGCCCTGTCCCGCTGAGCCCGGGACGTACTTTGTAAAGGACCCATTAACAACCAAAACAAGCACATGGCAGGTGGGGGGCAGTGGAGGAGCGGCATGCTGTGCGCTTTTGGCAAAAGCGGATGCAACAAACGCCCTCTCTTGTGTTGCACACAGGTCGGCACCCGCTACTCCCTGTCCCGCGTGCTGGGACAGGGGTCCTTCAGCGTAGTCTGCCTGGCTGTGGACGAGGCGGACGGGGAGGAGGTGGGTTATCTGTGATGACGAGGATAACCCTTGTGTCGAGAGGCGTCGAAACGCATGCAGCTGTGCAGTTGGCTGCACCCAATGCGGCATGGCGGGGGTGGTTTCAGTGCTCCGCTTGCGGGGGAGAGCTGATCTGGCACCAGATCAGCGCGCCATGCGAGGACCCTGCCATGATGCCCCCATGCGCGCTGCATGCGCCGGGGCTCTAGCACACGCCTGAGGCCTGGGTGCGCACGCACATGTTGACGCGGTGAACTCCTCGCCAGGGCGCTAGGCAGGTCTCAACACTCTCGCACATGCACGGTCTCGCACACGCACGCTCGTATGCTCGCACGCGCACACGCACGCGCACACGCACGCGCGCACGCTCACACGCACACACGCTCGCACACACTCTCGCACACCAGGTCGCGCTCAAACGTGTGGGCGATGTGTTCCACTCATCGGACAACGCACGGCGGTGGGTGGGGTGGCACCACAGCGGGTGGGGTGGGATGCGGTGGGGTGGGGTGGGGTGCGGCGCAGTGCGGGGCGGGGCGGGCGGGGCGGGGCGGGGCGGGCGGGGCGGGGCGGGGCGGGGCGGGGTGCGGTGGGGTGCGTGCGTGCACGGGCGATGGGCACGGACCCCTACCACATTCCCACCGCCTCGGGCGGCGCCTGCACTTGCATGGATCAGGGGGCGCCTCAAGCGCTCCAACCACCCGAGGTGTCGCCTGAGACCCACCCCCGATCGCCTCAGCTGCTGCCTAGGCGTCACCCACTGCATGTGCCCATGCATGCGCAGCTGCAGCTACATACATGAGGTCTGCGCCACGCGCGCGCCGCCTGCTGCCCCCCCCCCCCACACACACACCACACACACACACCGCCGCCCGCCCTTCCCCCATCTGCCCATCGCCTCAAGCTCCCCCCCCCTCGCCTCCCTCCCCACTGCCTTTGACCATGCATGCGCAGCTGCCTGCGTGAGGTGTGCATCATGCGACGGCTGCAGCACCCAAACGTCGTGCGCCTGAAGGACGTATTCGTGAGGCCGTGCCAGACGGGTGAGTGCGTGTGGGTGATTGGGTGTTGGTGTGTGTGTGTGTGTGGGGGGGGGAGTATTTTGTGTTTACACGCACACACTCACTCAAACGCACACACACAAACAACCCAAGTATGAAATGCCAGCATCGACACCCGGCTGTAAAACCCTACTCACACACACACACACACACACACACACACACGCCTCACGCTCGTCACCTACACACACAGGCCGCATGTTCTACCGCAACGGCCGGTTTGTGTCCACGAGCCTGGACCTGTACATGGTCATGGAGTACTGCCCACAGGGTGACATGTTCAGCCTGCAGGTGTGTGTGTGTGGGGGGGGGAGTGCGTGTGTGTGGGGGTGTGTGGGTGTGGGTGGGTGTGGTGATGGAGTACTGCCCACAAGGAGACATGTTCAGCCTGCAGGTGTGTGTGGGCTGCGTGTGTGTGTGTGCGTGTGTGTGTGTGTGTGTGTGTATGCGTGCACGAGTGTGTGTGCGTGTGTGTGTATGTGTGTGTGTGTGGTGATGGAGTACTGCCCACAGGGAAACAGGTTCAGCCTGCAGGTGTGTGTGGTGTATGTGTGTATGTGGTGATAGAGTACTGCCCACGAGGCGACATGTTCAGCCCGCAGGTGTGTGTGTGGGCTGTGTGTGCGTGTGTGTCTGTGTGTGTGTGTCTGTGTGTGTGTGTGCGTGCATGCATGTGTGTGCGGGTGTATGTGTGTGTATGTGTGCGTGTGTGTCTGTGTTCGAGTGTGTGGGTGTGGGTGTGGGTCTCTCTCCTGCATTTGTGGCAGGGGTGTCTTTCTGTGTGTTTGTGTGTTTGTGTGGGGAGGGGGAGGTGTGTGTGTGTGGGGGGGGGGATGCACCCGTGCGGGTAGTTATGAGCTGACCTGCCGCAAAGACATGCCCCTCCCTTATGTGCCCCCCCACCCCACCCCACCACCCACACCCCCATGTGCACTCCACAAGCACACGCGCACATACGCCCACCCACGCGCGCTCGCACGCGCACGCTCACACGCGCACATGCACGCGCCCATGCACGCGTGCAGGGCCAGCTGTCGACGTCCGAGGTTCACTCCATCATGTGGCAGCTGCTGGCCGCGGTAAGGCACCTGCATGCATGCCAGCGGCGCATGCTGCCTGCATGTGTTTACCACCAGCGGAAGCCTGCCTACCACCCGCCTACCGCCTGCCTACCGCCTGCCCACCGCCTGCCCACCGCCTGCCCACCGCCTCCCCACCGCCTCCCCATCGCCTCCCCACCGCCCGCCCGCCCGCCCGCCCGCCTACTCATCCCAACGCTGCCGTTTTTTCCGCCTGCTTCCCACTTTTTCCGCATGCCCGATGTAGATCCGTTTATATTTTGGCAGCACTGTGGTGCACAGAGACAAGTGCGAATTGAATAAAGGAACTCCTAGTGAGCTCCTAGTGAGCTTATTAAAAGGCAACTGAATCGCCCGCCCACCTGGAGCAGGTCTGCTATCTGCACGGCCACAGCGTTCTGCGCAGAGACAAATGCGAAATGTACCAAGCATCATTGCAAATGTCATCAGAAATGTAACTGATGGCGAATCGCCCGCCGGACTGATGCGGGTCCGCTACCTCCACGGCCACAACGTTCTGAAAAAACGATTTGAGCGAAGTATATCAAGCAGAACACAAAATGAAGAAAAAGCTACAGATCTGGTGAATTTTCCGCCACTGGTCTGCATCCTGCACGGCCACGACGTTCTGAAAATACATACGAGCGAAGTAGATCAAGCACAAAATGCAACAGATCTGATGAATCGCTCAAATGCCGCAAGTCCGCTACCTCCGCAGCCACAACGTTCTGCACAGGGACACAAGCAAAGTAGATTCAGCAGAATAAAAGAAATGCTTGCAACAAATCCAGTGATGGTGAAGGGTTAAACGCCGCAGGTCCGCTACCTGCACAGCCACAACGTTCTGCACAGAGACATCAAGAGCGCCAACGTGCTGCTGTCGAGGGACCAGCACGGGCAGCGGGTGGCAAAGGTGTGTGTGTGTGTGTGTGTGTGTGTGTGTGCGCGTGTGCGTGCGTGTGTGTGTGTGTGTGTGTGCGGGTGTGTGCGGGTGTAATGTGCTGCTGTCGAGGGACAAGCACGGGCAGAGGGTGGCAAACGTGTGTGTGTGTGTGTGTGTGTGCGTGTGCGTGTGTGTGCGTGTGTGTGTGTGGGTGGGTGGGTGGGTGCGTGTGGGTGTGATGTGCTGCTGTCGAGGGACAAGCACGGGCAGAGGGTGGCAAAGGTGTGTGTGTGTGTGCACGTGTGCGTGCGTGTGTGTGCGTGTGTGTGTGGTCGATTTTACAGTCCGTCGGACGCCTTTGATGGCGCATTAGACCCTAGGAAAGAGGCCGGCAGCTGTCAAAATTAGACCCCTAGCATGCCATCTGCCATCATGATTGCTGTGCACGCGGTGCGTGTCTCAAAACAGGCGACAAGGAAGTCAGCCAGCTCGTGCCAAAACCTGGGGTTCTCCTGGCCTGGCCGAGGATTCATAAACTCCCGCATCCGCTCATCTAAATCGGCCTCCTCGGGGCGAGGGATGGACCGAAACAGGCTGTGGGCCTGCACCCGTGCCTCTTCATAGGCAGGGCACTCAAATACCATGTGTGCCTCATCCTCTAGCCCACCGCATAGGCAGCACGCCCGCTGGCTGCGTCGCTGCCTCTGTCCCGCCACGGCGTAGCGCCCCCGCTCTATCTGCAGCTCATGGAGCCCCATCCTGAACCTAGCTAGAGCCGTGATCCGGGCAGCACTGTTCAGCCCTGAGCTCAACAGGGCCGGTGGCTCGCTGTCGCTACCCGCCATCCACCGCATGTAGGTCAGCATCTTAAAGCCGCGCGACCACTCCTCAGGTACATCACGCACGGTAGTGCCGCTCGGCAGCGCCGGTGTGCTTGTCGCGGCGGCCAGCCACGCCGCGGTCGCCACGTCCAGCAGGTTGGTGATGCGTACCGGTCCCACCTGGTCCCACGCCAGGGTGTGCCCCACAGTTCCGAGGCACACCTGCAAGCGTGCCGCCCAGCACGTCCCCCCGCTTCGGCCAGCCCCCAGCTCTCCCGCATTGCATCTTTAAGCAGGTCACCGTCAGGCCGCCCCCGCGCCTTATCCCAAAAGCGCGTCGCCTGGCGCAGCCAATCAGCCGCCAGCGGCCGCCACCCCGCCTCCCGCGCCAAAATCCCCAGTTGCTGCCCCTTGCTGCGGACTCCTAGGGACGCACGGGTAAATTGCAGAAGCACTTCCTCCAGGGTGCGCCATCCGTCGCGTGCGGCCTTAGCGCCCCTCCCACTCCTGCCTCTCTCCCACCGTCCGCCCGCCCCGGCAAACACGCCCCCCCCAGCATCCGCCATCATCGCAGGGCCCCACACCTCACACCCGTAATTTAGCACAGGCCGTACTTGCGTGTCGAACAGGTGGGCCTTAATGCCAACATTGTTAAGGCGTATTATATAGCATCTGCGAGTTAGCGCGTATCTGGTGCGCTGGCCCCTAGAGCGTCGGGTGCCCACGTCCCCCCCCACTGCCCGCCGGTGGTGGAAGAGCATGCCCAGATATGGGAACTCGTGTGTCATGGGTAGATCTGCTCCTGCAAACTTCAGCGTTACCCTCCCCCTGCCGCCCCGACTGGGCAGAACTGGTCATTGAACACCACCCCTTCTGACTTCTTAACGTTTACTGTTAGTGCGCGCGTGCCGCAAAAGGCGTGCAGAGTATCTAGCATGCGTTGAAGCGCTTCGGGCGACTCTGCCAGCAGCGTCAAGTCATCAGCGTACAGCAGCAGCCGTAGTAACCGCCCCGCCATCTCCACCCCATCACCCGGGAGCTCTGCGTCTAGTACTCCTCCAATGCGTCAATAAAAAGCCCAAACAGCAGCGGTGACAGTGGGTCGCCTTGCATGACCCCCTTGTGTGAAGGAAACGCGGGTCCCACTTTCCCATCGATGCGCACACACATTGCGGACCCATCGTACATGGCAATCAGCGCCGCCATGAACTCCCCATGTACCCCCAGGCTCCTTAGGCACTCCCAAAGCAATGGGCGGTGCACGCAATCGTAAGCCTTCCTGAAGTCAATAAAGGCAGCGTACAGCGGTTTGCGCTGGAGGCCGCTCTTCTCAATAAGGTGTTGCAGGATGAAGGCATTATCTGGGGTCCCCCTCTTCTTCCGGAAGCCTGCCTGGCCCCGCGCCCTGTACCCCTCCCGTTCTGCTAAGGCGTCCAGCCTGTTCATAAGCACCAAGCTGTATAGCTTGGCGAGGGCATTCCCCACCGTGATCCCTCGGTAATCGTCCCGCACGTCTAGGCTGCCTTTCGGCTTTGGCACCGGCGTGGTTGCCCCCAAGTGCCATGCAGTCGGGTACCCCTCACGGAAGACCCGATTGAGCAGGTGTGTGATGGGGCCAGCGAGCAGGTGCTCCTCATCCACAGCATCCGTTGCATCGCCCCCCTCCGCCGCCCTAGCCCATGCCCTCTGATAGAACTCTATCGGCATGCCGTTTACGCCTGGGGCTTTGCCCGCGTCCATGCCCATCAGTGCCGCATACACCTCCGCCTCAGTAAATGAATTATTTAGCGCTGCCGCCCGCTCCGTGGCCGTCGTCGTGGGGAGGGCAAACGGGGCCCCGTGCCCATGGTCAGTGGCATCATCCGTGTTAGTCGTATTAGTCGTATGAGTCGTATCAGTGGCGTTAGCATGGTTGTCCCCCAGCAAATCCCTAAAATAATCTGTCCACCCCTCCACGTCCCTCAGACCGACCGCCTGGCCAGGCAGTTTCACCCGCTGCCAAAACCGCCGAGGGTTCCCCTTCCTGTCCTCAATCAGCTCGGTGTGTTCCCGGGCCTCGCTCGCGCGGCGGGAGCGCCGCGCGGTCCGCCTATAGGCCTTCCCTGCCTCTTTGGCGGCCGGTGACTGCGCCCCGTGCGCTCGTTCCGCTTCCCGGCACGCGCGGCGTGCGTCCTTGCACTCCTGAGTGTACCATATGTTGTGTGGTCGCACCCCCCCGTCCCCGGTCATGGGCCGCACCAAGACCGCACCCACCTCACCCGACGCGTGCAACGCCCGGGCTGCCCGCTCGACCGCGCCCTCGAGGCGGCTGAGCTCCTCATCCACCGTCGGTGCCCCCCGAGCTCCCAAAACGTCCGTCATCATCCCCCCCAGGAGCTGTGCGTACGCCCCCTCGCCCCCCTGTGGCCACCTAAACCTGGCCGGCGTTTCGCTCGGGGCGCGTGTGTGTGTGTGTGTGTGTGTGTGTGCGGGTGTGTGCGGGTGTGATGTACTGCTGTCGAGGGACAAGCACGGGCAGAGGGTGGCAACGGTGTGTGTGTGTGTGCGCACGCGCGTGTGTGTGTGTGTGCGCGTGCGTGCGTGTGTGGTCTGCTGCTGTCGAGGGACGAACACGGGCAGCGGCTGGCCAAGGGAAGTTGGGACGGGGGCCTGTGTGCAGGGATGTTTTGTGTGTCGAGCCACCGCCGAGTGTGGTGTTGGGGCGGTGGCTACGTGTCCTCCAGAAGCATCAAGAGCACCGACGTGCCATTGAGGGCCGGGCAGTGGGGTGGCCAAGGTAAGTTGGGACGGGAGCCTGTGCCGTGTTTAGGGGGGTCGAGGGGCGAGCTGATGCATGCTGTTGCATAGCCAAACTGAGCTGACACCCAGCTGGCAGGATTGTTCTTCTGTCGTTTTCCCCTCTGCAGCTCGCAGGGTCTGGCTTCGCCCGGATATCGTTCCTTGCCGCACGCGCACGCGGCGCAACCATGCCCGACCTGTATGTCAACATGCCTGCGCGTTCAACTGCGTCCCCGGGCCGTACAGCTTGCCGACTTTGGCTCTGCTCGTTTGTCGTGGCTTCCACACGCATTATCACCCAAACACACCCAAAATACCGAATGAGCCATACGTCGACACACAATTTGCACGTTTGCCGAGTGACCACCAGTTGCCCCATTGACTAAAAACTGACTCGACCACAAGCGTGCGCGTTTTGCCTCCCTATAGCTTGAAGACTTTGGCTCTGCTCGTTCGTCGTGGCCACGCTGCTGCACGCACGTGCTTGCCCAGGCACTCCCCCCATATGAATCAAATCGACCCCTTATGGCACAACACTGCTCGTTCATCCTGCAACCTCCGCACAGCTCGCCGACTTTGGCTCTGCTCGTTCGTCGTGGCTCCCGCTTCTCGCACAAGCACACCCAAATGACCCAATCGGCCTTACGTCGACACACAATTTTCACATTTGCCGAGTGACCACCAGTTGCCCCATTGATTCAAACTGACTCAAAACACATGCGCGCGCGATTTGCCTTCCTGCAGCTCGCAGACTTTGGCTCTGCTCGTTCGTCGTGGCTCCCGCACGCGCCGCCCGACGCGCCGCGGCGCGCGCTGTCCGCACGGCTCAGCAACGGAGGAAACTGCCTGGCAGCTGCCGCCGCTCCTACTACACCCCTCGGCAGCTGCCCGGCAGTCGCTCCCGCACCCGCCGCGCAGCCCCCCGCACTCGTGGGTGCGCGCGCGCCGCCACCGCCGCCCGCGCGCGCCGCGCGCGGAGCCAGCGCGAGCGAGCGCGACTTGGTGGCGTTGACAGACGCGGCGGGGGGCGGGTTCTCTGCGCCGCTCACACGCACGGTGTGCACGCCGTGCTACCGCGCACCCGAGGTGCGTTTGTTTTGTTCTTCTTTTTATTCTGTGGGTGGGGGGGGGGTTGAGCATGTGGCACCTGTACTGTGCCGCTCACACACATGGTGTGCACGCCGTGCTACAGCGCGCCAGAGGTGTGCTTTTCTTGTTCTTCTTCTTCTGTGTGTGTGTGTGGGTGTGGTGGGGGGGTGGAGTGACGCATTTAGTGTTTTGCTGACGCGCATGGTGTGCACGCCGTGCTATTGCGCGCCAGAGGTGCGTTTTCGTGTTCTGCTGTGTGTGTGTGTATGTGTGTGTGTGTGTGTGGTGGGGGTGGGGGAGGGGGTGGGATTCAGCATGTGGCGCCTGCATTGCGCCGCTCACGTGCACGCCGTGCTACCGCGCGCCCAATGTGTGTGGCAACGTGTGTGTGCGTGTGTGTGTTTGCGTGTGTGTGTGTGTGTTTGCGTGCGTGCGTGCGTGCTTGCGCACGTGTGTGCACGCGGGATGGAGGGGGATCGGATTCATTTGAATGGCCCTTGCATACGCACACACACACACACACACACACACACATGTCCTCCCCCTCCTATACACACACGCGCATGCACACACGCACACGCCCCCCCCCCCCACACACACATGCACACACATGCACACGCACACGCACACACACACAACACACACACACACACACACACACACGCATGCCCCCCCACACAACACATGCACACACGCACACCACCCACCCACCCACCCCACCCACCCACACGTCTCCCCCCCGCACACACACACACATACACACACACACACACACTCCCACCAGGTGGTAATGTCCCGTGGAGAATACAGCTCTGCACTCGACATGTGGTCGTGTGGATGCATCTTTGGAGAGCTGCTGCAGCGTACCGCATCACTGGGGCAGTCACACGTGCCTGCGCTGAAGGTGCAGATTGGGGTTGGGTGCTTAGAGGCTTCTCTGACTGTTCAATCCATTAGCATCATTGCGTATACCGGAATGACGGTGGTCTGCTTCCTCTGGGCCATGTCGGCTCTGCTCTAGGTTTTCTGGATCCCTCTGCAATGCAGGCGCGATGTAGTGATTGCATGCACGGGTGGGGCAGCCTTGTGGTGGTACGGTCATGGCAGGGCAGGCAAGCCTCACCCCCCTCTACACACGCGCGTGCACACATGCACACACACACACACACATACACGCACGCACACACGAACGCAGGTTGCACCCGTGTTTTCACTCACCGAAGATGCGCTCATGCGCACGCCGCACAAAGGGGAGCACTACGGAGATGAGTCGGAGCTGCCGGGGAGCACAGGTGTGCGTGCGTGTGCGTGTTGTGCTTGTGTGTGTGTGTGAGAGAGACAGTGTGTGTGTGTGTGTTGGTGTGTGTGTGTGGTGGGGAGCACTACGGATTTGAGTCGGAGCTGCCAGGGAGTACAGGTGCGTGTGTGTGTGCGTCTTGTGCTTGTGTGTGTGTGTGTGTGTGTATAAGAGAGAGAGAGTGTGTGTGTGTGTTTGTGTGTGATGGGGAGCACTACGGTTTTGAGTTGGACCTGCCGGGGAGCAGTGGTGTGTGTCTGTGTGTGTGTGCGGGGGGGGGGTCGTGCGTGCGTGCCAGCCTGCTTGCCTGCGTGCCTGCGTGCGTGTGTGTGGTTGAGTTCTACACCACAGCATTCCCACGCACTGCACACGCGTTGCGAGCTTGATATCCTCTTCAACGCCGTCACGACATCCCCGCTGCCCTACAGTAACAGCAACAGTAACACGGGGTTTCCAGCTAAGCAGGCTACTCTTCCGCCCTACACCGTGTTTCTTTCACACTTTCTACACTTTCCACACTCCCCACACCAAGCACGCGGCGTGAGCTCACCGTCCTCTTGGACGTCATCATAACATCCTCTGCCCCACACGTTTCCTCCCACAACCATCACACACAAGGCACGCAACGCAAGCTCGACATCCTCTTGGACGTCATTATAGCACCCGCTGCCTCACACTTTTCCTCCCTCACTCCCCACACCAAGCACGCGGCGCGAGCTCAACATCCTCTTAACGGCATCATAATACCTGCTGCCCCCGATCTGCTGGTCCAGAATTCTCGCACTTTTCACACTCCCCACACCAGGCACGCGGCGCGAGCTTGACATCCTCTTTGACGTCATCGGCACGCCACCGTGGGCAAGCATGGAGGTGGGTGTGTCCTCCCCCCAGTACAAAATAGACGTCTCCATCCTCCTACAACCACATGTGCCCCTGCACATGCGCGCACACAGCTGACAGCACACAGCTCACAGCACACAGCTTCGCAGCACACAGCTTCACAGCACACAGCTTCACAGCACACAGCTTCACAGCTTACAGCTTCACAGCTTACAGCTTCACAGCTTACAGCTTCACAGCACACAGCTTCAGAGCTTACAGCTTACAGCTTACAGCTTACAGCTTACAGCTTGCAGCTTGCAGCTTGCAGCTTACAGCTTGCAGCTCGCAGCTTACAGCTTGCAGCTTGCAGCTTACAGAAGCTTGCAGCTTGCAGCTGGCAGCTGGCAGCTGGCAGCTGGCAGCTTGCAGCTTGCAGAAGCTTGCAGCTTGCAGCTTGCAGAGCTCTTGCAGCTTCAAGTTCAAAGTTCAAAGTTTACATTTAAAATTGTCAGTACGCAACCTCGTGATTGTTGTGCAAGCACACACGCACGCACGCATGCAGGCTGTGCCTATCTAACAGTTGCGCTCGTACCTGCGCCACATCCCCCCTCAAAACACACACCCTCTCGCCATCTTTCTCCTCCCATCTGCCTCCCATCCCGCTACATGATTGGTGTGCACGCACGCACGCACGCATGCACGCACGCAGACACGCACGCACGCACGCTCGCGCGCGCACACACACACACACACACACACACACAAGGGTCGTACAAACGGATCCGATCCGGATGCCGATCTTCCGAATGCATAAAAAGCGGATGGCGCGCGTCTTCCGATTTTCCGGATGCCGACGCTCGGCCTGGAGGGCCCGCATCCTGAGGAACGGTAGACGCTCTCCGATCTGACATGACCCATTTTGTTTTAACCCAGTGGTTGGGCAACGTGGGAAACCCACCCCACCCGGGGTCAAATCCCATTAGAAGCATTTCTTTTGGGGCTGGAACACTTTTAGGCAAGTCAAAATCCAAAAGAAATCCTCGCTGAGCTGCTGCAAATCCCTGTTTCGCTGGCTCAGTGCGTCCAGAATCACGTTTTTTTTTCTAGGGGCAGCTGAAGGCTTGTAGTTTTATCTTGAGAGGTGTCCCGACGACATCCAAAACGAGGGTGACTTTGAGGTCACCCTCGACGATGGGGTCACTGCTACTGAGCCGGTCTTTGTGGTAGATGAGGACAACGACTGGGTGCGGCCACGCACGAGCGCGCAGAGGGCGCAGACGACTGAAGTATATATCTATAAGTTCTACTTGGAACTTCTCAAGAGTAGTTCTTAAGATTAAGAGCATACCGAATAAACACGCTTTGTACATATATACAGATTGGCAACGGGAATGAGCAGGCTTTGTGATGGGTTAATGAAGAGAGGGAGACGTAGGAAGAGAGAGAGACACAGTGCGCACACAGGGCATTGTAAAAATAAAAATAAAACGTCCACACTTTTTCACACTTCCGGATGGTCAGCCAGACCCCCGTCCGGTCTTCCGGATGCCTTCGTCGGACCCCGTCCGATTTTCCGGATCCCAGCCGCCCCCCCCTGTACAGCCCCGACACACACACACGCACACACACACGCACACACGCTCGCAGGCTGTGCCCATCCAGCAGTGGCGCTCGTACCTGCGCCGCATCCCCGCGCGCGCGCCCATGCTTTTCCGCCGATTTGGGGCAGCTGCAGGGGAGGTGGCGCTGGACCTGCTGTCGCGCCTGCTCACATTTGACCCCAGCATGCGTGCGTGCGCTGACGAGGCGCTCAGCCATCAGTACTTTGCGGAGTGAGTGCGTGTGAATGGCTTCTTGCGACTAGATTATGCTAGATTCAGGGGATTACCGGAGGGGTTGGGGTAAGGGTTGGGTGGCCTGGCGCGTGCGCTGATGAACCTGCTAGATACGATAGATTCGGGCTGCTCACTTTTGACCCCAGCAGTACGTGCGTGCGTGCACGGACAAGGCGCTCAGCCACCAGAGCTTTGAGGAGTGAGTGGGGGCACAAATCCATTCATCAGGGCTGCTAGGTTACGCAGATGAGGCTTTAGGGCCCAGGGCTGCTCACCGTTGACCCCAGCATGAGTGCGTGTGCGGACGAGACGCTCAGCCACCAGTACTTTGAAGAGTGAGTGGGGGCACCAATCGATTTGACCAGAGCTGCTAGATTAGGTAGATGCAGGTGCAGGGCCAAGGGCTGCTGACCTTTGACCCCAGCATGTGCACGTGCGCTGACACGGCACTCAGCCTCCGATACTTTGAGGACTGAGTGGGTGTGACTGGCTTCTCGGGCCTAGATTACAGCCTAGATTATCACCGATCGGGGTACGGTCGGATGGCTTGGCGTGTGCAATGATGAAGCTGCTAGACAAGAAAGATTCGGGCTGATGACCTTTGGCCCCGGCATGCGCGCGTGACGAGGCGCTCAGCCCCCAGTACCACCAGTACTGAGGCATGAGTGGCTGGGCGTAGCCACAGGAGATCACCAGCTTGTTAACGAGCAGCCCCGCGTGCACATCGGTGCAGCAGGATTGGTTGTACTTTTCCTAGTTCTGGTTCACGCGCGCCAAAACAAGTACTAGGGCCTCCTGGGGCAGCGGAATTGGTTGAACTACCCCTAGTTCACGCATGCCAAAACAAGTCCTGGGGCCTTGCTTTACTTGCTTGGTGGACCTTGTTTCTAGGGCCTTCTTTGCTTTAGGGCCAAGGCTCGCCTGGTGCGCATGCGCTGACGAGGCGCTCAGCCACCACGAGCTGAGCTACGAGGGTCGAGCGACACACGCACTCGCATACAGACACGCAACGCACACGACTCACACACGCAACCACGCGCGCAACGCACGCGCGTGCAGGCTGGGATCTGTCGAGGGTTCAGGGCTCAGGAGTTGGCGGGGGTTTGGGTTTGGGTTTAGGTTGAAGGGGTGTGACCTGACACCCTCAAACCCGACACATGCGTATGCAAGCTGGGCTACGTCCAGGGTTGAGGGTTTAGGGTTCAGGGGTGTTACGTTGTAAAGAGGGTGTAGGGTTTAGGGTGTAGGTTGTAGGGTTTAGGGAGTAGGGTTCTGACCTGGGAACCCTTCATCGCAGGCTGGACGTTTTTTGAGTGTTTAGGGTTCAGGATTCAGGGCTCAGGGTTCAGGGTCAGGATTCAGGGTTCAGGATTCAGGGTTCAAGATTCAGGGTTCAGGATTCAGGGTTCAGGATTCAGGGTTGACGGCGTGTGGGGTCAAGGTGTAGCGTGTAGGGTTGCGACCTGGAAACCCTCAACCCCGGCACACACGCCTGCAGGCTGGACGCTGTCGAGCTGCCCTGGTTCTGGGAGGAGGGCGAGGAGGGCGCTGCCATGGGTGCATCGCCCAACGCACTCGAGCATCTCGATGCCATGGCGAGCATCTCACTGGCAGATGGCAGGGGGGAAGGCGAGGAGGGAGTGGGCGGGGCGGGCGGGGCGGGGGAGCAGGCACAGGCGCAGGCGCAGCCGATGGAGCAGCCGATGGAGGAGCAGGCGCAGCAGCAGCAGGCGCAGCAGGCACAGCAGCAGGCGCAGCGGCAGGCGCAGAAGCAGGCAGAGCAGCAGGCGCAGCAGCCGCAGCAGCCGCAGCAGGCGCAGCCGATGGAGCTTGACGCCAGGGGTGCCTTTGCTGACGCTCCCAGCCTCGCAGGTGTGGAGGAGGGAACGCAGGGAGTGTTTTCGTTTCCGCCTGTATTCAGCAAACTAAGTTGTTTTTAGGGTATGCAGCCATTCATTCTTGCTGAGTCCGGTGCTAAGCTAGAAGAAAAAGGAAGCATGTTTTCTGCGTTTTCTAGCGTATTTTTTGCGTGTATTTTTGAGTTTTTCAAACACTATTTCCACATTCAATCCACTCAACGTTCAGTCTAACGCAACATTCAATTCAGGCCAACATCCATGTTCTGTGTTGTGTTCGTTCAAACGTTAACGGCTGTGAACAAAACAAAAAGGCAAGAGCACATCGCTGCACGCAGGTGTGGAGGAGGGCGCAGAGTACGCAGGGATGGATGAAAGCTCTGATCAGGGCGGAGGCACGATGGCAGCAGGCCCTGCGGATGCAAAGCGACCGCGCCTGGCACCTCGCTTCTACGAGATCGAGGACCCGAGCGATGCGTTGGCTGCACTGGAGATTGAGGTGTGCGTGTGTGTGTGGCTGTTGATGTGTGGGCGTGCGTGTGTGTGCGGTGTGTGAATGGGCGCAGGTGCATGTGCGCGCCACTGCCCCCTGTTGATCGCGTGTCCCACAGAAAGCACACGTACTAGGGGCGGCAGCGAGTGTTGGCCACCCCTGCCTCGAAGTGGGATCTGTCGACCACTCCTAGATGCTACTGACCGTGTCGATGTGTCGCCCGCGTGGCTTGCAGGTGGCATATGTGCTACAGGCGGCAGCAGCCGGAAACAGTGGCAGTGGCCGCCCTTTGGTTCCTTCCTGACCACACGCCAACACATGACCCTCCTCGGAGGGGGGAGTATTGACTTAACCGACTACCGTACGTTCGCATTGCCCGCAGATGGCAGACGTGCAAGAGACAGTAGCAGCTGAAAAACGCATTTGCATTGGAGTCGAAGTCCTTACTAACAAATAACAATGTCTGCATCGCCCGCAGATGGCAGATGTGCTCGAGGCTGCAGCTGATACCAACACATGCCCCCTGCCTCGGAGAGGGACTCCTGGCAAAAGTACCCACCTCCCCATGTCACAATCACGTGCAGATGGCAGACGTGCTCGAAGCTGCAGCTGATAGCAAAAGTGCCCCTGCCCCTGAGGGGGGACTGACAAAAGTACCCACCGCCCCACGTCTGCATCTCGCAGATGGCAAAAGGGCTTGGGGCAGCAGGCAACTGCAACAGTACCAGCATTGGTGGCCCCTGGATTCCGGACTCACCCCGCGCCACAGCCCCATGCCTGCATCGCCCGCAGATGGCAGACGTGCTCGAGGCAGCAGCTAACAGCAACGGCGCCAGTGCCTGCATTGACGCCCCTGGATTCCTGACTTACCCCGCGCCACAGCCCCATGCCTGCATCGCCCGCAGATGGCAGACGTGCTCGAGGCAGCAGCTAACAGCAACGGCGCCAGTGCCTGCATTGACGCCCCTGGATTCCTGACTTACCCCGCGCCACAGCCCCATGCCTGCATCGCCCGCAGATGGCAGACGTGCTCGAGGCAGCAGCTAACAGCAACGGCGCAAGCGGTGCTGTCGGCGGCAGCGTGCCCTTTGGTTTCCTTTCTGACAAAAGCACTACTGCCCTGCCCCTATGACTGAATCGCCCGCAGGTGGCAGACGTGCTGGAGGCTGCAGCTGATGGCAGCAGTGGCGTCCTTACTGAACACAAGCCACCGCACGCCCTTTTGCCTCGGATGCGTCTCCTCTTACTGACACAAATATCAAAATATCCGCATCGCCCGCAGATGGCAGACGTGCTCAAGGCTGCAGCTGATGGCAACAGTGCAAGCGGTACCGGCAGCGCGCCCGGGCAGGCCGCCCTCCGAGAGATGCTGCTGCTCGAGTGCGAGCGCGCGGCTGCGTCAGCCGCCGCCGCTGCTGCCGCTGCTGCCGCTACGGCCGCTGCTGCCGCCCCTGCTGCTAGCTGTGCTGGCTCTGGTGCTTCTGCCGCTGCTGCCGCGGCCGCCGCTGCTGCTGCTGCTGCTGCCTCTGCGAGCGGATCTGGCGCTGCTGCTCCTCCTTCTGTTGCTGGTTCAGCCGGGGAGTCGCTCGGCGCGCTACCACTTCAGCCCGGCGGCGCTTTTACACGCGGCGACGCACGCCAGCCAGTTATCAGCTCCCCTGCAGCTGCCCTGCAGCAGCACCAGCAGCAGCAGCGCCAGCAGCAGCAGCGACAGCCAGGCGCGCTGCTGGCGCGGCGGCTTGCCGTGTCGGCCGCGCTGCAGGCGCGCGGGCGGCCGCTCGCGGCGCACAGGTCAGGATGTGCAACACGCATCGCATACGCACGCACATGCATGCGCCGCCGTGGTTTAGGACTTGAGGCAAACGGGGGGGGGGGCCTGCTCACGGGCGGCCGCTTGCAGTGCACCGGTGAGGATGCATGAGCGCGCACACCACGTTTCGCATACGCATGCACCGGCATGCGCCGCCATGTTATAGGACTTCGGCCTCAGCCCTAAACCACAGCGGCGCCCTAGGGCAACCGGGGAGTGCATCGCACGGGCGGCCTATCGTGGCACACATGGGAGGCGTACGTTTTGGTGTCCACTCACTCTCGATGCGTCATGCCAACGCATACCCAAACACGTACGCAGTCATCGACACACACACCACCAAAACAACAGTGCTGCTGGGCACTGAAGCCCCCCACACCCACCTCACCCCTCACCCCCACCCTCTCTCCCTTGCCCCTCCCCCCTTGCATGAATGCTCCCAGGGTGCACCTCATGCCCGACACCGGCGTTGCAGGCGACCCTTCAGTCATCGGCTTCCAGCGCATCCCACACCACGCGGACTCTGAGATGGCAAAGCTAGACACCGAGGCGCATCTGAGGGCGGGGAGGCACGGTGCGTATGTGTGCGTGTATGCGTGCGTGTTGAGAGAGAGATGGAGAGGATGGAGAGAAAGAGAGATGGCAAGGCCAGGCACCGAGACGCATCTGAGGGCGGGGAGTGGTAGGGGGCTAATGGGTCGGGTCTGGACCTCGACAGGGCAGTCGGCCGCCAGATCCAACTTCCTTCCCGTAGGGGCACGGTCGGGTTTCACAGGCCCGCGTGAACGCGTCCCCTCCACCGTCTATTTTGACACGGGGGGCACCTGATGATAATGATGATGATGGATTTTACAGTCGTGTGTGACGCACCCAACGTGACGCACCGGAAGCGGGGGGGCACAAAGAGGGAGACAGAATGTGTGTAGTGCACACATGCACACACAAACGCACATGCACGCCCACACAGGCGCAGGCGAGGTGAGCAGCGCATTTACGCTCAGTGGGTGTGCGGGTCCCATCCACACACACACGCAGTGAGGTTGCGCCTCCCCCCCCCCCGCCCTCCATCCACACACATGTACACGCACAGACGCACTGAAAAAACCCGGCCCAACACACACACGCACGCACAAACACGCACGCGCTCACACACACACACACACACACACACGCACGCACGCACGCACGCACGTGCGCACACGTACACTACCGGCCCACCCCCAAAGCCTGAGACCCACCCCCACCGCTCATGTGTGTGTTTAATGTGCGCAGGCGAATGGGGTGGCGCATTCACACTCAGCGAGGACGTTGGCCCCCACCCGGGGCCAGTGTGGGGTGTGTCGCTGACAGTGTGCGGCGCACAAGAGGCTGAGAGGGCAATGGACCCGCTGATGCTAGAGGCAATCAGGAGGCAGCACGCGCGCTGAGGAGAAGGCTTTTTTTTGTCGGAGAATGGGGGGAGGGGGAGAGGGGCACCAGCGTGCTTGTGTGAAGGGTGGCCGAGGCGCAGGTCGTGTGGTGCACATGAGCAGAGCGTACGGTGGTTACACTGCTCCTTACTCCGATCATGAGGCACCACGTGCGCCGATTAATAGATTGCCAGTGGGTGCGCAGTGGGCTGACGTGTAAAGTAGAGCCGTGGTGCCCCAAGTCTCGTTGGGTGCAGGAAGCGGAGAGCACAGCACAGCACAGCACAGCACGTGCCTGACCTTGACGGCCAGGCTTGGTTTCGGTCGGCTCAGTCCGCGGTGCCATCTGTGTCTGCGTGCAGTCTGCTTGCCAGCCGGTTGGCGGCCAGCGCGCGTCCCGTCTCTCCCAAAACACTAGGGCGTCACGGGGGCAAGCGTGTGCGTGAGAGCCGGTGGGTGGATGCGTGTCCAGTGCACATGCGGGGGCCCGCGCCTTCCAACCCATACGCCCCAGCATCCACAGCAGCGCCAAGGCGGAGCTGTCGTTGGGCGCTAGGGCGGATAGCTGCCAGCAGAGCAGTGTGCCCACGAGCTGTGAAGCCTGGCAGGCCGCCTCGCGACCCCACACACACACACTTCCTCAAGAGGAGAGACTGAAGCCGGCGAGGTGGACAGAGGCAGGGCACCACTCATCTCGTGGCTGGGTCTTCCTCAGATAAGGGAACCAGGGGCCTCGTGTTACAAATCGTGAGCAACCACTTGAGCAACCACTTGAGCAACTACCCCTGAGGGAGGAGGGAGAGGCGACCACCAAGCCCCAGCTACCAATTGCAACCACTAGGGCTCAACCCAAGAGTTCCCTAGAGCACAACTTTGGCACGGACTCGTCGACACGTGGTGGCGCATGCCTCGGCGTTGTCCTTCGCGTGGTTTGTGCCGTCTTCAAGGCCAGCAGACGATGGAAATCGGGCAAGTGGCGGTCATCACGCCCACGGAAGCGCAGGTCGACTGGCACGGAGCGTAGCACGCCGGGAAAGCCACGGTGGCGCAGGCTGCGCACGTCCCGGCGCACGCAGCCTGGCAGGCGCTGTACGCCAGGATGCCTGCGAGGGGGGGCGGGGATGAGGCGAGGGATCGCGTGAGATCAGGGCGGCAAGGTCCTCTTTCGCAGGGCTTCGGCATTGCTTACCGGCGTTGGCAGGCGTGCACATGGCCACCAGGCGAGGGCGAGGAGGAGGAGGAACATGGACTTGGGCATCTTGGTGTTTGGTGTGTTGGTATGCTTTCTGTGCATCATGCTGATGAGGCCCGGAATTGTGAACGGGTTGGGACTGCGTGCGCTGTCGCTGTTCAATTATGTTCAGGATATCAAGTGCAGTGCATGGTCGCAGAAAATGTAGCGCCTGCAGCATAGAGGTGGTGGTGGTGTGTGTGGTGTGGAGGGGGGGGTGTGCGAGCGCAGCAGGTGCTGCCGTGTTTCACTCGGCAGACGACCCCACTCGTTCGACTGAACCTGGCAACAGCGACAGCAGCTCCAATAGCAAGCGGCAGTATTGTCATTGAAAGCTGATGGTTTCTGCGTCGCTGGCGGCTGGTTGACTCCTGACCAGCTCGGCTTGTCGCGTCAGCCCGAGTTTAGGTCGTGTGTTGCCGAGGTGGTTGGCAGCGAGGCCTCTTTCCCTCCAGGGCGGTGCACCCCAGCGCTGCCGCTACCATGGCCATCACAGATGCACCCCGGCTGTGCCCCTACGATGGCCATCACAGTGAGAGATTTGCGGATTTACATTAGAGCCAGAGATGGCCAGTTTCCAGGGGCAAATTCGAAGGTTTGGGGGAACAGCACGGGAGAGAAATCAATGCGCTGTGGTGCAGCGCCTGTAGGCGGTTGCGATGGCAACGAGCAAGCTATGGTTGTGCGTTGATCTGCTGTGATCCTTTGTCTTTGCTCACTCCTAGCAAGTGCGCGCGTGCGGGCATGGCACTTGTGTGTAGCAAACCCAATAACGACCAGCACATCGACCTGGGCGCGTGCAATTGTACTGGTGCTGCCAGTGCCAGTGTGCCAGTGCCGGCAAGGAGCGCGGATGCCCACGTGCACGTCAGGCAAACTGCGACCTAATTATGTCGAGTTATGTGCTGCACTTGTCATGTGTTGGGCCACCGAGTGTAATCGTTGTGTGTGCAAAAGTGTGAATTGACACTGACTCACTGAGGTTCCACCTGCAAGATGCGGAGTGTGTCTGCTGCTGCTTGCTGCACGTATGCCGGGGAGTTAAGACCCTGCAGCTGCACCAGTGCAGGAATAGCACCAGCAGCTACAATTATGGCCCCGTTCTGGGCATGGTTGGTTGCCAGCTCTTCGAGTAAAATTGCTGCGGCCTGCTGCACAGACGTACCGGAGTGCTGCCCCAGCAGATGCACGAGTGGTAGAATGGCGCCAGCATCGGTGATAGCGGATAGATTCTGAGCATGTCTGATTGCCAACCACCACAGTGTACGCGCTGCTGCTGTCTGCACGCCTTCAGGGGAGTGCTGCCCCAGCAGCTGCACCAGTGCCGGAATGGCACCAGCAGCAGAGATAGTGGACTGAGCCTGAGCTCTGCAGGAGCTGGAGCGTGCCAGCTCCTGCAGAGCGCCTGCTGCTGCTTGCTGCACACCAACAGAGGAGTGCTGCCCCAGCAGCTGCACCAGTGGCGGAATGACACCAGCAGCGACTGCGTCCGCCAGGTTCCGATCATGGTTGACAGCCAAGAATCCGAGTGCATCTGCTGCTGCTTGCTGCAAGCGTGCAGCGAAGCGCTGCCCCAGCAGCTGCACCAGCGGTGGCATGGCTCCAGCAGCGGCGATGGCAGTCTGGTTCTGGGCATGGTTGACAGCCAGGTAGTTGAGTGCCTTGGTTGCTGCGACCTGGACGCATTCCAGCTGTGATCCCAGCATCTGAATCAGTGCCGGAATGGCGCCCGCAGCGGCGATGGCTGACTGGTTTTGAGCATGGATAGAGGCCAGGCGCGTGATCGCATCCGCTGCTGCCACCTGCACGTCTGCAGACGAGTGCTGCCCCAGAAGCTGCACCAGCGGCGGAATGGCACCAGCAGCGGCGATTGCGGCCTTGCTCTGATCTGTATAAGCCCGCCGGCACAGTGCACTTGCCGCCCTCTCCTGCACGCCAGGCGGCATGTGGGCCTGAAGCTCGTGCACCCAGCCTTCTAGCTCAACCGACAACGGGGGCGCCAGCTGGGTGCAAGACAGGTCTGCAGGTCTTCCACTTGGCGCAGCAGCTCAGGCTGGCAGCCACGCAGATCGAGCTTGCGGAGCTTGGGGCATGATTTGAGTGGAGCCAGGCTGTTGATCCGAATGTTGCCAGCCATCCACAGCTCCTCAAGCTGGCTGCACGCCCCCAGTGCCGACAGTGCCGGCACGCCGACCCCACCTGCCATCCGCAGACACCTCAGCTGCGCACAGCTGCGCACGGCGTCGATCGAGGTCAGGCTGGCGCAGAAGCTGACGTCGACCACTTGGAGTGTTGCGGCCAGGCTGGTGCTGAACACCAGCAGGGACCAAGCTGAGACTGGCGCCAGCAGGGGCATTCCTGGCAGAGCGGCGCGCTGTGGCGAGGGATCGGCACACATGCACAGGTCAGGACACGCACACGGCTGATGCCATGGCATGGTGCGCGGCGGATCTCTGGCGCCGCCATGGTGTCTTCATAATGCGAGACCAGCATGCGAGGGAGGGAGGGGCAAGCAGCATGCGGCGACATGGTGGCAGGGGGCTTGCGCGCGGAGCCATGCATGCCATGCGCCCATGCGCCCCACCTCGCGCACGGTGAGGCTCGAGGCCGTCCAGCGACGCCGTGGTAAGCGGCGCCAGGTTGGATGCACTGCGCACGCCCAGCAGCACAAGGTCGACCACGCCAGGCCACCGCACTAGGGCACGTGTCAGCTCATCGGCGGTGAAACCCGCCTCTCGGCTGGCGACCTGAACGATTGCATCCACCTGATTGCGCATGGCGACGCTGGTCGCTCGCAGCTCGGCCTTGGTGCCGCGATCCATCCACCGTCACAGCTCAGGCCAGAGATCGAGAGAAAACGGGACCGAGTGGGACACCGCAATCGCAATCGCAGCTGCGTCATCGACAACAGCAGCGACATCGCCGAGGCGAGGAACCTTGCGGGGCCTCATGTCCATGGCTGTATATATCTGGCAGTGCACACCTCACTCTAAAAGGGGAAGTCTGGGAGGCAGTATGGGGATGCGCACAGCTGCCTGCAGGCACCAACTCGCTCCGCAATACAAATCGTTTGCCAACCCCACACGAAATCCAAGCTCTTGAGGACGTAAGTGGCGTAAACGCCCTCACGCATCGCCCCACATGGCCGAGCGCGCTACCTGGATGTCGACTCGCTTCACGCGTGCCGGCAGAGAGCAGCGCCCAGCGCCCCACACGCGTTAATAGCCCTGGGGCTGTCTCCCTGGTAGACTAGGTTTGCGTGGCCTTGTTGACTCTCCTAGTAAAGCCATTAGCCTCCAAGTCCAAGCCGCAACTCATGCCCAAGGATGTCAGAGCACACATGTGCAACCCACGCACCCCCCTCTGCCCCCTAGCAATCGATCGTCCATGTTCAGTACTGCTGAGGCTGGTACGCGTTGTGCGCGAGCGGCGCGAGCACCGGGATCGAGATGGGCGGCAGCCCTGGGATGTTGACCTGCGTCATGCCTGCCACCGGGGGCGGCCCAGGCAGCGCCATGCCCGGGGGCGGCGCCCCAGGTGGTGGCATCGGCGGGGCGACCCCAGAAAGCGCAGCGTTCATGAGGTTGACGCGCTGGATCTCGGGCGCCGCCTCGACCCACTCGCCCTGCTGTGCACGGCTGAAGTCGTACTCGTTGGAGTAGGAGGCGGTGACCTGTTGGTGCGAGGGGAAGTGGGAAACGTGAGCGAGGGGGGGCAGTGGGGCAGTGGGGAACGTGCAGAGAGAGGCTGGGTTGAAGGGCTGGGTGTGGGTGTGGGTGTGGGGGGACATGACGAGGGTGTGTGTCTGAAGTCGTACTCGTTAGAGTAGGAGGCGGTGACCTGTGAGTGAGTGGGAAAGTGGGAAACGTGCGAGAGGGGGGCAGAGGGGCAGTGGGGAACGTGAGAGGCTGAGTTGAAGGGTTGGGTGTGGGTGTGGGTGTGGGGGACGTGATGAGAATTTGCGAGTGAGGTCTTGCCTGCTGGAGTACGAGGCAGGGACCTATGCATGGGAGGCAGTGCGAGCGTGTGTGTGTGCGTGTGTATGCATGTGTGTGTGTGTGTGTGTGTGTGTGTTTGGTGTGTGTTTGGTGTGTGGCTGAATCGTACGTGCTGGAGGTAGGAGTCAGTGCCTGCGTGTGTGGACCAGTTTGGACAAAGGTGGGGCATGGGAGATGCGCATGGCTGAAGTCGCACTTGTTGGAGCGGGACGCTGCAACCAGAGTGTTTGTGTGTGTTTCTATGTGTGTGTGTGTGTGTGTGTGTTTGTGTGTGTGTGTGCGTGCGTGTGTGTGCGTCAAGCGTGTGTGTGTGTGTGTGTGTGTGTGTGTGCCAAGGGAGGGCGGCGTGGCACCCCCGTTCATCGCCTTGTAGCGAGCCTCCTGGTGGCCCACGCGCCAGTGCTTCCTGGATAGATTCTAGTGGCTTTATTCTCACCGCTGGAGGGAGGCAGCGGATGCTTTGGGGGGAGGTGTGAAAACGACGATGTAACACTTTTGGGGGCCGAAATTTCGCCGATTTCGTGCGATTTCCGGCGGTGGATCGCCTGCGAGCCCTGGATTATGTACTGCCTCCATACCACCGACGGCGGTGAACCGCCTCTCCGAGGAAGCACTCCCACGCCACGCGCTCCCTGGGCTCCATCCAAACCAGTGATTTCCTTGCAAGCCGTCCACCGCTTGGGGCCGGATGTCCCATTTCCCAGAAAACAACCGCACACTTGGTGGGACAGGGCGTGGAGGGTCGCGCTGGAAAGCTCTCGCTGAGAGCAGCACAACGGCATGCGTTGCGTGGGCACCCACTACGTTTTGCACCCTGGCTTGCGCCCTGGTATGAGCGGTCAAAGTTGCTCAAGCCGGGAAATAGACAATCACCAACATCCTTCCCAGAGGTCACTAATCCAAACACGCAAACCCATCAACACTCACACAACACAGGGCGCACACCACACGGGGACCAGATTCCCGCCTGAACATTGCTTCATAGCGAGCCACCCCCCCTCTCCCTCGAAACCACCCAACACGCTGCCTGTAGGTGCGTCACAGACGACTGTACAATCCACCACCAACACACCCACACACCCGTGCACTCACACACCCACACACGCAGCCAAAGAAGGTCTGCTCAAACACGTTCCGTCTCTCATCTCACACACCTTGTGGTCGTCAAAGTCGCGCCCGTTCATCATCTCGAAGCACGTCTTCGCGTCTTCCGCGGTCCTGTTGCACGGGGGCAGTGGAAAGAGTGATAAGAGGATAGGGTGTGTGAGGACAGTGGATAGGGTGCGCAGGGACAGTGGATAGATGGCGTGGGGGCAGTGGATAGAGTGCGCAGGGTAGTGGAGAAGGGAGTGCACGGGGGGTAGTGGAGGGAGTGTGCAGGGAGAGCACATGTCACATGGGTGCTCCTCACACACGTGGGCGTTGGTTACAGTGCCGTCCATTATCTCGGGGCACATCTTTGCGTCCTCCGCGGTCCTGTTGCGCGGGGACAGCGGAGGCAGAGGGCGGGTGACATGGGCGTTTCTCACACATGTGGGCGTTGGTTACATTGCCGTCCATTAACTCGGGGAACACGTGGATGTTGGTTACATCGCCGTCCATTAACTCGGGGAACATCATTGTCTTTGTTGCTTCTGGCCTTGGCCCGGCTCCCCCACCCTCTCCCACACAAACCTGTACTAGAGGTCCCCACACCCAGATCCGCACTTGAGGCTAAAGTGGGAACCCAGTCACAACCCAGTTTGGCGCCTGTGGTGCGCCAGCCCCAATTCTGAGCACGCGGTTGGGCACGCCATCACCGATCGCTGCCTATTGCACCGCCCCTCGTTAACTTGCTTGTGCTTCTTATTGGGGCTTCTCCCCTCCTCTCCCCCTCCGCACAGACACAGACACACACACACATAGACACACACACACACACACACACAAACACACACACGCACACCTGTACTTGATGAGCACGCGGTTGGGCACGTCATCACCGATCGCTGTCGAGGGGACCGGCACAGCCACGCCGACCACGCCGCCGCACTTGGCTGCCTCTGCGCACACACGTTTGCATCGGTTTTATGTAATCGCGAGTTGCAGTCTCAACCCAACATAGGCCAACTTGAAAAACACGAAAACGCCAACACGACATGCTGGTCGAGACCGACGCGTGGGATGGTCCGCCACTGGTTATGCATGCGAGGCCCCTGGAATGGGTCGCCAGTGTGTCGAGTGTGCGTGGGGAGCGTTGGGAGGCGCCATGCGGTGCGCTTTGATGTCGGTTGTAGCCGATAACTTGCACCTGATGTCGCCCGTCGCGTTCCTTGCGAGACGCCGACTGAAGCAGGAGGGTTCACGATCGACGCACATTTGTTCCTTGGGCACTGGGTTGCTGGGCAGGTGCTGGGGCTGCCCGCATGGGGACCTCGAAAGGGTAGAATTGTGTTTTCGTGTTCTTGTAATCTGTGTTGGGTTGAAACTGCAACTTGCGATAGTTTTGTAGTTGTTTTTGCGGTCGGAGGCACCTGCGTACATGTCTTTGTAGATCTCGCAGCGCTCGGCGGGGTCGACCATTATAATATTCAGTGTGTCCAGAAACACAATTGACGGGGTCGACCATTATTATATTCAGTAAGTCCAGAAACACAACAGGCTGTACAGGATTCCACAACCACTGACACTCAACCACACCCGCACCTGCGTACACGTCGTCGTAGATCTCGCGGCGCTCGGCGGGGTCGAGCATGAGCTTAGCGTTGGTCAGGTTCTCGAGCTGCGTGTGTGTGTGTGTGTGTGTGTGTGTGTGTGTGTGAGTGCGCGTGTGTGTGTGTGCGTGTGTGTGTGAGAGAGAGAGAGAGAGAGAGAAAGAGAGGGAGAGGGACAGCATCTGAGTGAGAGGGGTCGACCATGAGCTTGGCGCTGGTCAGGTTCTCGAGCTGCAGATTGGGTGTGGCGCAGAAATCTAAACCTCAAGTACAAAGAAGAGAGACGCTGTGAGAGACACGGATCGAGCATGAGCTTGGCGTTGGTCAGGTTCTCGAGCTGTATGTGTGTGTGCGTGCGTGCGTGTGTGTGTGTGTGTGTGCGTGTGTGTGTGAGAGAGGGAGAGGAACAGTGTAAGAGTGAGAGGGTTCGACCACGCGCTTGGCGTTGGTCAGGTCTCGAGCTGCGTGTGTGCGTGTGTGCGTGCGTGTGTGTGTGTGTGTGCGCGCGCGCATGCGTGCGTGCGTGCAAGAGAAAGAGAGAGAGCGGGAGTGGGGTAGTGTAAGAGTGATAGGGGTCGACCATGAGCTTGGCGTTGGTCAGGTTCTCGAGCTGCGGGTTGGCGGGTGTGCGTGTGTGTGTGTTTGTGTGTGTGTTTGTGTGTGTGTGTGTGCACGTGTGTGTGTGTATGTGTGTGACAGCGGGAGTGGGGTGGTGTACGAGTGAGAGGGGTCGACCACGAGCTTGGCGTTTGTGAGGTTCTCGAGCACAGCATTGAATGGTGTTGGGTGCGTTTGTGTGAGATAAAGAGAGAGGGAGGGAGAGTGAGAGCGAGTGGGAGCGAGAGTGCTGGTGGTGGTGTGTGGTGAGTGGTAGACGCCTACCAGTGACTTGGAGGGCCCTACCCGCGGTGAGCTGGAGGGCTACCAGCACGAAATGTCAACGCAACTCTCCCCCTCAACGCTCCAACCAAATCGAGGCCTCCCTAAGCCAAGGTGCCCAATGCAACCCTAAAAAACAAGGCATAAAACCAGAGTTAACATTGCTCTGTGAACCAGAGCTGCGTAAACATCATTGACAAAAACAAAGCCTCCAAAGACCCCCCAAGGCATACCAATGCGTACACAATACTCCCACGACCACCCTAAACAAAGGCCTCACTAAATTGAGGCCTCACAGGGCCAGTCATTACCTATTTCTGAGGCGTCACACAATAGCTCTCCTTTTTGCTCTGGGACTACACGTTGGCAGGCAGCCGGCTGGTGGCTACCGCCCTTTGCAAGTTATTGTTAGGGCCATAACTGGACTTGGGTCTAGGCGGTGGTACTAGGACTAGAAGGTAGTCTTCTCTGGAAAGCCGATGCTACTGTTACTGGTACAGGGCCAGCCAGATCTGATATGATGCCTACCAGGTTTTACAAGTTTTACACGGCGGACCTTGGGGCGTGACTGGTGGCCGAGTCAAGGCCTAGACTACAACTCAAAGGTCTTAACTACGACTTCTAGACTACAACTCAAGGTCCAGACTACAACTCAAAGCCTACACTACAACTCAAAACAACCCACCATGACCACGTTGCTCTGTGCCCCGGACAGCTGCGCTGCAAACGTCTGCGCCAGGTTAAGCTTTGGTGTCACCATCAGCTTTCCAAACTGCTCCTCGTACCCCTTTGGGCGCCCGATCTTCGGGGGGGGGCGAGGCAGGGTGGGGGGTGGTAAGAATGTGTCGCACCAGGTTCAGATTTGGTGTCACCATCAGCTTTCCAAACTGCTCCTCGCACCCTCTTGGCCGGCCAAGCTGCGTGTGCAATGTGTGTGTGTCTCCAGCGGAAGCAAGTAAGTCAGGGGCATGTGTATGCTTGCTGTAGGTAGCAGGAAACCGCGCCTTGCGTGAGCGCCCCGGGACCTCCATCTTGCCACAGGTCAAGCGAATGAGCACGTGCGCCAAGAGATGGTAGAGCAAACCGACGTGCACCAACAAACAGTTGCGTCGCAAACGAGTGCAACATCCATCATCAGGCGGCACGGTCACCTTGAGAGACCAGCCAGCGACCTGCCAGCTGCCAGCGTCCACAGCTCAAGCGAATGAGGAACAGAGCACGTGCGCCAAGAGATGGCAGAGCAAACCGACGCGCGCCAACAGTTGGCGTCACACACGGGTGCATCATCCCTCATCAGATGACACATATCCGCACCTTGAGCGAGCGCCCCGCGACCTCCATCTTGTCCAGCCCCAGCAGGTTTTTTTTTGCTGAGTTTAACGGCTATTGATACATGCCGCCTGTGCCACTAGGTAGGTGTGCAACTGGGTGTGCTGCATGGTAGCACAGAACCGCACCTTGAGCGAGCTGCCAGCGCTGGCAGCTCCTTCCATCTTGTCCAGCTCAAGTAAGAGAGCGAGGGATCAAGTATCATTGTGGAGCGTGCAACAGCGCATGCACGTGAATTCAGGATGGCAGCATGTATGCCAATGGGTGCGCTGCATTGCAACTCAGAACCGCACCTTGAACGAGCTGCCAGCTCCCTCCATTTTGTCCAGCTCAAGTAAGAGAGCACGCGATCAGGCAGTATTGTACCAACAGCGCATGCACGTGTATTCAGGATGGCAGTTTGTGTGTGCAACTACGTGTGCTGTATGGCTGGACAGAGCCGCACCTTGAGTGAGCTGCCAGCAAACTCCATCTTGTCGAGCTCAAGCAAGGGATCAAACAGTATTGTGCCGACAGCGCATGCACGTGAATTCCGGATGGCAGTATGTGTGTGCAACTGGGTGTGCTGCATGGCAGAACGGAGCCGCACCTTGAGAGACCTGCCAGCAACCTCCATCTTGTCGAGCTCCAGCAGGTTGGCAGCCAGCTGCTCGGTGCGGATCTCTAGGAAGGCAAAGCGACCTGCGTGTGTACCAGGGGTTTCCTTGGGGTCATCCTTTCGTTTTTCCCGGAAAAAAAAATCCCGGTTTTGTCGGGATTTCGGGCTTCGAAAAGTGTAAAATTTGACATTTTCACACCCTTTTCGCAAGAAATCGCCTCCGTCGGGTTGAGATTGGGGAGTCAGCCGTGAGGCCCGGGTTGAGCCATCATTTCCTCAAGATCCTTAGCGACCTGCATGTGCACGCATGGTGCAGGCGTGATACATGTCAAGCCTCGGCTTGGAAAGCAAACAAGCTTATCTGTGCAGATCACAAGAAAGGCAAAGCGAACTGGGGTGGGTGGGCGGGTGGGGGTGCACCGACATTGTCATCGTATGCACTTTCGTCGAACGCATAACACAACGGGAGCGCCTAGACCCTGAGTAAATACACAAGACTCTGAAACTATAAAGCTAGCGAGGCACCCCCCCAGCACAGTGCCCCGTTGTAACGAACAGCAAAGGTCTACTACACACAGTTTGGATGTACAGCATATATTCTTCGTATGCAATCCAACAATGGGCCGCGAAGAAGGTGCTTCCCCACACTGGTGAACGCCAACCGTGCAACAGTGTTTCCGTAAGCCACCCCGCAAGCCCGTAACGCGCATGTGCGGGGTGGCATCAGCCGAGTTTGGGCCGCGGCGGTGCGGGGTGAGATTGCGCAAATTTCGGCCCGAAAAGTGTGACATTGGTCATTTTCACACAATTCCCCCTCAATTGCCAATCCTTTGAGCACACCCTCACCCGTCGTCATGTCGACCTTGCACTCAATCACCGGGGGGTAAGCCACCGGGTCGTGGCAGAATGGCGCGAGCACCGTGTTGAAGAGCTCGCGCGTGAGCTCGGGCGTGAGAATACCAACAGCCAGGTTGCCAACATAGATCTCGCGTGCCTGTGCGTGCGCGCGTGTGTGTGTATGTGTGTGTGTGTGTGTTTGTGTGTGTGTGTGCGCGTGTGCGTGTGCGTGTGTGTGTGTGTGCGCGTGTGCGTGTGTGTGTGTGTGTGTGTGTGTGTGTAGTACAGGCCCAGAGTTGAAGAGCTTTGGCATGAGGATAACGACAGCGAGGTTGCCAACGTACATCTCACGGGCCTGCATGGAGTTGGGGTTTGGGGTTTGGGGTTTGGGGTTTGGGCAGAAGGGTTTGAATTGTTTAGGGTTTACAGATAGGGTTTGGGCAAGTAACAAGAGTTGTGAGCTCAGGCGTGAAAATACCAACAGCACGGTTGCAGTGGTCCCTGGGAAGGATTTTAGTAATTAGTTCTTTGCCGGCTCCAGCTACTTTGACCGCTCATACCAGGCACAATACACAGCGGGTATTCATGCAGCACATGCCATTGTGCTGCTCTCGGCGAGAGCTTTCCAACGCATCGCTCCACGCCCTCACCCACTTAGTGAGGGGTGGTTTTCCGGGAAATGGGAAATCCGGCTCGGAGCGGTATACGGCTCGCAGGGGAATCACTGCACGGTTGCCGACGTACATGTCACGCGAGATGCATGGTGATGGTGCGTGTGTATATGCCCAATGCAGAAAGATACAGTGGCAGCCATGCGCACCAATGCACGGTGTGGGGCAAGCACACACAGACACATACACACACACCCACACACACACACGCACGCACACATGCACACACACACACACACACAAACCACACACACGCACACACACCACAAACGATCACCCGCACACCCACACCCACACCCGCACACACACACACACACACACAGAGAGAGAGAGAGAGAAAATAGAGAAAGAGAGAGAGAGAGAAAATAGAGAAAGAGAGAGAGAGAAAATAGAGAAAGAGAGAGAGAGAGAGAGAGAGAGAGAGAGAGATCATTACAGGGAACTCTGAACGGCAGACGGAGATAGGCATGCACACACAAATGTACACACACACACACACACACACACTGAACCACGCAGACACACACACACACATGCACACACACACTGAAACACCCACAGACACACACACACACACGCAGTGCGCTGCACTCTCACCCTCCGCGTCGCCGGGTTTGGTGCGTTTGGATCGATCGGCGCGCCCGGCACTGCTGCGGCTCCGGCCACACCCGCTGTTGGGTTCACGAGGGTTACACCAGGGATGGCGGCCATGGCCGCGAGCATGGCGTTCTGTGTGTTGTGTGTGTGTGAGGGGGGGGATGGGGGGGGCATGTGTGTGCGTGTGTGTGCGTGTGCGTGTGTGTTCGCACACGTGTGTGTGTGTGTGTGTGTGTGTGCGGATGCGTGTGCATGTGCGTGTGCGTGTGCGTTTGCGTGCGTGTGCGCAAGGAGGGCAACGGGCGCACGGGGTGCGTGCATGGGCACGTTGCATGGTGGGCCATGTGCGCTCGCGGCCACACGCACGCGCACACACACACGGCCGCGTGCATGCACGAACAACCCAGGGGGGGGGGGCATGGATGGCAGCACTCTTGCTACTGCCGCGCACTCAGCACTGCATGCATGCATCGCTCCATGCGGCACGCTTGCATGGCTGCGCTCACCGGGTCCATGCTGCTGGCTCTAGCTCCCCACGGCAGCGCCCAGGTGTCTTGGCTTCTTGTTTGCGACTTTGGGGGTCGGCCACGCGTTGCGTGCGCCGATTGCAGCGCCTGCGATGATGAGGGTGGTGCATGGGCGATCGATGCTAAAGTTCGCAGCAGTACCGGGCATTGCGGGATGCCAAAGCCGTCCCGCAATGCTAGTCGTTTCTGTGCACATGGCTGTAGCTGGTGGCCTGGCACGGCACCATCCAGCAGGCCAACCTTGTTTCGCCGCCGCGCAGTCTGCGCCCAAGCTGCTGCTGCTCAGTATACCTCGCCTGTATTTAGATCTGGAACCTGTAGTGTAGAGCAGAGTAATCGTTTGGCGATGAAGAGGGAGTTTGCGCGATCTAACAAAAAAAAGTGTGGCGATCGAGTGACCTTTATCTGCCCGCCCCCTGCCCGCCCCCAGTGGCCGTAAAGGGTGTTGGAGATGCATCAGCCCGTCTCTGTGTTCCTGTGAGCCAAGCAAGCGTTTTGATGTTTCGCACTTAGCCCCCCATCTCCCCGCCTACAGTGGCCCCCCTGGTTGAAATTCCAACAAGATGACATACTTTATAGGACAACTTCCTCGCAGGGGGCCTGATCCTGCATTAAAAATCGGCAGCAACAACTGGGGCGAGAAAAAAGTAGCTCTGCCGATGCACACTTGCGCTCCACCTTACTCCTCAACAACCGAGGTCACAGCTATTTTAGGCGGGGCGCCCGCGGGCACATAGCGAGGAGGACTGCCCAACAAAACACAGCAGGAAACACCGGCGAACACGACACGCACACTCGCACAACAAAGCAAACGCGCACTGGCAGATAGCCTTGCGTGCTTTCACCATGGACAGAGAGCAGTGGATTAGTAGTGCCGCGGAGGCACGGACCATAGACGGACTGCAGCTGCAGCAGACTGAGGTGTGCCTCTGCTGTGTACGCTCGCGCAGGCTGCAGCGGGAGAGGAGATCGCCCAAGCTGCTAGCCTAGCAAGGTTGTGCTCGATCCACCCGCCCCATCCTCCCCACCCACGCAGGCCCCCTCCCCAAATCGCAGTCGTACGGCAGCGCGCAGCTGCGCCAGTTTGCGGTAACATACGCACAGCAGCAGCTGGGGCAGGTGAATGGGGTCGTTGGTGGACTGCGCGACGGCATTTGAGTGATTGCGCAGTGCTGCTGGCTGGTGTTGTCACACCGACACTCTCCCAGATCCCTGATGTGCACCCTTTGCTTAAGTCGGGGGGGCTCTGCTGCTGCTGCTCTGCTGCTGCTGCTCTGCTGCTGCTGCCATCGCCACAACTCTCAACCCCATCTGCTGCGCATGCTGCTCCAGGATACCTCGGCCGAGCCGACACCAGCAGCACAAGTGGCGCTCGCGAGGGCGCTCTCTCTACTGGCGCCCGTGCGCACGCATGGAGATCCCCACGGTGCCCAGTCATACGGGGGCGGTGGTGCGGCCAGAAGCGCCGACGGCGGGATGCAGCTGCGGTCGCCGCCAAAGGGACAGCAGGAGCAGCAGCAGCAGAGGCAGCAGGGGCAGCAAGGGCAGCAGGGGCAGCAGCATCCGGGCGCCCTTGCCCGTCAGCCGCGGCCACGGCTGCAACAAATGTCTGACTTGCTCGAGTCAATGCGGGCATGCGCTGCAGCAGAGGGCGACACCGGAGCAGGCAGCGTAGAAGGGGGCGGCCCTGAGCCATATCTGCCGGCGTCTCCGCCTGCGCAGTTGGACTCGATCGCGTCAGCTGCTGTGCTGGTGTTCCTCCAGGTGGGGGGCACATGACAGCATTCTCTCCACCGCACGCGAGCATTATCTCCACCACACGCCGTCAAAAAAGCAAATTCTTCGCCCACTAAAGCTGGCGTCCACTGCCCCCAGAAGACAGCTATTTTATCTCTACGGGAACTGTGTGTGTGGGTGGGGGGAGGTACAGTGTGTGTGGGTGTGAGGGGGGGGGCTGTGGGTATGGGGGGGGGCTAGTTGCTAGTTAGATGAGTAAGGGACAAAGACAACGAGGGTGCCTCCCCGGTAGCTCCCCGGTCCAACCCTGCCAGGCTGGTCATGAAACCACACACCCCAACCCGCACACATACCGTAGTACCGCTTTGCCTTGCCGATTAAATAAGTCGGAAAAAGTCGCGGCAAGGTCGATTTCTAAAAAATATTGCCGGAAAAAGTCGAAAACGCCAAAAGTGACATCAAAACGGGAAAAATTAAAAAATCCAGCGGCATGGCGCCCAAATTCTAAACAATTAACTTCTTTATAAAAGTGGCGGCAAGGTAAAGCGGTACTACGGTATGTTGCCACACACGCAGGCACAGCTGGACCGCTGCCCCAGCGACCTGTCAGCAGGCTTGTTCGGTGGTGGCAGCGGCGGCAGTGGCGGTGGTGCCATCTCCCAGTTTGCACTGCCTCCGCAGGTGCAGAAGCAGCTGGACAGCAGCTGGGCGGCAGCTGGACAACAGCAGCAGCAGCAACAACTGGACCACACACACAGCTTTCGGTCGATGGGGTCTCTCAGTGGCGGCAGCGGCGGCGGCGACATGGCGCGCGTGGGCCAGACAGCTTCGCCCATGCAGCGCGCGTGCGGCAGTCAACTGACCGGGAGGGCTGCTGCGTCCAGCGCGGGGAGGTCGCCGATGCAGGCGATGCCACCAGGGGGACTGTTGACGGTGCTGGGCGGTCCCATGCAGCAGCAGCAGCAGCAGCAACAGCAGCAGCAGCAGCAGCAGCAGCAGCAGCAGCAGCAGCAGCAGCAAGCGTGGGAACATGCCCCGCAGTCTGGGGGGCTGTGGTCGGCGGTGAGCTCCACCACGCAGGCGCAGCCATCTGGCACTGGTGCGCTGTGGATGCCCCCCCAGGTGGGCTCCCCCAGATGGATGCCCCCCCAGATGGATGCCCCCCCAGATGGATGCCCCCCCAGATGGGCTCCCCCGGATGGATGTCCCCCCAGATGGGCTCCCCCGCATCCGCGCACACTTCAACGCACACTCAGCCATCTGGATCATCGTGGGTGCCACTGCAGGCGGGCTCCGCATCGCTGCCAGTGCGCGCGCCTGTGCCGTGGTCACCCCTGGCTGGCGCAGCCATGGAAGCATCGGCAGGGCGCCTTTTGGTACCATCCAGCTGCCACTAAGCTACCAGCCAGCTGTCATCGAGCTACCAACCAGCTGCCAACCAGTTACCACCCAGCTACCACCCAGCTACTATAGGGCTTGCGCCGCGGTCACCCCCCTCTGGCGCAGCCGCAGCATCAGAGCTTTTCGGTGGGCTGCTGACACCTTGGTCCCACCCTGCCAACGCCGGCGCCGCTTCCGCCGCTGCCGCCGTTGCCGCCGCCGCAGTAGCAGCAGAGGCAGCAGCAGCGGCCAGGGGAGGGCTGGTATCATCATACGGGCAGCAACAAACAATGCAGCAGCAGCAGCAGCAACACACCCACAACAGCGACCACGGTTTCTACGCCAGCCCCCGAGAGCTGGCCCCCCAGCGCTCGTCCCCCCAGCCGCTGCGCACGTGTGCACGTGCCATGCCTCACGCCCAGCTCTCAGACCACGGAATTTTGGGCCGTGGCCAGCCTCTCTTTGCAGCAGGGACCGGCCCACTCGTCAGCAACGTCGACGTGCTGATGCATATGATGCACAAGCGGCGGCGCGAGGCACGCGAGGACACGCCGCCATCTTGGCCGCCCCCGGGGCTGCGCAGAAGCCGCGGGAGCGGCGGCGGCGCGCATTTTCTCGCCCACGCCGCCCACGCCGCACCGCCTGTGCACGGCCAGGACCGCCACGCGTCTGACAATGTGTGCTCCTACTCGTACAGCACCCTGGATGGTGGCGGCGGCAGTCTAGGTGCTCACCTGGGTGGCGGCCTAGGTGGTCACATGGGTGGCAGCCTAGGTGGTCACCTGGGCGGTGGCCAGGGTAGTGGCCAAGGTGATGATGGCCTAGGTGGTGCTTTGCACTCCATGCCTGTCCACTGTTCGCTGCGCATGGAACCACTTGCGCCGCGCAGCCTGGAGCCAGAGGAGCCGGCGATTCCTGCGTGGATGCCGCCACTGCCGCCATTCCTGTGTGATCTCATAACCGTAGCAGCAGGCGGGCGGGCGGGCAGTGGCAGCAGCGGCGCTGCAGGGTTTCAGGTGCAGCAGCAGCAGCAGCAGCAGCAGCAGCCACAGGAGCAGGAGCAGCAGCTGCTGCATGAGTCCAGCCCCTCTCTGGACCTTCTCCTCCTCTTGGAAGACCACCCGACTGAGCGCTGCGACCCGGTGCTCGGCCATGGCGGCTGCAGGGGTACCTCATTCTCAGACATGCTCACCGGTATCCATAGCCCTTAGGCGTCCCGTAGAGGTGAGGGGGCCAGTCCCACCCTGGGGGTCAAGGGTCGCTGTGCGTGTAACGTTGCGGCTGAATGAGAGCACCCGCCTCAGACGTACTGGGATGTATGCAAAACGATGTGTGTGTGTGGGGGGGGGGGGATGGGGTGGCTGCGTAGGCTCGACCCACGTTCCTGAGGCAGTTCGCGCTCGGACATGGGCAATGGGACGATGCACGCGGACGTGCAGCACCGTGCATGCCAATCATGAGCTCAAGAGCTGTGAGCGTGTGATGGGGCAGAGGTAGAGGTGATGTGATGCCTGTCCAACAACACCCCCGATTCACACTCTGAGAGCCTCCCACACTTCCCCTGAACAGTGCAAGGTAGTTCGTCCCAATACGTACCATTCAACCCTGTGGTATGAAACATTCAACCCTGTGAACCGCGAGGCACATAAGTGTTCAACCCTGTGGCCCCCAAGAGTTGAACCGCGCCCCCCTCGGGCGCCATCCGACCCGTTTTGAGAATCCATCCCCAATAGGCAATCGCTGCCCGCCAACCACGCGCTGCTGGACAAGTACTCGCGTCTGGCAGCGCGGATAGACAACACCGCTGTGGCAGGCAGGTCAACCTGAGGAAGCTATGACAGGTGGTGAAACACGCAGGACTTGCACAGCTCCTCCATGCCGGGGGCGGGGGGGGGGGGGGGATGCAGCAGAGGGCAGCAGGGGGGCGGTGCTGTGCCAGTGGCCGAGTCAGCTGCTGCCGTGGCCACTACAGGCTACAGGCCTTCCAGAGGATGCAGCAGATGCCCATGTCGCTGCCGGAAGAGGAGCAACAGCAGCTGCAGCTGCCAGCGGAGAGTGCGGGTGGGCTACATCGGATGGTGCAGCGCAGGCAGCAGATGACAGCGGCCCCGTAGCAGCAGGCAGCCCTCACAGCGAGTGTGCTCAAGCAGCGCGAGGAGTTGGCGCAGCAGACGCAGGGCCGGGAGGCACCGCAGGAGGCAGTCGCGTTTCAGGCGTCAGGCAAGAAGTCGCAGGTGCGTGCACATCAGCAAACGCCGCGCTCTGGCCATGGGGCCGGCGGCTGTGGTGCACGCATGCTTCGCCGGAGACAGCAGCTCTGGCGCAAACGACGCCTTCTGTCCATCTGCAAGCCCACGGCGCCCATGGCGGCAGCAGTCATATGTCAGTCATGACATTCCACCCACACACGCGCGAACGATGCGCTTCGCGCAGCGCACTGCCCGCCGCTGCTCGTTTGCCACTCCAGGTACCTGGATCACGGATGCGGGGCGGCGGTGTGCGTATCAGATGGCGGCACAGTGGCGGTGCGCGCTGCGACCGAGTGCGCTCGCAGCACTCATGTGCGGCAGTTGCCAGCAGGGCAGCGGTGTGCGCTGCGGTGGTGACGCTCGTGTGTGCGTGGCGGTTGGCGGCTGGGTGGTGTGTGCTGCGGGCGTGTGCATGTGCGGCTGCGACGCTCGCGTGTGCGTGTCAGATGGCGGCACGGTGGCGGTGTGCGCTGTGAGCGTGTGCGGCCACGACGCTCGTGTGTGCGCGGCAGATGGCGGCAGGGCGGCAGGGCGTGCTGCGACCGAGTGCGGTCACGACGCCTGCGTGTGTGCGGCAGATGGTGGCAGGGCAGCGGTGTGCGCTGCGACAGAGTGCGGCCGCGACGCTCGCGTGTGCGTGTCAGATGGCGGCACGGTGGTGGTGTGCGCTGTGAGCGTGTGCGGCCAAGATGCTCGTGTGTGCGCGGCAGATGGCGGCAGGGCGGCAGTGCGTGCTGCGACCGAGTGCAGTCACGTTGCTCGCGTGTGTGCGGCAGATGGTGGCAGGGCGGCGGTGTGCGCTGTGAGCGTGTGCGGCCGCGACGCTCGCGTGTGCGCGTCAGATGGCATCACAGTGGCGGTGTGCGCTGTGTGCGTGTGCGGCCTGACATTTCGGACGTGACCTGGCAGGGCCATATGTTCTTTGGGTGCATGCTCAGAATTCCTGGAATGTGGGGTGAGGTACTGGCTGTATCTGCTGGGTAGCCCCTGGTCGCGCGTTCAAGCCACCCGAAAGGCCTCCCCCCAAGTGAGGGTGATCTGAGTGACCTCCTCTGATCGGCCTGGAACTTTGCACATGTCATTGCATGCCCATATGTAGGTCAGGTGCATGCTCAGAATTCAAAAAATGAGGGGTCAGGTTGTGGCTGCATGTGCTGGGTAGCCCCTGCTCACGCGTTCGAGCACCCGAAAGGCCTGCCCATAAGGGAGGAGGGTTTATGTGACTTCCTCAGATTGGCCTGAAACTTTGGACACGACATGGCATCGCCATATGTAGGTCAGGTGCTTTCTCAGAATGCCTTGAGTTTGGGGTCAGGTAGCTACTACATGTGCCTGGTCACACGTTCAAGCAGATGCAGAGGCGAGGTAATGCCCGTCAACGACTGCTCTCACCCATCACTCTCAGCAAGTCAGCAGACCACACGAGCAGTGCATCAGGTTCATCAGAGGGGGTCCGGTTGTTGTGATGATTCGCCCAGCCCGAATAGGTAGACTGGGTTCTGAGTGTGGCATTCTAGGGGCAGATGTTGAGGCGGAGCCAAACAATCATCAACCACTCTCTACCATTGATCGTGACCCCAGCAAGTGATCAGAGCATTTGATCATGGAATCACGGTCATCAGAGGTGGTCCGGTTGTTGCCATGAATCGCCGCCGTCCGAGGAGGTTGACCGTGTTTCGAGTGAGACACCTCTAAGGCAGATGTAGGGGCGTGGCCACGCCCATTATCGACCGCTCTCTCCCAATGACCCCAGAAGTGCAAAGAACTCAGGAGCACTGGCAGTGCATCCGAGTCATCACAAGTGGCCCGGTCAAGGAGATACTTCGATAAATAACAGGCCTCACACTCAGTGGTTGTCTACAATAGGATCATCTCGCGTCGACCAATCACACACACGCGCCTACACCACTACCGCATCGCCGAACATCACAGCGCTCGACCACTATGTGCTGCGCGCACGCAACGTCGTGGCCGCACACGATCACAGCGCACACCGTCGCCGCGCCGCCATACGGCACGCACACGCGAGCGCCGCGCCGTCACTCGATTGGAGCGCGCCCCGCCGCCCATCCACCATCTGCCGCTGACACGCGAGCGACACGGCCGCACTTCATCGCAGCGAGCACCGCCACCCCGCCGCTATCTGGCGCGCACACGCGAGCGTCGTGGCCGCTTTTTATCGCAGTGCGCGCTGCCGCTCCCCCGCCATCTGCCGCTCACACGCGAGCGACGCGACCGCACTCGATCACAGCGCGTTCCGCAACCCCGCCGCCATCTGCACACGAGAGCGTCACGGCCGCACTTGATCGCAGTGCGAGCTACTGACCCGCCACCATCTGCCGCACACACGTAAGCGACGTGATCGCTCTCGATGATTGCGTGTCCCGCCGCCCCGCCGCCATCTGCCGTGCACACGCGAGCGTTGGGGCTGCACTCGATCGAAGCGCGCTCCGCCGCACTGCCACCATCTGGCGCTCACGCGCAAGCGGCATGGCCGCACTCCATCGCAGCGGGCACCGCCGCCGCACCGCCATCTGCAACGCACAAGCGAGCGTCACGATCCGCCGCCGCAGCTGCCTGGCATCCAAGCTCCAGGTGCCTGGGGTGGAAGAGGAGCAGGGGTGCGCAGCGCGCGCTGCATGCAGCGCAGTACATCATGCGTGCGTGCCGGGGGGTGGAGAGCCCAATGAGCAGCCCTGGCGGCAGTCGCGCGCAGCGCGCTCGCCGCCGCAGCTGCCTGGCCTCCAAGCTCCAGGTTGCTGGGGTGGGAGAGGAGCAGGGGTGGGCAGCGCGCGCTGCGTGCAGCGCAGCACAGCGTGCGTGCGGGGGGGGTGGGGGGTGGGGAGAGCCCAATGAGCAGCCCCGGCGGCAGCCGCGCGCAGCGCGCTCGCCGCCGCAGCTGCCTGGCATCCAAGCTCCAGGTGCCTGGGGTGGGAGAGGAGCAGGGGTGGGCAGCGCGCGCTGCGTGCAGCGCAGCACAGCGTGCGTGCGAAGGGGGGGGAAGGGGGGGGGGAGAGCCCAATGAGCAGCAGAGGGTGGGAGCGCGCGCTGCGGGCAGATCAGCATAGCGTGCGTGCAGGGGGGGGGGGGGGGGGGAGCCCAATGAGCAGCCCCGGCGGCAGCCGCGCGCAGCGCGCTCGCCGCCGCAGCTACCCGGCATCCATGCTGCAGGTGACTGGTGGTGGAGGGTTTAAGTCGGGCAGCACGCGCTGCGAGGACTGCGGGTGTGCATGGGGGCGCTTGGGCTGCATGCATGAGCACACAGTCCCCACCTGCCTCCTAGTGTTGCCTGCCCGGTATTCACTGCATCCGGGGCAGCTGGTACAGGCGTTTTTTTTTGAAGGGATCTGCAACTGGCACACACAAACTCCCTTCTGGCTCTGGAAGGCAGCACGGGGCGAGTTCTAGAGGGGCCCGTTTTTAGGGTTCCGGCACCTCTGGCGTCGTCCAGACCTGTCCTAGACACCCCTCCGTCAAGAACTTGACACCTAGTATGTATGCCCCCCAGAGGGCGCAGATCGACGGCAAAGTCGAGGTACGAAAAACGCTGCCCAAAACACACACCAAAACGCGGTCTGCGTCACACCGTGACGCTCTCCGCCCCCCAATTGAAGCGCATCACCAATGTTTATGTTTATCCCAGCACATGGCACTCCTGTCGCTGTCGCTGTCGACGATGACGCAGCTGCGATTGCGACTGCGGTGTCCCACTTCCTGTTTTCTCTCGATCTCTTGCCTGAGCTGTGGCGGTGGATGGATTGCGGCACCAAGGCCGAGCTGCGAGCGACCAGCGTCGCCATGCGCAACTAGGTGGATGCAATCGTTCAGGTCGTGGCCAGCCGAGAGGCGGGTTTCACCGCCGATGAGCTGAGACGTGCCCTTGAGCGGTGGCCTGGCGTGGTCGACCTTGTGCTGCTGGGCGGGAGCAGTGCATCCAACCTGGCGCCGCTCACCACGGCGTCGCTGGCCTGCCTCAAGAGCCTCACCGTGCGCGAGGTGGGGCGCATGGGCGCATGGCACGCATTGATCCGCGCGCAAGCCCCCTGCCACCATGTCGCCGCATGCTGCTTGCCCCTCCCTCCCTCGCATGCTGGTCTCGCATTATGAGTACACCATGGCGGCGCCAGAGATCCGCCGCGCATTATGCCATGGCATCAACAGTGTGTGCGTGTCCTGACCTGTGTGTGCATGCGTGCCGATCCCTCGCCACAGCGCGCCGCTCTGCCAGGACTGCCCCTGCTGGCGCCAGTCTCATCTTGGTCCCTGCTGGTGTTCAGCACCAGCCTGGCCGCAACACTTCAGGCGGTCGACGTCAGCTTCTGCGCCAGCCTGGCCTCCATCAACGCCGTGCGCAGCTGTACGCAGCTGAGGTGCCTGCGGATGGCAGGTGGGGTCGGCGTGCCGGCACTGTCGGCACTGGCAGCGTGCAGCCAGCTGGAGGAGCTTTGGATGGCTGGCAACCTTCGGATCAACAGCCTGGCTCCGCTCAAAGCATGCCCCAAGCTCTGCAAGCTCGACCTGCGTGGCTGTCGCCCTGCGCTGCACGACCGGGTAGAAGACTTGCAGCTGTCGTGCGTCCAGCTGGCACACCCGGCGTCGGTCGAGCTTGAAGGCTGGTTGCAAGATCTTCAGGCCCACATGCCGCCTGGCGTGCAGGAGAGGGCGGCAAGTGCACTGAGCCGGCGGGCTTATACAGATCAGAGCAAGGCCGCAATCGCCGCTGCTGGTGCCATTCCGCCGCTGGTGCAGCTTCTGGGGCAGCACTCCAGTACGCCTGTGCAGCAGGCCGCAGCATTTGCACTCACAGCGCTGGCTGCCAACCATGCTCAGAACCGGGCCCTAATTGCCGTTCCGGCGCTGGTGCACCTTCAGGGGCTGAGCTCATGTGTGTACGTGCAGAAAGCAGCAGCAGCTGCACTCCGCATCTTGCAGGCGGGACCTCTGTGAGCCTGTTGCACTTAACACACACAACGATAATGAGTTACTCGGTGGCAAAACACATACCCAAATGACAACAAGTGGCTCAGTGGGCTGTGCACACATAGCCAACAATAACTAGACATGATAAGGTCGCAGTTTGCCAGGCGTGCACGTGGGCATCCGCGTTCCTTGACGGCACTGGCACACTGGCAGCACCAGTACAATTGCACGCGCCCAGGCATATGTGCTGGTATTGGGTTTGCTACTCACAAGTGTCATGCACGCACGCGCGCACTTGCTAGGAGTGAGCACAGACAGAGAATCACAGCAGATCAACGCACAACCATAGCTTGCTCGTCGCCATCGCAACCACCTACAGGCGCTGCGCCACAGCGCATTAATTTCTCTCCCGCGCTGTTCCCCCAACTCTTCGAATTTGCCCCTGGAAACTGGCCCTCTCTGGCTCTAATGTAAATCCGCAAATCTCTTACTGTGATGGCCATCGTAGGGGCACAGCCGGGTTGCATCTGTAATAGCCATGGTAGCGGCAGCGCTGGGGTGCACCGCCCTGGAGGGAAAGAGGCCTCGCTGCCAACCACCTCGGCAACACACGACCTAAACTCGGGCTGACGCGACAAGCCGTGCGGACCTGTTCTTGTCAGGAGTCACCCGCTGCCAGCGGCCAAAAACTCAGGTTTCTATGCTACCGATGCTGCTTGCTGCTGCAGCTCATATCGCTCCAGCCATGTTCAGTCGAACGTATGACGGGGTCGAACGACAACTGGGGCACGGCAGCACCGCCTCCTGCGATCGCCCCCCCCCCCCCACACACCACCACACACACACGCGCCGCCACCTCTGTGATGCAGGCGTTCCCCTTTTACTGCCACCATGCACTGAACTTGACCTCCTGAACATGATTGAACAGAAGCACGCGCAGTCCCAACCTGTTCACACTCCAGGCCATCATCAGAGTCCCAGAAGCATTGCAAAGCACACCAAGATGCCCAAGACCACGTTCCTCATCCTCTCCCTCGCCGTACTGGTGGCGATGTGCGCGCCTGCCAACGCCGGTGAGCAAAGCCAGCGCCGGCTGAAAGAGGACCTTGCCGCCATGATATCACGCGATCCCTGCCTCATCCTCGCCACCCTCGCAGGCCTTCTGGCGTACAGCGCCTGCCAGGCTGCGTGCGCCTCCGTGTGCTGGGCTTGCCCGATTTCGTGGATTGCTTTCCCGGCGTGCTATGCACCATGCCAGTACGGCTGCGCTACCTTCGGAGCAGTGTGCTGTGCCCGTAAGAAGAAGACCGAGCTTTCGCGATGACCGCGATGAATGTTTCGAAGCATCGTGTCCAAGTTGTATATCCGTGCCGAAGTTGTGCCACGGGTGTCGTCACTGGGGTGTGGGCCTCTTGTTACCTGTTGTGATTGTAATACGAAGCCCCTGATTCCCAGCCAAAAAATGCACGTGAATTCGCTGATGTTGCCTCTGCCCCAGCCTCTTCCTGGCCTCTCAAACTTCAGCTGCAGTCTCCGGAGAACATGCTGTGTCGGGATAGCTCTGGGATTGAGGTCGGTTAGCAGAGTGGTCTCAGGAGAACACAGGTCTGGCTTCACAGCTCGTGCTTGCACTGCTCTGCGTGGGGCTACCTGTCCTAGCGCCCAGCTCAGCTCTCTAGATCTGATCCATATTAAGACAGATCTCGGAATGCCAACGGCACCGCACCGTGCACGCACTCAAAACTCCACAGCAGATCTAGATCTGTGCAACACGTGTGACCAATCCACTCGAGATAGACTCCTAAGGCTTGAGGCGCGCGCAGAGCGCCGGGCGGCAGAGATCTTGCACGAGTTGGTAGGCAACAGCCCAGTTGCCGGCCACTTCACCTCAGCGCCCACCAGCGCACTGAACGCGTCGTACCACTCAGCAGTGGAAGGGGGCAAGCCGTCACAGCTGACCAGTCAATTGCATCGGCCGCCGGGCGCCCACGCCGTCCTCCGCCAGCACGCCCAGCTCGCTTGCCACGTCCTCTTATACAAACTCGAAGCGCATGGGCATCATCGACATGCTTGACTCGATCGAGACACCCTCGCGCGCACGTACGATGGGCACATACTCCTGCACGTTGCGCGTGTCTCAGCCCGGCACCACGAGGAGCATGCAGTCGCTGCGTAGTGTATGTGTGTGTGCGTGTGTGTGCGTGTGTGTGTGCGTGTATGTGGTTGATATGGCGAGGGAGGAAGGCGAGGGTGGAAGGCAAGGGGTTGTCATGCGAGGGAGTGGTAGGCATATGAGTAGCAGGCAAGGGAAGGGCTGGGGGTGGCAGGCGAGGTATTGGCGAGGGGGTGGCAGGCAAGGGGACGACACGCAGAGCTCCTCAAGGAGTAGAGGCGAGGCAGTGGCTGGGAGTGGCAGTCAAAAGCGGTAGCAGCTGAGGGTGGCAGGCAGGCAGGCTAGGAACAGCGAGTTCTTACCCCTTGGACACCTCCGTGCCGGAGCGCGGGTACTCGCTGCTCCCGTTGACCCAGCCGACGGCCTTCTTTCGGCCCTTGGTACATGTCGTCCATGACCCCTGGCGTCCAGTCCGGCTTGCCGTTGCGGGAGCCATCCTTGACTTTCACCTCGGCGACCTATAAGAGGGGGTGATGTGCAAGGATGGAGCGAGTGAGAGCGCGCGCCAACACACAAAAGCTGAAGGGGTGCCGTGCGCGTGCATGCCGTGGGCGCATGCACGCGCACGCACGCGCATAGCAGCGGCGTACAGCAGCGGCGCACAGCAGATGGGAGCGCGCGCACAAGGGGGCAGCCTTGCCACATCAGCTTGCATGCCCGCCAGCTGGGGTCGATCGACCGGCACGCGATCTAGGTTCCAGTTACGAGCATGCTGGGCAGCTTGTCCGCAGACATTTTGCGCTGACCACAGATGGTCTAACCTGCAGGTAGCATGCGGAGATTGGGCTGTTGGGCTGTGGGGCGGACGGCCATGCACGCGCATGCATGCATGCATCCGGCGCTTGCCATGCGACGCATGCCATGATGATCATGGTGAGCATGCATGCGCCGCTCACCATGCGCCACCCACTGCATGCATGCCACTGCCCGGTCAAGCATCCACCCCAGCATGCCAGTGGTGCAGCTTGCTTTGAATACTGGAGTGCGCAGCTGGGGCCTTTCAAGCTGGGGCCTTTCGAGCTGCTTGCATGCTTGACCTGCGAGCATGAGGTCAAGCAGCCACAAGACGACGTCGGCGCCGAATGAGCTGCGATCCTGATCACGCGTGCACGCCATTCTAGATGCCGGGGTTGGACGCTGCCCCCATCGCAAGCATGCACCCATGCGCCTCGCCCCCAAGCTCTCGCCCCTGCCCTTGCGCCTGCTCGCGACCCCGAGAATGAATGATTAACAACGTATGCGTGGTGCCAGCTCACCTGGGGGATGCCGCTGCAGTCAGCTGTGGTCAATGCCTACCACCATGCCGACCCACCATGCCGACCCGCCGGGTCACCTGGTGCATTATCGCATCGCATATTGTCTCGACGATAGGGACGTACTGGGACGAAGGCTGGACGAAGGCTGGACTGCACTATGCTCTGGCTGGGGGTGCCTGTGAGTCCCCCACACACCCCACACACCACCTCTGCGTGTGGTGACCCGCAGAATTCCATTCGCCTATACATGCCCTCTCCATTCAGAGATTCACCCCAGACAGCACCGCATCTAAACTGCCAAACAGCTGCAGGACTTCCACACACACCTGACGAACCCGCTACAAGAAAGTAGCGCACAAGCACAGAGCTACAAGGGGGTAGTAGGCACAAAGATTACCCTCCCCTACACCTGGCGCCTGCATAATAGCATGGTAACTGTGTTTTTACAGGGGGTAGTTTCTTTAGCACGACGATAAGGAGGGATAACTGCTGCTACTTTTTTCTACGGGGGGGTAGGCAGCAGGCCGGGGGGTAGTAAACTGGGCCCTGAATGCACTGTGTGCTTGCACCCGCTCGTCCCCATCCTCATAACAGGATGTGTATTGCACGTTGCGCAGCGTTCAGAGCCTCGTTAGGCAGCTCCCTCAATCCCACGCCCCGAGGGTGCGTACTGTAAACTGTAAACTGTTAACAGCGTTCCGAGCACGCGCACTAGGGCGACGCTAGCTACCTGGCTTCTGATGGTGAGGATCCAGAGGGTCGTTCGGGGGTCGTCCGGAGCGTGGGATACAATGGTCCCTTGCTGCACAGAAGTGCGCCGGCCATCCCTGCGGGGGGAGGATGCCCGACGATTCACGCGCCCTGAGCCGCACACAGAAGTCTCTTCCGCTAGTGCTTCTTGCTGGCGCCGCCGATCGTCGGAATCGACAGCACGCGGATGCCGAGGAATCCGCAGATCTGGTCGATGATGGACACGGTGTAGACCTGGGGAGGGGGGAACCGGGGGGGGGGGGGGCAGTGGTGCCTGGGGAGATGGTAGCTCAGCCCGGGCCTCAAGGCTCACTTCCGACAACTTCAAGCCCCCCCCCCATAAAACTGTAAGTCCAAAACCCTGATACAAGCACACACACACGCACACGCACACACACACACACCGCCCCCTCACCAGGTACACGGCCGTGGCCGCGACTGCGACGACTGCAATGAGCGCGCGTGCGTGGCCCACCTGGTGTGAGAGGGAGAGTGAGGGTGAGATCGGAGTGAGAGTGAGAGGTTGAGAGCGTGAGGGTGAGAGTGAGAGCGTGCGAGCGTGAGCGTGAGAGAGTCAGCGTGTGAGCGTGAAGAGTGGGAGAGAGATCCACCCCCCGTACACCGCCACCCCCAGCAGCCCGATTGCCGCAGGGCTCAACGGGGCCTTGGGTTAGGTTAGGTCTGAAGGGCTTATGATGAAGGAATTTGGCTCATGGTTTTAAGCAGGTTGTGGGTGTATGCTGCTGGGGTCCAAAACCAACGCACCGTGAGCAGGCCGCAACATGTCGCCACCCCCAGCAGCCCGATGGCCAGCCACGGGGGCGGCAGCGGCTCCTTGCACATGTGCGCGATGATGAGGTGTGTGGCCATGAGGGCGTAGAGCACGCCAAAGATGCCGAAGGAGAGACGGGCGTGGAGGGCGCCCGTGCCCTCGGCCTGCGTAAGTAGGAGGTAGGGCAAGGGAGTGCGAGTGTGTGTGTGTGCGTGTGTGTGTGTGCGAGTGTGCAGATGTGCGCGATGATGAGCTGCGCGCCATGAGGGCGTAGAGATGCCGATAAATGTACCAAAGGGGGGGCGTGCGTGAAGGGCGCTCGTGCCGTCGGCCCGCGATAGAGAAGAGGCAAGATGTGTGGCGTTGTGTGTGTCAGGGGTTTCCTTAGGGGCTGCCAGGCTGTCGGTCTTACTGGAGAGGGCCTCCCGAACTCTCTGAGTTTCCCCCAGAGCTTCCAGAGCTTGCGCTCTCCAGGCTGACATACTTTTCCGGGGGCTGCGCACCCGGACCCCCGCTTCTTCTCCAGCTTTTCCGAACTCCTCCCTCACTCCCCAAAAGCACACCTCCCTTTGGACGGTCTCCTCATTAGAATCCGATTGGCTAGGAAAGCCCTGGTGTGTGTGTGTGTGTGTGTGTGTTTGTGAGTGTGTTTAGGCGGAGAAGGAGAGGCGGGAGTGAGGGCGCTAACACATTTGGCCTGTGTACAATCGTACGTGTGTGCGTGGAAGTTGGTGTGTGTGGTAGTGATATGGTGAGGGGGTTGGGAGGGGGTGGGGGTTCACGCACACATATGCACACACTCACGCACACGCACACACACACACACACTCCCCCCCACACACACGCACACACACACACACGCACATGCATACGCACACGCACACGCACACACCAACGCGCACACACACTCACACACACCTGGTGCAGCAGCAGCGCCACCAGCGCCAGCACGCCCCCCAGCCCCAGCAGCTGACCCCCCCACACACACACACCTACCCACACGCACACGCGCGCATGCGCACACGCACACACACACACACACACACACACACACACACACCTGGTGCAGCAGCAGCGTCACGAGGACCAGCACCGCCCCCAGCTCCAGCAGCTGAGACACACACACACACACACCTGGTGCAGCAGCACCGCCCCCAGCCCCAGCAGCTGACACACACACACACACACACCTGGTGCAGCAGCAGCGCCCCCAGCGCCAGCACGCCCCCCAGCCCCAGCAGCTGCCTCGCAGCCACGCCCTTCCCTAGCTGCTTGTTGCCTCGCTCGCTGGACGGCAGGGGGACGGCCGAGGGGCCAAGAACGCGGTACACGTTGTGGGCTGCCTGGACGATACCAGCTGCTCCAACCTGAGTGTGTGTGAGTGTGTGTGTTGGCAGTGTGTTGCTGGTTGATGGTGGGCAGCAGGGGTTTGCGGAACAGGATTTAGGGCTAATGGTGAGTGCGTGGAGAGGATCCTATATTGGAGGCGTCGCATAATAGCTCTCCTTTTTGCTCTGGGACGTCATGTTGTCAGGCGGCCGGCTGGTGGCTACCGCCCCTCACAAGGAATTGTTAGGGCCAGAACTGGACTTGGGTCTAGGTGGTGGTACTAGGACTAGAGGTAGTCTTTGCTGGAAAGCTGATGTAACTGTAACTGTGTGGAGAGGGAAAGGCCGAGAACACGGTATGTCGTGTGCTGCCTGGACGACACCAGCCGCTCCCACCTGTGTGTGTGTGTGGGCGTGTGTGTGTGTGTGTGTGTGTGTGTCTGTGTGGGAGAGGGGCCGAGAACATGTTTCACGTTGTGTGCTGCCTGGACAATACCAACTATAGGGTGCGATTTTTTGTGTGTGTGTGTGTGTGTGTGTGTTTTGGTGGCGGTCACCAGAAGCTTGGAGTTTGTCTGCCTTCACCCGCGCGAACCCAGTGCCCATGGCACCCCCCCCACCCACCATAAACACATCAAAACTGTCCCACACCCCGCACACCATTTTGGAGGCGTCGCACAATAGCTCTCCTTTTTGCTCTGGGACTACACGTTGGCAGGCAGCTTGCTGGTGGCTACCGCCCCTCAAAAGTAATTGTTAGGGCCAGAACTGGACTTGGGTCTAGGCGGTGGTACTAGGACTACTAGGAAAGCAGTCTTCGCTGGAAAGCCGATGTTACTGTTACTGTTACCCCACACACAACTGCCCCACACCGACCGACCACCAGCAGGCTGACGTCACCAAGTGTAGGACCCTCTGCCAGGCACTTCATTCACACATCTACATTCACACATCTACCACCCACACGCGCGGACCTAGCACCCACGACCCCCCCTCCCACACACACACACCACCACCACACATCACACACACACACACACACACACCATCGACATAACATATACCCCACACAATTGTCCCACACCCATCACCAGGGGCTCGATTAACGGAGGCGCATTCTCGTCGCCGAGCCCTGGACCCAGCAATGCGGCGCTGCTGGTGACGAGGATCTCCGTGCCGCTGACGAGCGGGGTAAAATACGACTGGCCCGGCTCCTGCTAGACTGCCCCTCGGTGGAACACTTCAGGAGCGGCTTGCCCGGCGCTGCCATGGCTTGGCGAGTAGCCGCGGCGCTGCCGCGGCCCGTGCTGGGAGAAGGCCCTTATCCTCCCCCCATGCAGGACGCCATGCGGCACCGATCTCGACGAGTTGATCGACGAGCGGAGGAGCTGGCGCCCGTCAATGCATGCTGGACATTGGTCAAGATGGCTGCCCGTGGAGGCGGGCTACCATCACGGCTTCAGCGGTGGCGACCGCCGAGGCAACACAGAGTAAATCCGCTTCACCAATCGCAGCGTTCGTCACCGCGCTCATCCTCGAGGTCGCTCGTCTGCCGGTGACTGGCGTTGGAAGGTCTTCAGGCAGCCTCCATGACAACTCTGTCGTCCATGCACCCCTGGAGAGTGGGACCTGGCCATGCATGAGGCATGGGGCGCCGGCTGCGCTCCATGCAAACGAGAGCTGGACAGCTGTGCACTGCCAGGCGGGGACCGTTCCAGTCAGCGCCAGTCAACTCTGCCGGCTTGGCTGGCCACAAGGCCACTACTGTGACCCTGAGGAAGGTCCTCTCCTATATGCTCCTTGCCAGACATGTCTCTCAGAGACCGCTGTTTGGGGTAGTCTAGCCGGCGGGAGCGGTAGTCTATCGGCCGGGAGCCGGCGGTACTCTAGTACTTAAGAGTGCTGGAGTATCGGCGGGTGTCTCTAGTAGAAGAGTAGCCTGCTTAGCTGGAAACCCCGTGTGACTGTTACTGTGCATCACCAGCAGGCTGATGTCAGCAAGTGAACGTGAACCTCCACCAGGAAGAGGCACAGCCACCACCAACATGCGTGCAGCCTCATTGTCTTTGCCCCCCCCCCCAAAACACCACAACCACCAACGCACGTGCACGCGCACGCGCACGCACACGCGCACACACACGCACACGGAGACACAGAGACAAAGAGACACAGAGACACAGAGACACAGGCACACACGCACACACACGCACACGCACGCGCACACGCACACACACACACACACACACACACACATGCATCATGGACAGAACAGCTGCCCACACACAACGGCCCCAGACCCACCACCATCAGGCTGACATCAGCGAGTGTGCGGGAACCTCCGCCAGGCATTTCAGTCACAGCTCTGACGTCCACACGCGCGGACCCAGCGCTCATGACCCCCCCCCCACACAGACCACCAACACACACACACACACACACACACTATCAACACAACATACGCCCACACACAACTGCCCCACACCCACCACCAGCAGGCTGACGTCAGCAAGTGTACGTGAACCTCCGCCAGGCAGCGGCACCGCCACCGCCCACACGCGGGGACCCAGTGCCCACGACACGAGGTGCACCGCACAGATTGAGTAGTTGGCCTGCAAACGTGTGTGTGTGTGTATGTGAGAGAGTGAGTGTGCGTGTGAGTGTGTGTGTGTGTGAGTGTGTGTCCGCGCAGTCCAAGCACCCATGACAAAGGTGCACAGCACAGATTGAGTAGTTGGCCTCTGTGTGTGTGTGTGTGTCTGTGTGCGTGTGTGTGTGTGCGTGCGTGCGTGCGTGCATGCGTGCATGCGTGCGTGTGTGCGTGCGTGCGTATGTGTGTGCATGCATGAATGCATGTATGTATGTATGCATGCATGTGTGTGTGTGTGTGTATGTAACCGTACCTCCAGTACTCCGTACAGCCGCGTACCGTACATCATCACACCCGTGTGGTACTCCTCCCACTGAGCAAGGATCCAGGGAACAAGGATCTGTGGATTGTTGTGTGTGCGTGTGTGTGTGCATGTGTGTGTGTGTGTATGTGTGTGTGTGCATGCGAAGTTGCCGATGTTGCCGATGTTGCACGCACCCCTACCGAATCCCAAATACAGTAAATTGGGACCCAAACCGAGCCCCAGTCTCTCACTCACAGGCAGCAGACCGCCATCTTGAACGAAACTGCAAATCCGAGCGAAGACGCTGGATGGTTGCCCAGCATCAAGAGCAGGACTGGCACCCCTTCTGCACCCCCAAAGAGGCAAATTGAGACCCAAACTGGACCCAAACCAAGCCCCAGTCTCTCACCCCTAGGCAGCCGACCGCCATCTTGAGCGAGACTTCAGCTCGCAGCGAGGCCGCTGGATGGCTGCCCAGCATCATGAGCAGCACTGGCACCCCAGTACCCCAGTGCTGGGCCAGTGCTTGACCCTCTAAAAATGATAGCCACACCCAAACAAGCACTCAGCCCAGGTCTCTCACCCCTAGGCAGCCGACTGCCATCTTGAACGAGACTGCCACCCTGAGCGAAGACGCAATCATTCCAAGCACCGTGCAGCACTGACATCCCAACTGAACCGTGTAAAATGAAAACCACACCCCAAAAAGCACTCGACCCAGGTCTCACCCCTAGGCATTCGACCGCCATCTCGAGCGAGACTGCCACTCCGTGCGAGGACGCTGGATGGTTGCCCAGCATCATGGGCAAGAGTGGCACCCCTAAAGAATCCCCCAAAAGCCGAATTGAGACCCAAACTGGAGCCAAACAAGCCCCAGTCTCTCACCCCTAGGCAGCCGACCGCCATCTTGAACGAGACTGCCACTCCGAGCGAGGACGCGATGTTTCCAAGCATCATGTGGAGCACGAGCGCATCACAACCTGCGCGTGTGTCAGGACATTCCTGAGAGACTTGGCATCGTCAATTCTTAATTAATTAGTATTAATGAATTATTACCGTCCATATTGTTAGCCTTCGCGGGGGGGGGGGGCAAAACTACAATTGTGCAATGCGGACGTGGGGGTCGTTTTCATCATTTTTCGTCGTTTAGACGTCCAAATCGCATTTCTTTGCGATTTGTCAGTGTTTCTCGGCATGGGGGGGGGGGGGGGGGCAAAAAAGTATACTTTTTCGCAAAGGCAAACCGCACGGACGGTAATGATCAATTAATTAATTAGCCTGAAAGGAGGAGAAGCCACATCTAAAGAGGATGAGAGAATGACTGCCACTCCGAGCATCATGTGGAGGACGAGCGTGTCGCAGCCTGTGGGTGCGTCAAGACATTCCTTAGAGGCTTCCTTCAGGCTCGACATCCTTCAAGGAGAATACGAGGTGCCTGCAAGGAGGAGACGCCACGTCTAAAGAGGATAGAAGAATGACTGCCCCTCCGAGTGTAGGTTCAAGTGGGTACCATATGGAGAATGAGCGCATCGCAGCCTGCGGGTGTCCACAGACAGCACATGGTAACGTGTTCACGAACAGTCGGGGGGGCAACAGGGATTGGTCCATTACGTGGCCACGGGGAGATGGGGTGGAAGTGTTGTTCCCTAGCATCATGTGATGCATCCCAGCGAATCGCAGGCTGCGAGTGTGTCAGGATATTCCTGAGACTCGGCATCCTTTAAGGAAGTTAAGAGGTGCCTGCAAGGAGGAGGCGCCACATCTAAAGAGGGCATGAGGCTGACTGCCACTCCGACCGAGGACGCGATGTTTCCGAGCATCATGGGGAGCATCAAGACATTCCTTAGAGGCTCGGCATCTTGGAAGGAACCATCCTTAGAGGCGCCTGCAAGGAGGACATGCCACATCTAACGAGGACATGAGGCTGACTGCCACTCCGAGCGAGGACGCGATGTTTCCCAGCATCATGTGGAGCACGAGCGCGTTGCAGCCTGCACCAAATTCAACCATTCATGTGAGCATGCACAGTTCTTGAACTTGGGGTGAGCGAGGCGGCACACAACACGCGAGGACGCGCGATGTTTCCGAGCAGCATGGGGAGCACGAGAGCATCGCAGCCTGCACCAAATTCAACCATTCGTGTGAGCATGCACAAGTCAACTTGGGGTGAGCCAGGCGGCACACAATACGCGAGGACGTGCGATGCTTCCGGGCCGCATGGGGAGCACGAGCGCGTCGCAGCCTGCGGCAACAACCCGGTCCAATCACGCATGGGGGCGTGCGTGCGAGATCGCATGACTGGACAGCGGCATGGAGGTGCACACTCTGAGCGGGGACGCGGTCCAGAGGGGGGGGGGGTCTAGGGGGTCCATACCCAAACTGGGAAAACCATGAGGCCCACATTTGGCTTCTTCCATAGGCCACCCCACCCCACCTAAAAGTGGTGATTCCCCTCGTGGGACCTGGCCCCCGGAGCTGGGCTGGCGCTCCCACAGGGTGGACCCCTCCCTATGGAAGCGATCAGCCACCCCACACCCCGCAAGTGCGTTTTCGGGGTGAGATTGGCCGATTCGGGCCGGCGCTGCGGGGTGAGATTGCACGAATTCTAGCCGAAAGTGTGAAATTGGCATTTTCACTTTTTCCGCAAATAAACGCCTCCGGCGGGGTGCGATCGAGGAAGTGAATGTGAGGCCCGGGGTGAGCCGTCATTTTCCCAAGATCCTCAGCGGAACAACCAACGTGCGCAGGACACCTGCCTTGCAACCATGTGCATTGTCTGTTGCCTTGCGCTTAGAGCCTGCCCTAGCACATTCCCAACGCGTGAGGCGGCGCTTCAGGCGGCGCCCTCATTTGGGCGGATCAGGCGGCGCCTTTGGCGCTCCAAGACCCCCTCAGCCGCCACCCCGACCGCCCCTGGCGCCACCCGACCGCCCCAGGCGCCCACCACCGCCCGAGGCGCACCCCCCACCACCTCAGGCGTTATGACTGCCTGCCATGCACTACCACCCCTACTCAATCCACCACCCACCGAGCATGGTCAACTATGGTCAACTGTGGTCAAGCCTACCATGGTCAACTGTGGTCAAACCTACCATGGTCAACTGTGGTCAAACCTACCATGGTCAAACAGCTGGCCCAGGGGGCTGGAGCTGCCCGTGCGCCGCGCCTGCTTTCCATCCATGCAGTCCAGGTTTACGTAGGCAACAACAGAAACAGCAGTGAAGAGATAGACCCAGGGTGGGGCCTCGCCTGAGTGTCAAGGAGTGTGGGGTGTGTGGAGTGTGGATGCGTGTGGGATGCAGGGCGAGGTCGTCTTTCTCTTCTACATGCAACGATACATGCAACGATAGTGTGGAGGTGTGTGTAAAAGAGTGAGGCGCGGGGGCGCGAGTGTGGCGCTGAAGTTGTGTGTGTGCATGTGGTATGCGGCGTGTTGTGGGTCTCTCTCACTCCCTTTCTCTTACTCCCTCTCTCCCTGTCTCTCTCTCTCTCTCTCTCTGTCGCTGCCTCTGTCTCTCTCTCTCTCTCTCTCTCTCTGTGTTATTGCTGGGGCAGTGGCACTCATCAGTAAAGTCGGGTGGGTGGGTGGGGTGGGTTGTCTCGTTTCTTCTCTCCATGAGTCTCTCTCTCTCTCAGCTGTTGTGGGGACAGTGAATCAATGCTCACCCGTGAATTCGGGTAGATAGAGCGTGCATACACCATAAATATATGACGGGCGTGGTCAGCTTGTGTGTGTGTGTGTGTGAATCGTGTGAGGGTTGGATTTATTAGTTTTTGTAGGTAAGGTGGTTTGAAAGCGTTGTGAATCACTCCATGAATGCTCACCCGTGCATCAGTGGTGTCCTCAAGGTAACCGAGAATGTCCTGTTTGCCCCCGCAATATAGGATGCAACATGCCGAATTGCACGGAGCCAATTTTGTTGTTGTTGCAGAAAAGTGTGAAAATTGCCGATTCTCACACTTTTTGGAGCGAAATTCCCGCGATTGGCCCCCGCAGTTTCCCCCCCAATGTCCCGTTCTGCCCCTGCAGCGGGCTCTGCGGGGACTGTGAGGGAGCTAAGGACATCACTGCCGTGCATTCAGGTGGTTAAAGCACGTTGGGCGCACTATCGTCCATGCACCCCTGGAGGGTGGGACCTGGCCATGCATGAGGCATGGGGCGCCGGCTGAGCCCCATGCAAAAGAGAGCTGGACAGCCATGCACTGCCAGGCGGGGACCATTCCAGTCAGCGCCAGTCGGTTCTGCCGGCTTGACTGGCCACAAGGGCACTACTGTGACCCTGAGGAAGGTCCTCTCCAATATGCTCCTTGCCAGACATGTCTCTCAGAGACCGCTGTTTGGGGTAGGCTAGCCGGCGGGAGCGGTAGTTTATCAGCCGGGAGCCGGCGGTACTCTAGTACTTAAGTGTGCTGGAGTATCGGCAGGTGTCTCTAGTAGAAGAGTAGCCTGCTTAGCTGGAAACCCCGTGTTGCTGTTACTGAGCGCATACGCTAGCCACCTCTGCCGAGGTGCAGGCAGACGATGATATTGGATGTTGGGTGTGGGTGTGTGGGTGGGTGGAGTGTCTTGCTTCCTCTCTCCATGCCTCTCTCCATGTCTCTCTCTCTCTCTCTCCATGTGCCTCTCTCTCCCTTTCTCTCTTCCTCCCTGTCTCTGTCCCTCTCTCTTTGCTGTTGTGGGGAAAGTGAATCAATGCTCACCCGTGAATGCAGGTAGAAAGAGCGTGCATACACCATAAACATACGACGAGCGTGGTCAGCGTGTGTGTGTGTGTGTGTGTGTGTGTTTGAATTGTGTGACTTTTTAGGGCTGGATTTATTAGATTTTTAGGTGAGGACGCGTTGTGAATCACTCCATGAATGCTCACCCGTGAAGTCAGGTAGATAGAGCGTGTTCAGCGCGTACGCCACGAATATGCACGCAGACGTTGATGTTGGGTGTGGGTGGGTGGGTGGGGTGTCTCGCTTCCACGCTTCATGTCCCTCTCTCTCTCGGTACCTCTCTTCTTGTCTCTCTTTCTCTCTGTCGCTGCCTCTGTCTCTCCTCTCCAATCCTCTCTCTCTATATATATATATATATATATTGTTGTTGGGCAAGTGCCGCGCACCCGTGAAGTCGGGCAGGTAGAGTGCATTGAGCGCGTACGCCACGAATATGCACGCAGACGCTACGAGCGTAATGAGGTTGGGTGCCAGCCACAGCGGCAGCCGGTCGACCGCCCAGTTCCACACTGGGTTGTGGAGGTCATCAAGGATGGTGTAGCCGCTGCGTGTGTGTGTTATGTGTGTGTGCGTGTGTGCGTGCGTGTGTGTGTGTGTGTGTGCGTGTGTGTGTGTGTGTGTGTGTGTGTGTTTGCGTGTGTGTGTGTATGTCTGTGTGTGTGTGTGTGTGTGTGTGTGTGTGTTCGTTCACCGCCCCATTCCACACTGGGTTGTGGAGGGCATCGAGGATGGTGTAGCCGCTGTGTGTGTGTGTGTGTGCGTGTGTGTGTGGGTTTGCAGGGGAGAGAGTGTGTGTGTGTGTGTGTGCGTGTGTCTGTGTGTGTGTGTGTGTGTGTGTGTGTTCGTCCACCGCCCCATTCCACACTGGGTTGTGGAGGGCATCGAGGATGGTGTAGCCGCTGTGTGTGTGTGTGTGTGTGTGTGTGTGTGTGTGCATGTGTGTGGGTGTGTAGGGGAGAGTGTGTGTGCGTGTGTGTGTGTGTGTGTGCGTGTGTGTGTGTGTGTGTGCGTGTGTGTGTGCGTGTGTGTGCGTGTGTGTAGGGCGCGGCACGGTATACGAATACGGTATATACCGTATGTATACCATGACGGTATAAATACCGTATACGGCGGGATGTGTGCCGTATACAGCAATTTCCGCACGACAAGTAAAAGGCGTAAAGGCTCAAACTCCCTTGAAACTGCATGGATTTCAATGATTCGACTTGTACTGGACAGCTAATGACAAGGGCTATCCAGAACAACGCTTGGATGCAGCATAGGGTGGAGGGAAGAATATGGTGGTTGCATAGAACGCAGGGTTGCATGCGACGCTCTGGCTGCCATGCAGTGAGAAAAAACTAGTTTTGTGTTTCCTCTTAACCAAACATAGCAAAGTCAACTTGTTAGAATGGACTTGTGATGCCCATCATGTCAGGCGTCCGAATCCACCGTTCTCAATCGGATGAAGGAATCAAGAATAAACACGTATACCCTTGTATGTGGCGCCACACGCGTGCGGTGGCGGGTGCGGTGTGGTCGCTGAGTGATGATGATGGATCTTACAGTCTGTGTGACACCAGTAATGATGTATAAGACCGGTGTCGGCGCTAGCGCCCGACACCTTAAACTCAGTTTCAGTGGGAAACTGGCTGGCTACCTGGTAGGGGTGAGGGTAAACCCCCACACGTGCGCACGCACTGGACCTAGACAGGACACTGGGCCCCCAGATCCACCCTATACCACCCAAGTAGTGACAGCAACGCATTGTTGGTGTGCGCCTGTGTTCTACTACTAGTCCCGCCGCCGCCATGGGCTCCAGCAATCTCCTCCATGCCCGCCAGCAATCTCCTCCACGCCCGCCAGCAATCTCCTCCATGCCAGCAATCTCCTGTATGCCCGCCAGGCAATCTCGCCATGCAATGGGCGCCGCCATGCGATCTCCATGCGCCGCGCCGCGCTCCATGCGCGCCAGCACCCGTACCACCCGCCTCATTCCCGTTCTTTAGCCATTCCCCGTGACACCTATGGCTGATCCTTGTTCCGCCGTCCCCTTTGGCATCTGTAACCCGTATCCTCTCCCTGTAGCCTCATTCCCCGTTGTTAACGGCCATCTCCATTATGGTGCCCGCCCGCTGGTGGGGCCTCGCCTCGCCCATGCCGCACGGCTAGTGTATTGATTGCTGCGCCATCTATAATCTGCGCCTTGGGGAAGGGAAACCCTGCGCCACAACCTCCTCACAAAGCCTAGCCGCATGTGCCTCGCTTCCCATGTTTCTCAATTTCTCGCCATCCGCTTCCATGCTGCCGCCTGCAATCCCCTCCACGCCCGCGAGCAATCTCCTCCATGCCCGCCAGCAATCTCCTCCTTGCATGCACGCGCAGAGCGCCGCCATGCAACCCCCATGCGCCGCGCGCGCCATGCGCGCGCCGCGCCCGCCAGCTCCCGTAGCCTCATTCCCCGTTCTTTACCCATGCGCCGTGACGCATTAGCCTTGTCCGCCGTCCTCTGGCATGCATACCCCGTAGCCTCATCCCCGGTAGCCGCATTCCCCGTTCTTAGCCGCCATCTCCATTATGGTGCCCGCCCTCTGGTGGGGCCTCGCCTCCCCCCATGCCGCACGGCTGGTGCATCGATCGCGTCGCCATCTAATAATCTGCGCCTTGGGGCAGGGAACCCCTGCGCCGCAACCTCCTCACAAAGCCTAGCCGCATGTGGCCTCGCTTCCCATGTTTCTCAATTTCTCGCCATCCGTCTCTCTCTTCCATCCAGGCACAGTAAACCATTAGGAGCCGCAATCTGCTTGAGTTCCGATCGTTGTGAGAGGGTGTGCATGCTCGCCGCAATTCTCGCCATCGTGCATCGTGCTCTCTATCGTACCGCTGCCCCATCTGCCACATAGCCTCGCCCCATCAGGACCAGTTCATCAGTAGCGCTGTGCGTCACAGCCGCTCAGGGTAAATTTCCAGATTTTAAGCCGCCCAGTACCAAGCGCAGTTGTCCCGGTTGTCCGCCATCGAGCGGCGCCAGGGCGGGAGCCCCTGGCGAAGAGCTTATGAACTTAACATGACGTTATACAAGGGGAAGGGTCCGCGTGACTCCCCTGATGACACACACACACTCACCACACGTCCACTCCGACTCCCACCAGGTATCCAACCCAATGAGCCCTGAGCGAATGGCCAACGTCCTCCGGCCAACTTCTCCCGGAACCGCCATCCTGACCGCCTCCTTTGGCTCGTCAAGTGTGGACGTGGAGCTCAGTGTGGAGGATGTGTGGGACGCCGGGTGGCCACGCGTGGCGGGTGTGAACGACACCGGGTTCACACTTCTGGCAAGCACGGCCGTCGCGTCAGAGGTGTGGGGGGCAGTGTGTGGTTGTGTGTGGAGCTGGGTGTGGGGTTCACACACATGCTACGTGTGACGCCGTCGCACTTGCCATCACGTCGGGACTCCAACGGGTGCTCTCGTGAAACAGACCAACAGACCACACACACTCATGCACGCATGCATACACTCCCTCCCTCCCTGCAGGTTTACGTAACAGTGCTGCCGTCAGCACAGCTCATCTCGCTGCCGTCCCTCCCCACAGCGGAACAGGTGGTGGCGGCCGCCGTGGGGGTGCCGATGCCGCAGTCAGACATGGAGGCTCCGATCTCGGGCCACACGTTCTACTCCCAGGTATGAACAGACCTTCCACACACAGGCACACACACACACACAAACACAATGTGAGTGTGTGTGGTGGGCGCGGGTGTGTGCCAATGCCGCAGTCAGACATGGAGGCTTCGACTGCCGGCCACCCGTTCTACTCCCATTTATGCACACACACACCCCACACACACACACGTACACATACACACACATGCACAAAACACATGCGCAAATACAAGTCAAGGGTGATGATGATGATGATGATGGATCTTACAGTCTGTGTGACACCAGTAATGATGTATAAGACCGGTGTCGGCGCTAGCGCCCGACACCTTAAACTCAGTTTCAGTGGGAAACTGGCTGGCTACCTGGTAGGGGTGAGGGTAAACCCCCACACGCGCGCACGCACTGGACCTAGACAGGACACTGGGCCCCCAGATCCACCCTATACCACCCAGGTAGTGACAGCAACGCATTGTTGGTGTGCGCCTGTGTTCTACTACTAGTCCCGCCGCCGCCATTGGCTCCAGCAATCTCCTCCATGCCCGCCAGCAATCTCCTCCACGCCCGCCAGCAATCTCCTGTATGCCCGCCAGCAATCTCCTCCATGCCCGCCAGCAATCTCCTGTATGCCCGCCAGCAATCTCGTCCATGCATGGGCGCCGCCATGCGATCTCCATGCGCCGCGCCGCGCTCCATGCGCGCCAGCACCCGTACCACCCGCCTCATTCCCGTTCTTTAGCCATTCCCCGTGACACCTATGGCTGATCCTTGTTCCGCCGTCCCCTTTGGCATCTGTAACCCGTATCCTCTCCCTGTAGCCTCATTCCCCGTTCTTAACCGCCATCTCCATTATGGTGCCCGCCCGCTGGTGGGGCCTCGCCTCGCCCCATGCCGCACGGCTAGTGTATTGATTGCTGCGCCATCTATAATCTGCGCCTTGGGGCAGGGAACCCCTGCGCCACAACCTCCTCACAAAGCCTAGCCGCATGTGCCTCGCTTCCCATGTTTCTCAATTTCTCGCCATCCGCTTCCATGCTGCCGCCTGCAATCTCCTCCACGCCCGCGAGCAATCTCCTCCATGCCCGCCAGCAATCTCCTCCATGCATGCACGCGCAGAGCGCCGCCATGCAACCCCCATGCGCCGCGCGCGCCATGCGCGCGCCGCGCCCGCCAGCTCCCGTAGCCTCATTCCCCGTTCTTTACCCATGCGCCGTGATGCATTAGCCTTGTCCGCCGTCCCCTGGCATGCATAACCCGTAGCCTCATCCCCGGTAGCCGCATTCCCCGTTCTTAGCCGCCATCTCCATTATGGTGCCCGCCCGCTGGTGGGGCCTCGCCTCGCCCCATGCCGCACGGCTGGTGCATCGATCGCGTCGCCATCTAATAATCTGCGCCTTGGGGCAGGGAACCCCTGCGCCGCAACCTCCTCACAAAGCCTAGCCGCATGTGCCTCGCTTCCCATGTTTCTCAATTTCTCGCCATCCGTCTCTCTCTTCCATCCAGGCACAGTAAACCATTAGGAGCCGCAATCTGCTTGAGTTCCGATCGTTGTGAGAGGGGGTGCATGCTCGCCGCAATTCTCGCCATCGTGCATCGTGCTCTCCATCGTACCGCTGCCCCATCTGCCACATAGCCTCGCCCCATCAGGACCAGTTCATCAGTAGCGCTGTGCGTCACAGCCGCTCAGGGTAAATTTCCAGATTTTCAGCCGCCCAGTACCAAGCGCAGTTGTCCCGGTTGTCCGCCATCGAGCGGCGCCAGGGCGGGAGCCCCTGGCGAAGAGCTTATGAACTTAACATGATGTGTCCTGGCCTTAGTCTATCAGCGGGGTGTATATGTATATGTGTAAGGGTAGGTGTTCTGTAGGCGCGAGAGCATGTCGATGCCGCAGTTGGACATGGACTCACGCTCGCTCCACACATACACACACACCGGCACTTACCCCCCACCCCCCCCACACACACACTCACTTCTCACATACACACATACATCATTACTGGTGTCACACATACCGTAATATCCATCATCACACACAGGTACTCACACCCCATCCCACCCACACAACCTCCACACCGCACACAGGAGTTCCTCTGCCTGCATGAAACTGCTCATGGCATTTTTTTGGTGGAACACGCACACACACACACACACACACGTACACACAAGTGGTGGTTGTCTGCGCAACACACATGCACACACACCCTCCACACCCCACACAAGATGTCACCGGCCTGTCACTCGCGTCCAACTACTCGGTGCTCGTGGCATGTGTTTGTGTGTCAAGCACACACACACACACACACACACAAGTGGTGGTTGTCTGCGTAACACACATGCACACACACACTGGCAGTCACCCTCCACCCCACCCCACCCCACCCCACACACCCTCCACACCCCACACAGGACTTCACCGGCCTCTTGCCCGCCACCAACTACTCGGTGCTCGTGGCATTTTTTGCGTAACAAACACACACACACACACACACACACACTCACACACACAAGTGGTCGTGGTCTGCGTAACATACATGCACACGCACACCCTCCCCACAGGACTTCACCGGCCTCTTGCCCGCCACCAACTACTCGGTGCTTGTCGCAGTCGTGTATGGTGGGCAGCGAGTGCCGACGGTCGTCGCAATCACGGGCATCCTCACGCCAGACACAAAGGTATGGGGAGGGATGGATATCAGGGGCCTCTAGTCCCAGAAAGGTCCCAGAATAGTCCATTGAAGAGGGATCAGCGCACTCTTTACACTGCTCATCTGATGATCAAACTGGCTGGTGGTCCGACCCAGTGTCCCCTGGGAAGGATTTTGGTAATTATGTATTCCCCGGCTGGAGCAACTTTGACCGCTCATACCAGGTGCATTACACAGCGGGTGTTCACGCAACGCATGCCGTTGTGCTGCCCTCGGCGAGAGCTTTCCAACGCACCCCTCCACACCCTCTCCCACCAATTGTGGGATGGTTCTCTGGGAATGCGGGAATCCGGGCCCGAGCGGTTTACGGCTTGCAGGGGGGTCACTGGTCCACCCGCTCTCTCAAGTGAGACAATCAACCCATGTCCTGCGCTTCTCGATCGCAGGCGCCGACGTTTACCGCCGTGGGGCCGAGCTGGGGCCGAACCCGGGGCCGGTCATCTCGGCATCATCAGCAGGCACACCACCCAGCACCGATTGACTGATTCGTGCTGGTTAGCGTTGACCCGCTCGTTGCGTTGCACACACCGCAGGCGCCGACGTTCGCCGTCCTGGGGCCGACTTCAGGGCCGGTCATCTCAGCAGCAGCATCATCAGGCACCAGTGGCGGCAGCTTGGCTCTGTCGCTGCCGGTTCGAATGGACAAGGTGTGGATACACCACGCATGCGCATGGAACACATATGCACGCATGCACGCACATGCACACGAGCACACATGCACGCGCGTCCGCTCGCTCGCTCTCCCACGAAACTTGAGCATACACCGCATGCCCACGCACGCACGCAAACGCGCACGTGCACGCTGTCTCTCTCGCTCTCATACTCACTCACTCTCTGCCTCTCTGCCTCTCTTCCTCTCTCGCACTCTCTCTCATCGAGCCGTTTAGAGTCCCTTTTCTCTCTCTAGTATGTCTCCTTCTCTGACCCAGCCTCGGCCTGTCCTTTTTGTCAAACTGTCACTCTGTCACTCTGTGGGGTTCAGGTTTCGTGTATAACGTTCCTCCCCTACAAAAAAGCACGCGCACACACACTTATACCCACAAATGTTTGCAATGTAGGCGGGGGAGGTGTCGTTCACGCTCTTCCGCAACTCGAGCTGCATCGTTGGGGCGCCCAATTTGGCAGAGGTGAGGGATGCGGGGAGAAGGGAAGGAGAGGGGTGAAAAGGGGGGGTAGCACGGAGCCGAGCACCTCTGTCCCTTGCGCCTGCCTGACCGTGCATGCAACGTTGGGGCACTCAGAGTGGCAGAGGTGAGGGAAGGGAGGGGAAAGGGGAGGTGGGAGGAACGCGGGAGGGAGGGGAAAGGGGGCGGGGGGGGTCATGAGCACCCCTGTCCCTTGCGCCTGCTTACATTGCACGCATCGTTGGGGCGCCCAGACTGGCAGAGGTCGAGGGCAAGGGGAGGGGCTGTCTGCCAGGGACGTGCTCCTGGCCTTGAGTGTCTGGGACACGGGCTTGACAAGGTGGGGGAGGGGGGGAGGGTTGGGAGGAGGGGGAGGGAGGGGAAGGGAGGGGGTGGAGCATGAGTGCCCCTGTCCCTTAATTGCCTGGCCCCCCTTTCTTGCACACATGCAATGCGCACACACACACGCACACACACACACACACAGGTAGGTGCCGGCAGCATGCTCCCTCCCTCGCCCGCGCTGCACGTGCATGCCAACATCCGACTGCCCTCACCCACCCAATCAAACACACACAATCTACACACACACACCTCTGCACACACAAAATGCACACAAGTAACAAGTAACAAAGTAACACAGGGTTTCCAGCCCAGCAGGCTACTCTTCTACTAGAGATCACCCGCCGATACTCCAGCCCACTTGAGTGTACTAGAGAACCGCCGGCTCCCGGCCAATAGACTACCGCTCCCGCCGGCTAGACTACCCCAAACAGCGGTCTCTGAGAGACATGTCTGGCAAGGAGCATATAGAAAAGGACCTTCCTCAGGGTCACAGTAGTGGCCTTGTGGCCAGTCAAGCCGACAAAGCCGACTGAAAATGCACACACACGCACACAAACCCACAGGTGGTTGCCGGCAGCACGCTCCCTCGCCCGCGCTGCACATGCGTGCCAACGTCCGACTGCGCCCCCCTCGCATCTGGATCACTCAACACGGCGCTCGATGCTGCGGGCGGGGGAGGGGGGGCGTATGCCGGCCTACTTTCGCTGACAGCGTCACTGCCGCCGAGGTACGCGTGGGCATGTGGGAGGGTCGCTAGGGTCGCAGTCTCTGGATCACTCAACACTGCACTTTATGCTGCGTGTCTGGATTACTCACGCTCGACACTGCGGGCGGGGGAGGGGGGGCGTCCTCCGGCCTCCTTTCACTGACAGCATCACTGCCACCGAGGTAGGCGTGGGCATGTGGGGGGGTTGCTAGGGCTGCGTGTCTGGATCACTCACGCTCGACACTGTGGGCGGGGGAGGGGGGGCGCACGCCGGCTTCCTTTCACTGACAGCATCACTGCCACCGAAGTAGGCCCATCTTGGGATGCGGTTGCAGCCTGAGACCATAACTAACTGTCAGAGTTGGGTCAGTATTGGGTTGCGGAGGAGAAGGGGGGGCGCGTACGTTGGCCTGCTTTCTCTGACAGCGTCCTTACCGCTGAGGTAGGCGTGGGAATGTGGGGGGGGGGCTAGGGTCGCAGCGTCTGGATCACTCGACACTGCGCTTGATGCTGCCGGCGGGGGAGGGGGGGGGCGTACGCCGGCCTCCTTTCGCTGACAGAGTCACTGCCGCCGAGGTAGGCGTCGGCATGTGGGAAGTTGCTATGGCTGCAGCGCCTGGCAGACACACATACAGCCTTTGTGGGTACCTTCTTGGGACCTTGGGATCGGGGCTGCCGTGCGGCCGCGCGGGGGCGGTGGCACACTCTCTCACACACTCACACACACGCACACGCAGCCCCTTTGAGTATCTCCGTGGATCCTCTGTTTCGGGGCTAACATGCGGCCGCGCGGGGGCAGTACCATCGTACCTCCCCCCACAGTACGACTTGTACCTCGTGGCACAGGGGGCGCTGCCCAACTACCGCGGGTGAGCGGAATTTGAGGGGTTAAGGGTTTGGGATGCAGCAGGTTGGAATGTTAAGGGGGGGGAGGGGGGGGGAGGGGGGGGCAGTTCTTGACTGCCCGGGCATCCTCTCCCCTGGAGCAGGAGCAGCAGAGTGCGCCACACGCACACACTCTCACTCGCTCTCGCTCTCTCTGTCTGCGCTCCTCGCAGGTGGGCGCTCGACTGCCGCCCCCCCCTCCCGGGCGCCCTCCTCCCGGGCGCCGGAGCCGCAGAATGCGCGCCGATCGCCATTGCGTCGTGCACCGCAACACCGCCGCAGTTCCCGCAGCGCAATGAGCAGGCGGCGGGCACTGGGGTGTATGGAGAGGTGCGGGTTCGTTTGTGTCAAGGCTTCAATTGGCCCCCACAGGCCCCTTGCGTGTGTTCCTGCAGCTCTCCCTCCCTCTGTCTCTCTCTCCCATCCTCTCTCTCATGCACGCACATGACCACACATGTACGCACGCACACACATGCGGACCTGAGGCTGCGGCAGCCGCCGGCACACCTAGCACCAGCGCCTGTCTCTCACACACACGTGCATGCACGCACACGCGCACACATGTTGACCTGAGCGATGCAGTCGCAGCTGTTGGCATCCCCTGCACCAGCGCCTCCCTCACACACGCGTGCATGCACGCACATGCGCACACACAGGTGTCCCTTAGTAACTCGTCGGCAGTGGCAGGCACGCCCGGCACCGGGGCAGTCGTGCGCCTGGACCCCTCTTCATACGAGCCACCGCTCGCGTTCGAAGCAGCGACCATCACGACAGGTGCGGTCGTTTTGGGCAGTAGGTTGGGGCCTCTGATATGATGTGTTGAGCCGCCAGTGCCACTGATGATGATGATGGATCTTACAGTCTGTGTGACACCAGTAATGATGTATAAGACCGGTGTCGGCGCTAGCGCCCGACACCTTAAACTCAGTTTCAGTGGGAAACTGGCTGGCTACCTGGTAGGGGTGAGGGTAAACCCCCACACGCGCGCACGCACTGGACCTAGACAGGACACTGGGCCCCCAGATCCACCCTATACCACCCAGGTAGTGACAGCAACGCATTGTTGGTGTGCGCCTGTGTTCTACTACTAGTCCCGCCGCCGCCATTGGCTCCAGCAATCTCCTCCATGCCCGCCAGCAATCTCCTCCACACCCGCCAGCAATCTCCTGTATGCCCGCCAGCAATCTCCTCCATGCCCGCCAGCAATCTCCTGAATGCCCGCCAGCAATCTCGTCCATGCATGGGCGCCGCCATGCGATCTCCACTGTCTCAAAAATGCCACTGTCTCAAAAATGATGATGGTTGTGATGATGGTGTGTGTGATGATGGTTGTGATGATGGTGTGTGTGATGATGGTGTGTGATGATGGTGTGTGTGATGATGGTGTGCGTGATGGTGTGTGTGATGTTGGTGTGCGTGATGACGATGATGATGTGTGCTTGTGCACCCTGAAACTGCGGCAGGTGCGTGCGCGCTCCGTGCTCCCTCTTCACCTCGGTTGTGTATCACACGCCTCAGCTGAGCTGGCCCCTCCCCCCCCCCCCCCCCCCCCGTTGCCTCCAGATAATGCACCAACACACACGCGTGTGCGCGCTGTGCTCCGTCTCCACCCTCCGTGTGGATTCAACATCACACACAAACGCACACACACACACACACTCTTAAACGCCATCAAAGGCGCCAGGCGGACTGGAAACTCGACCACACGCACACACTCACACACACACACACACATCTTTGCAGCCGGCCGCTCAGTGACCTTTTCCTTCGTCACCAACAAGCCTGCGCTCGTGTCCTACCGCCTCGTCGTCAACGTTGACCAGGCCGTTTTTGACGGCGTGCAGCCATTGTTTGACTCGGCCGCCACCGCTGGGCAGGCGCCGGGCTCGGTCACGATCGGCGCGTCGTGCGAGGGCGCGCCGCTGCAGGTGCGCTGATGATCAACAAGAGGGTTTTACAATCACAGGCCGGCGGTCACAATCATTTCCAGAGTTCTAGAGTTCCAGCAGGATCAATCAAAGCAGGAGCCTTGCCAAAGGTCAAAAAGGGGGGGAACCCCACGCCAGCGCCACGCACACGCCGCGGCGGGCACCAAGCAAGCAGCACCTCAGCCAGGCAGCACGTGATGATGGATGTGTCAGTCAGGGACACCTCTAGAGGCGTATAACAACGCGCTCTGCACTTAGAGCCCGGGCACCTTGATGAGATGGCTGGCTACTGGTGGTAGGAAACCCCCACTCTGCTAGGGATCGGGTTTGGGTGTGCGTGCAAGCACGCTCACGCGGCTAAAGAGTTGGGTTTGGGTCTGGTCGGTTGTGCATGCAAGCGCGCACACTCGGGCTCGGGGTCAAGGGTTGAAGGTTTGGGGTCAGGTGTGCATGCAAGCACGCACGCACACGCGAGGGCGCACACACACGCGAGAGAGGGGGGTGCAGACAGATTCGGGAATCAACGGCAGCATTCGCGCAGCGCACCCACGCAACGCACCGCCAGCATCCCGACTCCACCACCTTTGCCGAGCACAGTCGAATACGCTGCCTGTTAGGTGGTGGCACGGGGCTGCCAGCCCAGATGGGGCACCGGGGCTGCACACACACTTGTGGATCTTACAAGCTTGGCACTGTATTCGTTCGCCACACACGACTGTAAAATCCATCATCATCATCACTACCACCACCAAAATCCATCATCACCACCACCACCATCAAAATCCATCATCATCACCATAACCACCACCACCACCACCCCTGCGCAGGCGGCTGCCTATGGGCTGTGGTACTGGGCGACAGACTCTTACGGGCGGCGCACCAAGACGGTCATCGAGTCAATCGAACTGGCGTAGATTTGCTGGATGGTTGGCTGGCTGCCTGGGCTGGCTGGCTGGTTGCTGGTTGCAGTCGAACGACCTGGCTGGCTGCCTGGCTGCCTGGATGGTTGCTGGTTGCAGTCGAGCTGGCGTAGACTGGCTGGCTGGCTGCCTGGGCTGCCTGGATGGCTGGCTAGCTGGGCTGCACTTGCCACTGGCCGCAGCATATAGCCTGTTAGCAGACCCGGTGGTGGTGGATAACTGGCTGGGTAGCAACGTGATGGGAGGGCTCCACTGGGCATAGATAGGGACTATAGATAGGGACTGGCGCCACGTTGTCATAATGTGTTGTCGACAAATCTGCTGGTGCCTTGGCCGTCTGAGCCCTCACCACAGCTGTCACCGAGCGTGGCCACACGTTGTTTAGTTTATGGTGATGACGATGACGATGGATGTTACAGTCAGGGACACCTCGAAAGGCGTAAAAGACCGTGCTCGGCGCGTATGCCCCGAGCACCTTACTGAGATGACTGGCTGTTGGTGGTAGGGAACCCCGACTCTGTAAAGAGCGTGGGCGCACCCCTACGTCCCCTACAGCAGCGGCAGCAAATAGTAGGTATGCTCCCTCAATGCTCCCCTGGAGCATGGGATTGAGGGAACTGCCGCACAAGGCGGGCTGCTGGTGCGAGCACGCACGCATACGCTCCAGGCGAATCTCCTGTGCTGAGCTCTTGCAGCAGGTTCTTGCTGCAGCAGCATGCTTGATGCCCCAGCTGCACTGTATGCATGCCCCAGGTTCCTGTGGGGGGGGGCAGAGGAGCAGGGGCCCCTGCCTGCAGGGGGGAAGGGGGGGGGTCAGGGCACGCTGTCAGTGCGCGCATGGGAGCGCATGGACGCCAGCGTTGCGTTGCCCCGCTGCCACTGCTGGGAGGCTGCCAGAGGTGCTTCCACATCGAGCATTGCTTCTGGGTGCAGACTAATGCCAACAGCTGCTGAGGGGCTCCGGATTGGTGGCCATGCATGGGAAGGCCGCGCGGGCCGCCCCGCGCCCGTGACACGCTTCCTTGGTCGGTCAAAGGGTGGCTTTAACGCGGGGAGGCGCGGGACGCGCTGGAGAGCGCGGAAACGACGCGCGCGCGGGGTGTATGGGGAGCGTTTCCCCATATACGTATACTGCCATAGTTCCCCATACCAAATATGTATGGCGGTTACCAGGTCACCTAGTTGTCATCGCCATCGGCGCCCATACACAATCGCTGCAACAGATCCCCGCTACGCAGCGCTCCTTGCTGCTCTTGCAGCGGGTCAGTGCATGCGGGGCGCTGCTAACAGCTGGGGCAACAGGCAGACAGTAAGCAGGCAGCCGCTGCAGCTGGGGAGCGTGCGTGCGTGCATGCATGCTGCTAGCAGGCAGCGCGCTGTGTGTGTGTGTGTGTGTGTGTGTGTGTGTGTGCGTGCGTGCGTGTGTGTTTGTGCGTATGTATGTGTGTGTGTGTGCGGTTAGCTTGCTGCTGCTAGGCAGCGTGTTGCAGCTAGGAAGCTTGATTGCTTCTGCTTCAGGTTGGTTGCTATAGCAATCAGCGTGTGCTGCAGCTAGGCGGCGTGCGTGCGCTCCTGCATGCGCCTAGCAGGCAGCTATCTGGCAGCTACCAGACAGGCAGCAAGCAGGCAGATAACTCGCAGATATCATAACAGACATGAATCGATCGATGGTGAGTTTTGTTCAACTCACCCTCACGCTTCCTCACGCGCGCGCAGCCGGTGCGCCCCCTACTTGTAACACCTGACAGCATCAGGTTGGCTCATTGCTGCACCACCACCACCACCTCGGGCTCCAACTGTGGAATTTTGGCTTTGTGCCACACCGTCGTCAGCATGTCCAACATGCGCTGACTACGTTTATTTCTCGCTCTCCCGCTTTCGCTCTCTCTCTCTCTCTCTCTCTCTCTGGGGCGCATCACTCCTTCCCTGGGGCGAACAATCCGCCCGCCATCGTCTGAGACCTCGGCGTGCAACCTGCACGCAGGGTCGCCGCATCAGGACAGCCTCTAGGCATCGCCAGCTTCCAAGGTAAGCGCACCATGTGCACGGGCGGCATGTGCACGGCATGTGCAGGCACTGCATGGCCATGCTGCATGGCAGCCTGCACAGCACAGCCACCTGCACAGCCACCTGCACAGCTACACCCCCACACCCCTCTGTATCAGTCAGCTGTGTATACTGTGTCTGCTGTGTCTTGCTGACTATGACCCACAGCACTTCCATGTGTCACCGGCCGCTCATGCGCTCCTCCTCACCCCCTTCACTCGCACCCTCCATGCAGGGCACACATCCCGTCTCAATGGACGCTGGGATGGCCATGATCACGCCAGCTATGCATGCAGTGCTGGTGAAGCTACGGCGGCAGAGATGGAGCTGGGAGGAGCTGCTCGACACACACACCCGAGGACGTGTTCCTTGCGCTATGCATGTACGGGTTCCGTTCAGAGGACCTCGTGCGTCTACTGATGGAGCTGCAGGGGCTCCGGGGAGACTGCCGGGACGGGCAGTCACTAGTGTTAGCTGCAGGCAGGGGTCACGAGGCCACAGTGATAATGCTGCTAAGCTGGCCGCGTCACGCTTCACGAGCGGACGCGCGGGCGGGGTCCGCACTTGTGGCGGCTGCTGGAGGGGGGCACGAGGCTGTCGTGAGGCTGCTGCTGGGGTGGCGAGAGCATGCTCCGAGAGCAGACTGCCTCGATGGTGCGGGGATGGTGGCGGCTGCTGCCAGCGGGCACGAGGCCATCGTGAGGCTGCTGCTTGAGTGGCCGGAGCACGCTGCTCGGGCCAGCTGTCAGGGAGGCAAGGCAGTGGTGGTGGCTTCCGCGATTGGGCACGAGGCCATCGTGAGGCTGCTGCTTGGGTTCCACGCGCACCCGGCGCGTGCTGATGCCAAGGATGGGCAAGCACTGGTGGAGGCTTCTTGCGGCGGTCGCGAGGCCGTCGTGCGGCTGCTGCTGGGGAGGCCGGAGCACGCTCCAAAATCCAGCTGCCAGAATGGCGCAGCATTTGTTGTTGCTTTGCAGCGCGGCCACGTGGCCGTCTTGCAGCCGCTGCTGCAGGCGCTGGACGCATCTTCGTTCAGTCTCCATGAGTGTGAGGCCGTGACCAAGGCAGTTGCGGAAGCAGCCGCCACTACTGCCCACAATGTCAGCAGTGGTGGGCTAGTCTCTGCGCTGCGTCAGATGATCAAAGCGCGCGAGGAAGAGGTGAGTACTGTTGTGCCTTGCCATGCGTGCGACATGGGCCTCGACAGGGGTGGAGGCAGAGCTCAAGCAGCGGTAGCGGACCTACAGACACACACCACTCCTGCCTGCCACTGCAGGGTTGCAGCATGCCTTGTGCTGGGTTATTCACGCCTCCCTGCGTGCTCACCGTGCGAGTCCCTATGCACACTTGCAGCAGCTGTGCCCCCCTGCAGCATGCTCATCTCACAAACATTCCGTGTTCCCACACGCTCAACCATGCTGCTGCCTGCCCCCTCTCGACTGCCACCCAAGCACAGGCGCGTGAACAGGAGCTTGCCCTGAAGGTGGCGCGCGCAGATGCGTTCGCGGCTGAGCTGCTGGCTGAAGAGGACGCAGCCAAGGCCAACGCTGCTGCCAAGAAGGGCAAAAAGGGGAAGAAGGGTAAGGGAGTGGCGAACAGCGAGGAAGCGGGTGTCGAGGCGGCCGCCGGGGGCGAGGACGCGCAGGATGCCTCCGGGCCTTCCTCCGCTGCTGCTGCGCACATCGCAGTCGCAGACATGGCAGCTGGCCCGTCTGCCGCTGCTGCGCAGCCCACTGCTGGTGCTGCCATCGCTGCTGGCTCATCTTGGGCTGCTGTTGCGCAGCAGCCCACTGCTGCTGCTGCGACCGCTGCTAGCCCTTCTACCGCTGCTGCGCAGTCGCCTGCTGCGCAGCCCACTCCTGGCGCTGCCATCGCTGCTGGCTCATCTTCTGCTGTTGCGCAGCAGCCCACTCCTGCAGCTGCTGTGCAGACAGCACATTGCTGGCAGCTCACCGCTGGCACTGCCATCGCTGCTGGCTCATCTTCTGCTGTACAACAGCAGACTGCTTCTTCCTTGGCAGGGACCAGCGCATCAGGTGCGCGCGGGTGTTTGTCGGTATTGGGCCCTTCAAGGCAGCCCACCCCAGCTGTGCTTCGTCAGCCGCCGCAGCAGCAGCAACATCTGGTGCAGCAGATGCAGGTGCAACTCCAGCAGAAGCAGCAGCAGGAGCAGCTGCGGCAGCAGCAGAGCCAGCGAGAGGAGCAGCTGCAGCTGCAGCAGACGCGGTTTGAGGCGCAGCAGGTGCTGCAGCAGACGGTGCTTCGGCTGCAACAGGAGATGCTTCGGCTGCAACAAAATTACGAGGAGGAGCAGCTGCAGCAACAGCAGAGTCAGCTGGAGGAGCAGCAGCAGCTGCAACAGAAGCACGAGCTAGAGCAACACCTGCTGATGCACCTGCTCGGAGGTGGCGGCGCTCAGCCGCGCCCGTCGCCCGCTCCGTCGCATGCGCTGCTGAGCCACCCGGTGCTTGGTGCCGTGCTGCGTGCCGCGCTTGCGCCTGTGGTGGCAGTGGCGCTGCCGGTGCCTACCGTTGCACCGACCTTTGCACAGGCTGCCAGCGCTGCTGGTGCCTTGGGAGCAGCCACAGCATCATCACCTGCAGTCCTGCCTCTGACGTTGGAGGACGTCCAGAGGGCGTGGCAGCAGAGGCTCAGGGGGCAGCAGGAGCAGCAGCACCCCACAGCGGGCGTGCCGGCAGCTGCGGCGCCGGCAGCTGCAGCGCCGACAGCTGCAGCGCCGCAGCAGCGGCAACGGGGGCCCCGCCTCGACGACGAGTTTTTCTGCGTGGTGTGCATGGACGCGGAGCGGTGCGTGACGCTGGTGTCGTGCGGCCACCGTGTGCTGTGCCGCGGCTGCACGAGCAGCGTGCGTGCGGCGAACGATGAGGTGCGCGAGTTTGGGTGGCGGGGGGGGGGGGGGGTTAGGGGCAGGTGGCGTTTGGGGGGAGATGTGGCAGGGCCTTGCGTGTGTGCGCGTGTGTGCGATGATGGCAGTGGTTGTGACGTGGTTTGGTGTGCTGCGTGCATGGAACGGGTGAGGGCGCGTGTCACCCTTGGTGCTGTTCCTGAACCGCCAACACTGTCCTCCTCCCTCTCGCAGTGCCCCATGTGCCGCACTCCCATCCAGGATGCCGTGAGCGGGTAGCGTGCCGCGCCGGGCCATTGGGCGTGCTCCAAGGCTGACTGGCTAGGCGCACCGTGCGGCGGCGGGTTCGAGGGCCATCGCTGTCGCTTAGTAATTAGTAGGGCGGCGGCGGGCGTGTAGCTTACAGGCCCTCCTTGCGGATCCTTCTCGCGCACAGTTGGATGGGGTGGCTGCTTGTGCACCCGGCATCTTCCCCTGATTGTGAGCTAGGAGGATGCGCACAACCACGAGATCCACCTTTTGATGATGCGTTTACGTGCTTTAGCGGTGGTACAGCAAAGAGGCGTGCGAGTGATCGTGAAGGAAGACAGAAGATCAAGAGGTGCAAAGAAGAGAGCCTGTACATCGGAGCAACTCCCACCATCATTGCGTACATAGGCGCGCACAGGCCGTGGTGCTTGGCGACAGACTTTTGCGGCGCACCAAGACGGCCATCGAGTCGGTCGAGCCTGGATCGAGCTGTGGCATGATAAGACCCGACTGGTTTCAGTGAGCTGCACAATACCAGCCTGGCACTGGCAGGTGACAGTTGACTGCATGCCAGTGACGCGATGGTGCTACTTGCTCCTTGATGATCCCCTCCCCTGCCCCTGCCTGCCGTGTGCGTCAGGCCCTGAGGGGGAGTGTGGCAGGCAGTCATTCAGCGTGCGTGCGACCTAGGATTCGTTGTGGGTGGGTCCTCAGGCACCAGGGCTGGTGCACCGTGGCTTCTCACAGGGTTCCTAGGGAGAGACGGGGAGACCCAAAACAGGGAAAACCCTAACTCGGGGTGTTTGGCGAGAGCTGCACAATTGTGCCCAGTGTCCCCGCCCCCAGCACCGCCGAGCAGGCCTGCCCCTTAGGTGAGCCCACGCCCTGCCCATCGTGCTGGTGCTGCGCCCGTCCCCCCATAAACCCAACTGACAACTCTATGACCAGGGGTGTCCGACTGCGCCTCCCATGGCCAGCTCGTGGCTGAGATTATACCCTTATGACCGGACCACGTTCATGCGTGCGTCGGGAGGTCTGCGCTGCGCTGCACACCTCCAAATCTGCAGGGGGAATGGCCGCCGCCGCCGCATGGCCACCCCGCGCGGGCCCGGCACGCCGCGCCCGTCGGTCAGCTGGGCGTCATCCCGCTGGTCTCAGCTGACCGTGGGTGTGCTCCGCACGCCCTGCACACACACGCCCACCACCACCAACCATCAGGGCGCTTTCCGTTCCAGTGGCTCTCCTCCACCGCGGCACGCGGCGTAATACGACGTTGCAGCCATGTCCTTTATGGACAGCAAATGTATTTGCGGCCTGCAGCAGTCTACATGCGGCGTGGCACCGGCTGATCCCTTCTATCCCGCCCGCGACGACGAGAAGTGGATTGCCATTTCATACGCGACGTGCATCGTGTGCGTCGCACTCGTCGCCGTGTACGCCTTCGTGAGGTGGGGTGGGAGATGGGGAGATTTGTGTGTGCCGCCGCCTTTGCCCTCTCTGTCATGCACAACGCTGGGGGGATGAAGGCGGTGGGCGTTGACCCTGGCAGCTCAGCGCACTGCCAGTCAGTCCAGTTTTTTTTGGACTTGGTCCATCCAGTGTGCGCATGTGCATGCACGCCATGCGCTTGCACCGCATGCTGGTTCATGCGCTGTGGTCCTCACGCACGCGCAGCCACTCGCTACCCCACCCACGTGTGTGCACAGGACGTTCCTGTACCTGAAGGAGAAGCACCGCGACCAAAACACAGAGGAGTTCTGCACGGCGCGCGGCACGCAGAATGGCTGGCGCATCGCTTTCAGCTTCTTCGGGAGCGCTGTCGGCTCGTGGTGCATTGCCGCGCCCTCGTCGTTCGCTGTGTGAGTGGTATGGGAGATGCACTGTCCGCACCTGTCCTCGCCTGCCCGGTCGCACCTGTCCTCCCATGTCCCCGCGCCTCACGCTGCGCACCTGCCGCTAACACTCCACCTGCGCACCGTCTGCTGCTGCTGCTGCTGCTGCTGCTGCTGCTACACACCCGCAGGTACACCGGCTACGTCGGCCTGCTCATGTACTCGATCGCCTCCGGCCTGCCGGTGCTCATCCTGGCGCTCTGCGGCGCCGCGATCAACAAGAAGCACGAGAACGTCGTCTCGGTCGGCGACTTTGTCGGCCGCCGCTTCGGTCCCGTGTTGAAGACGGTCACCGTGCTGCTGTGCCTCTTCAACATGTCGATCGCGATGCTTGCAGAGTACACAACCATCGGCTCGCTATTCGAGGACTTTGTCGGCTCGTTGTCGTGGCCGATGATCATCACAGTCGGCATCCTCACGATGGCGTACACGATGTACGGCGGGCTCTACATCTCCATCATGACCGACCAGATCCAGTCGTACGTCACTATCCTCTTCATCGCCGTCATCGCGATCTACACCGCCGTCACATTCCGCGCGCCCCTGCCTAAACCGATCCCCAACGACGTCAACTTCTCGATGGACTACGAGACCGGCTACGTGTCGTGGCCGCTCGGCGCCAACCAGTTTGGCTACTCGGCCATCTTCTCGATGCCGGTCGCCCTGATGGCGGCGACCGTGTTCAGTGAGGCCATGTGGCAGAAGGTGTGGGCGTCGAAGGACCGCAAGGCGCTGTTCTTCGGCGGCACCCTCGGCGCGTTCATGATCACGATCGCCGTGTTCATCTTCGGCCTCGGCGGCTGGCTCGCCGCGTGGGCCGGCTACATCAACTTCTCGACCAACACCAACCTGTACCTGTTCCAGGTGCGGAAACCGGGCGCTGGGCGTATCCGACCGTGGGCACCTGAGGCTGTGTCGGACTGGGTATTAGAGGTGGTGTTTTCTGCACCCGAGGTGGCGCTGTTGCCGCCTCGGGTGCGATACCTCAGGCGCATCTGCAACCCCGCCCTGCCATGCGCCCCCCCCCCCCGGCGCACCGACCGCACAAACACGCCCGTCCCTCCTCCCTCGTGACCTTGACCACCCCAACTGTTACCAGAAACAGTTAACATTGGCTTTCCAGCGAAGACTACCAACCCCAACTGACCCGACCCCAACCCCTCCCCAACCCTCCCCAGGTCTTCAGGGACGAGTTGTACGAGGGCGCAGTCGAGGGCGCTCCCTACTCGTACTACGGCTACATCTACAACGGCGCGTCGGCGCGCGTGCGCTCGACCATCGGCATCATCACGCTCATGCTCGCGCTCATCATGAACACCTCGGCGATCGACTCGCTGCAGGTGGGGACCCAGCACCGCATGGAGCCCGCACAAACAGTATAGGGGAGGCTGCCCAAGGGCACCTGGCGATCCCTGGCTTGGCCCAGACAGGCCCAAGGTATGCAGGGACAATATAAAGGCCACGAAATACCAGGCCCAGTCCATCAGCAACTCCAGTGGCACTGGATCTGACTAGGGTAATTTTGCACCCCGGAGGCCATTTTGGGCAGAGGCAGTACCCAGCGCCTTACTTATACAGTACAGCCTCCACGCTTTGAATCTCACAATGACACTTCGTAGGATGATATATCACAGTTAGGGGAACCCCTACCTGCGAGGTCAGGTTGTAAAATGAAGAGACGCTCCGTCGGCAGCAATCCCTATAAAAAAAATATGGGTAATTTTGAACCCCGCGCCCCCTTAACTCAGAAAAAGCAGAGGCACTGTTGATGCGATTTTTACTCTGCGCTCGCTGAGCGCGGCACAAGCCGAGTACAAACAATGCATGGCTGTGGCATTTGTCGACTATTCTAAAGCTTACGATTGCATAAACCGTGCGGCACTGTGGAGAGTCCTTAGATTATATAGTGTTCATCCGCACATTATTGATCTGTTGGAGGATCTTCACACCAACACCGCAGCTGCCGTGCGGCTGGCTGGGAAAATCGGGCACGAATTCCCCGTGTCGTCTGGTGTGCGACAGGGGTGCGTCATTGCTCCTGTGTTGTTCAATGTTTTTATTGACCACATAGTGAAAAAGGCGCTAGACATGATGCCAGAGGGGGCTGGCGTGTCAGTCGTGACCCGAGCCGGCGGCTCTGTGTTGTCGTCGTCGGTTGAGCGCATAGTAATGCTGATGTATGCCGACGATTTATGTTTGTTCTCGCATGACCCAGCTCAGTTGGCGCTTATGCTGAAAATCCTTGACAAAGTGTCCTCTAGCTTTGGCATGCAAATCAACGCCGCCAAGACAGAAGTGATGATTTTGCCAGCAGATTTTGACGCGGATCTGCCCACGTTTGCGCTGACTGGTGGTGAAGTGAAGACCGTCTCTGCATTTAAGTATCTAGGGAGTTGGATAACCCAGAGTGGTGGTGTGGAAAAGGAGATCGGTGTGCGTGTCGGTCGCGCGCTGGGCGTGTTTGCGTCTTTTGATAAGATTTGGGCCAGCAAGAAGATGCAAGTGCAGTCTTAGATGCGGGTTTACAACACTTTCGTGCTGCCCCACTTTCTGTACGGCTGCGAAACATGGGCCCCTACTAAAACACAACTGACTCGATTGGAGGTTGCCCACTCTAACTGCCTTCGTCGCATTCTGGGTGTGCGCCTGGTCGACCGGCACAGATTAACTTATATTCGGCAGGCGTGCGACACTGAGCCAATTGAGAGCCTTGTGGCAAAGCGATCAATGCAGTGGCTAGGCCATGTGATGCGCATGCCGGCTTCTCGTCTTCCTCGTACGACTTTTGACTGCACAATGGATGTGGCTCGGCAGCAAGGCCGGCCTCCAGCCTCCTCCCGACACTATTTTCTTAAGCTACTGATTCAGCAGCTAGGCGAAACTAGTGGCACTCGTTCTGATTGGAAGACTTTTTCGGACACGGCGTTTGAGCGTGCTCAGGATAGGGTCGGGTGGAGAGCCGTGGTGTACGGTCCGGCTGCCCCTCAGGCGCCGGCCCCTCCACCACGGCGGTCGGAAGTAGATTGGCAAGCGCCACTTGAACCCCTATCCCCTAGAAGCAGTTAGGACCTATTTTGGAGGCGTCGCACAATAGCTCTCCTTTTTGCTCTGGGATTACACGTTGGCAGGCAGTTGGCTGGTGGCTACCGCCCCTCACAAGTAATTGTTAGGGCCAGAACTGGACTTGGGTCTAGGCGGTGGTACCAGGACTAGAGGTAGTCTTTGCTGGAAAGCCGATGTAACTGTAACTGTAACTGCCCCCTTAACGGTTACATCGGCTTCTAGGCCTAGGCAACCGCCTGATTATGGATGTTACAGTCGTGTGTGACGCTCCTACTACCTACCTACCGCCTAGACCCAAGTTCATTTCCATCCCCTTGAAGCACTATGCAACTCAACAAAAATAGCCATCTTCTCACGCTAGGCACGCAATCCCCCTCGGCCTCGGCCCTTGTAGTCAAGTGTCAATTTCTGCATGCCCTGGACCAAGCCCTGGACCCTCAAAACCACCCGTGCCAGATACAGTTACATCGGCTTTCCAACAAAGACTACCTCTAGTCCTAGTACCACCGCCTAGAACCAAGTCCAGTTCTGGCCCTAACAATTACTTGTGAGGGGCGGTAGCCACCAGCCGGCTGCCTGCCAACGTGTAGTCCCAGAGCAAAAAGGAGAGCTATTGTGCGACGCCTCCAAAATAGGTCCTAACTGCTTCCAGGGGATAGGGGGTCAAGCGGCGCTTGCCAATCTACTTGACCGCCGAGGTGGAGGGGCCGGCGCCTGAGGGGCAGCCGGACCGTACACCACGGCTCTCCACCCGACCCTATCCTGAGCACCGCCCATGCCACCCGTCCGAAACCTCACGGCCTCATTGCCTCGTCCTCACCGCGTGCGCTGAACAGCCTCACATCCCTCGAACCGTGAAGTCAAGGGTCGGCCTCTGTACGCCCTGAACCCTCGAAACTGCCATGTGCAACCCCCAAAAGCATAATGCCTGCTTACTGCGTATGCAAACCCCGAAACCTCGCGGCCAAACCCCCTCGCCATTGCCTCGTCCCCTCCCCACCGCGCAGAACGGCCTCACGTCGGCGATCGCGACGCAGTGGTTCAAGAACCAGCACATCCTGTTTGCGCGCGTCATCGTGATCATCATCAACGTGCCCATCATGGTCATCGCGACGCGCAAGTACACGGTCCTGCAGCTCTTCCTCGTCTCCAACATGCTCACCACGTGCTGGTTCCTGCCAGTGCTGTCCGGCCTCTTTGACTGCACGACCGACTTCGTCGGCGAGGACGGCGCGCTGTTCGGCGGTACCTTCGCGCTGCTGTGGACGATTGGCTACGGCACGATCCGCGCGTCCAGGTGCGCGTCATTTTAAGCATCATTTGAACCGCCTATGAGCCCTACTAGCTAGGAGGCGCGCTTGCTAGGAGGCGCTGCTGTGGGCGAAGATTGGCCACGGCACGGTCCGTGCAGCCAGGTGCGCGTTCTGTGCAAGGCGCAAAACCGCCTCCGCCTATGCCGTGCTTTCTTGCATGTGCACCAACTCATCCCTCAGTCCGCCAACCTCCTGGATGCACGCTCCCCAGCGGCCCCCTCCTTATGAGCCCCCGCACCCCCGCACCGTCCCCAGCGATGCCTTGCTTACCCTCTCCCCCACCCTCAACCCTCCCTAATAACAACTTGCAGGTTCCTGTCTGGCACCGACGCGATTGACTGCGGCGCGTGGTACGCGTGGTGGGGCAACTTCAACTACGAGTGGGACTACTTCCTCGTCGCGTCTGGCTCGTCTGTCGTCGGCATGGCTGGCTGGGGCCTGTGCAGGTGGGCGCTCAAGCGCGCGTTCGGCTCGGCCGGCCCGGGCATCTCCACGCTCTTCGGCTACCTGCCCGGCTTCCGCTTCATCACCGGCGGCGGCCTCGACACCGACCTCATGGACGTGTGCGGCCTCTCGAGCTTCAAGACGTCCAAGGCCGAGGGCGCCGACGCGCACTCGTCGCCGTCCGCCGGCTCCGCGCCCGACGAGCACGTGCTCTCCAAGAACGAGCATGAGCTCGCCAAGACGGTCGACGCGGACGACGTCGACGTGGCCAACATGGACCCGGTCGTCAACATCGACGCCACGGGCGATCCGGCGGCCAAGAAGTAGGCGCGCCGCAGTGCCCACCCTGCGACGACGTCGATGACGTCGCCAACATGGACCCGGTCGTCAACATCGACGCCACGGGCGACCCGGCGGCCAAGAAGTAGGCGCGCCGCGGTGCTCACCCTGCGACCTGACCTGGCACGGTCGCGGTCTCGACATGCGGCAGAGAGCCACGACCCCGAACACGCGCCGCATCAGCGCGGCGCGCCCCCGTGACCCTGCCTGCCACGACTGACACCGACCGTGCAGATCGGCCGCATCCCACCTTCCACCAACCCCCGTTTCTCCAAAGCCAAGAGCTTACCCACTGCAACCTGCCAGCCGAGCAAGTCGAACACCGCTCGCGTGCTACACGGCCGGCGCGATGAGCCTTTGCCTGCTGCGCCGCGCTCTATTATGATGCCCCTGACGCACACGGCTATCCCGAGATAAACGCCTTTCCTCAGATAAAACTCAGCACTCTATTAATGCTGCCCGCGGGGACGATGTTCCCAGGTTCGTGAATCCTGAACCCTTGCGTGATCCTGGCTTCTAGGGTTTCCATGGTCCTCAACCCTAAACCCTTTCCTCTCGCAGGACCTTTACGTTACTCAGTGCCTCAGGGTTGCCACACAGAAGAATGTAAAAGGCATGCGCACCCATGAAGAGTCGGAAGCAGAAGCACCAGCAGTTTGCTTCCAACACGCGAGATTGCGACGCGCCAGTCAATGGGATGGTGTGGGGCGTATGGGGAATAAACCCAGGCTGAGGGGAACGGCTGACGCTCTGCAGAAGCGGCCTGGCACATGCTACACGTCCGTAACCGATGTGCGCAGGCATGCCCGCCTACTTGCACACGCCCGACCCAGTACTTTTAAAAGTACCATCGCCTGGTTGGTCAGCCACCTCAGTGTCGCCAAAACCAAAAACAGTTCTGCCTCTCAATCAAGAAAGTGCATGGGTGAGCGGGATGTTGGACGGTCACGGTTGCTGGGTGAGCAGAAGATCAACGGCTTAATGCTGGATGATGATGATGATGATGGATCTTACAGTCTGTGTGACACCAGTAATGATGTATAAGACCGGTGTCGGCGCTAGCGCCCGACACCTTAAACTCAGTTTGTGGGAAACTGGCTGGCTACCTGGTAGGGGTGAGGGTAAACCCCCACACGCGCGCACGCACTGGACCTAGACAGGACACTGGGCCCCCAGATCCACCCTATACCACCCAGGTAGTGACAGCAACGCATTGTTGGTGTGCGCCTGTGTTCTACTACTAGTCCCGCCGCCGCCATTGGCTCCAGCAATCTCCTCCATGCCCGCCAGCAATCTCCTCCACGCCCGCCAGCAATCTCCTGTATGCCCGCAAGAAATCTCCTCCATGCCCGCCAGCAATCTCCTGTATGCCCGCCAGCAATCTCGTCCATGCATGGGCGCCGCCATGCGATCTCCATGCGCCGCGCCGCGCTCCATGCGCGCCAGCACCCGTACCACCCGCCTCATTCCCGTTCTTTAGCCATTCCCGTGACACCTATGGCTGATCCTTGTTCCGCCGTCCCCTTTGGCATCTGTAACCCGTATCCTCTCCCTGTAGCCTCATTCCCCGTTGTTAACCGCCATCTCCATTATGGTGCCCGCCCGCTGGTGGGGCCTCGCCTCGCCCCATGCCGCACGGCTAGTGTATTGATTGCTGCGCCATCTATAATCTGCGCCTTGGGGCAGGGAACCCCTGCGCCACAACCTCCTCACAAAGCCTAGCCGCATGTGCCTCGCTTCCCATGTTTCTCAATTTCTCGCCATCCGCTTCCATGCCCGCCTGCAATCTCCTCCACGCCCGCGAGCAATCTCCTGTTTGCCCTCAAGCAAGCTCCTCCATGCCCGCCAGCAATCTCCTCCATGCATGCACGCGCAGAGCGCCGCCATGCAACCCCCATGCGCCGCGCGCGCCGTGCGCGCGCCGCGCCCGCCAGCTCCCGTAGCCTCAATCCCCGTTCTTTACCCATGCGCCGTGACGCATTAGCCTTGTCCGTCGTCCCCTGGCATGCATAACCCGTAGCCTCATCCCCAGTAGCCGCATTCCCCGTTCTTAGCCGCCATCTCCATTATGGTGCCCGCCCGCTGGTGGGGCCTCGCCTCGCCCCATGCCGCACGGCTGGTGCATCGATCGCGTCGCCATCTAATAATCTGCGCCTTGGGGCAGGGAACCCCTGCGCCGCAACCTCCTCACAAAGCCTAGCCGCATGTGCCTCGCTTCCCATGTTTCTCAATTTCTCGCCATCCGTCTCTCTCTTCCATCCAGGCACAGTAAACCATTAGGAGCCGCAATCTGCTTGAGTTCCGATCGTTGTGAGAGGGGGTGCATGCTCGCCGCAATTCTCGCCATCGTGCATCGTGCTCTCCATCGTACCGCTGCCCCATCTGCCACATAGCCTCGCCCCATCAGGACCAGTTCACCAGTAGCGCTGTGCGTCAGAGCCGGTCAGGGGAAATTTCCAGATTTTCAGCCGCCCAGTACCAAGCGCAGTTGTCCCGGTTGTCCGCCATCGAGCGGCGCCAGGGCGGGAGCCCCTGGCGAAGAGCTTATGGATAGGTAGCGGTGGCGGTGCGTCAGGCGCGCCCCTTCGCACCAATGAAATGGATGGAATCAGACCCAGATTGGTCAGGGATGCTGCGTTGGAGCGCACTCGCTTGGTGCACTTGAACAGCACGCTGCTGGCGTTACGGTGCTTGTGCGGTGGTCCTGGCGTGCGGGGCGGCAGATGACGTCGGACAGCCAGGTGAAGCCCTCGTACAGGCCCTCGGCAGTGATCGCGCACGCGGGCTGCGCGTGGACGGGGTGAGCGCGCGCGTTGGTGACGTTTTTTGTTGTTGTTATTGCACGTACGCGCCCGGAGGACCCCGGGGCGTGAGTTAAGGCCCAGACTGCACGTCTAGGGTAGCTCTACTAGTAGAGCCCTTGACGTGGTGGGGGCAGCTGAGACGCGGGCAACCCGGCGGCACCTAGAGCACAGGGCCGCCCCCGGCTACCCACCCCACCCACACTCACACCTCTTTGAATGGTAGCCAGCCTCGTAAGGCAGCTCCCTCAATCCCACGCCCCGAGGGTGCATACTGTAAACTGTCAACTCTCAACCGAGGGCAATGCAGGGGTGTGGCAGGGGAGCTCTGCTGCCCTCTCTGTTGGGACCCAACCCGCCCCCTCCATAAACACACACACACACACACACACACACATGTGTTCACATGCACACACACACACACACACACACACGTGCATGCATGCACGCACCTGGATGTGCCACTCGTGATGGCGCACTGACCTGTGTGTGTGTGTGTGTGTGTGTGTGTGTGTGTGCAGGTAGCGCAGACCCCCCCTTCCAGCGCAGGACCCAGGTTTTGCACTGACCGCAGCTTCAGCGCATCAGTGATTTTAGCGGCTGTCATCGTCGCAGGCAAATCGCGCTCGTGTAACACTTGGGTGGCCGCTGGTTGTGTGTGTGTGTGTTTGTGCGCAGGCAGCGCAGACCCCCCCCCCCCCCCCCCCCTCCCAGCCGCAGGACCCAAGTGTGGCTAGGAGTATCTTAAACCTTGTAGGGTTTTAGGGCTTTGGGGTTCAGGGGTTAGAAACCCTAAAACCTGCCTTAAGGGTTTCAGGGTTTGGTTTTGGTTTTTTTTAGAACCGCCCCCCCCAAAAAAACTGAAACCCTAAAACCTAAACCCAGCCGGCCGGGCCACGCCCCGGCATCGGGTTACGCGTAATGACGTGGAACGTTAAAGGGCAACACTATCACATAGACCAGAGCGCCGACGTCAGTAACTGGCTCTGGGCCACAACGGACATCATCGCATTCACTGAAACTGGGCATACCGGCGAGGCCCCCGGGGCTATTAGGGGGTTCAAGTGCCTAGCATGCAGCCGACGCCCATACACCGCTAAACACGGGGGGGTGGCGCTTCACGTGCGCTCCACGATCGCGAGCCACGTCAAGGTGGTGGAAGACACCCCAGCGCTGGGGATGCTTTGGTTCAGGATTAGGCTCAAGGGGGGGAGGGATGTGTACGCGTGCGCTGTCTACCTCCCCCCCCCCACCTCCACGTACCTGAAACGGGAGGGCGGGAGCCTGTCGGCGGAAGCCCACATGCTGGCTCTCGCCCAAGGGATAGCCAAGTACAGGGAGCTGGGGGAGGTGCTAGTTTTGGGGGACCTCAACGCCCGCACCGGCCAAGCGGACGACAGGGGGGGGCACGACGCCGAGGGGGGTGACCCCGCCCTCGCGCTGACTGCTTGGGACATCACACGGGCTGGGCGGGTAGGACAGCGGACGTCTGCCGACCACGGGCCGCAGAACGCGCACGGGAGGGACATGATTAGACTGTGCCGAGACACCGGGATGGTGATTCTGAACGGACGCTTGCCAGAGGATGAGGGGGGAGCACACACATTCCATGCAACAGGCAGGAATGCGCACAGCGTTGTTGACTACCACGTTGCATCGCCGGCACTCATGTTTAGCGAGACGGGGGCCCCGCGGGAGGGGGCCACGCTCAGGGTGCATACGATCCCCACCCTGCCAGGCTGGAAGGGGTCCTTTGACCACTGCCCAGTTGTGCTGACCATGGGCGAGGCGGCCGGTGAGGCGGTCGCCACGCCACACCCCACCATGCCATGCACCACGCCAACTAGATTTAGGTGGCCTGAGGGGGGGGAGCGTGCCTACGCACGGGAGCTGCAGGGGGTGGCGGCAGAGATCAAGGGGGCGCGGGAGGCCCCCACGGTAGATGAGGAGCAGGCGCTCCTAGAAGGGGCGGTTGAGCGGGCAGCGCGGGCGCTGCACGCGTCAGGGGCGGCTGGGGCGGTGCTGGTAAAACCAGGGGGGGGGGCGCATCAGTGCGACCACACAACACATGGTATGCCCAGGAGTGCAAGGAGGCACGGCAGGCGTATCGAGAGGCCGAGAGGGCGCACGGGGCGCAGTCGACGCTGACCTCAGCAGCGTTCAGGGCGTATAGGCAGACCACGCGACGCGTGCGCCGGGCATGGGAGGCCCAGGAGTACGACGCTATGCTCAAACACATGCATGGCGCCCCCAGGAAATTCTGGCGCAAGGTTAAACCAGGGAGCCAGGGAGGGGGGCTGAGGGATGTAGAGGGGTGGACGACCTACTTTGAGGGCCTGGTTGGGGGCGAGCATGCCCATGGGGAGCTGCAGGAGGGAGGGAACCCGTTTTCGGATGCCTCCGAAGGAAATAAGCAGCGGGCACGAGTACTCAACGCTTGGCTCACCGAGGACGAGGTGAGCACAGCCCTCCTGGGCATGGCGGCGGGCAAAGCGCCGGGCGTGGACGGCGTACCGGTAGAATTTTATCAAAGGGCATGGACTGGGGAGGGGGAGACAGGGGGTGGGGGAGATGTGGAGGGGAGCGAGCCGCAACACGCGCTGCTTGAACCGATCACACATCTACTCAATCGGGTCTTCCGCGAGGGGTATCCCAAAGCATGGCACATGGGGCAGTCACGCCGGTGCCGAAGAAAGGCAATCTGGACGAGCGGGACAACTATAGGGGCATCACGGTGGGTGGGGCGCTTGCTAAGCTCTATAGTCTGGTGCTACTCCGCAGACTAGACGACCTTGCTGAGAAGGGCGGCCATAGAGCCGCCGGGCAGGCAGGGTTCCGGAAGGGGCGGGGGACCCCTGACAATGCCTTCATCCTACAGCACATGATTGAGAGGCGCAGCCATGAGCGAAAACCGCTGTATACTGCCTTCATCGACTTTAGAAAGGCATACGACTGCGTGCATCGGCAGCTCATGTGGGAGTGCCTTAAGAGCCTGGGGGTGGGGGGGGCGTTTTTAGCAGCCCTGACATCACTGTACGATGGGGCTGGCATGTGCGTGCGCATAGACGGCACGGTGGGACCAGGCTTCACCACACGCCAGGGGGTCATGCAGGGCGACCCAATGTCGCCGCTTTTGTTTGGGCTGTTTATCGACTCACTAGAAGGGGAGCTTGACGCACAGATGCCAGAGGTCGGGGTCCCCCTAGGGACAGGAGCAAACAGGCGGCTCCTACGGTTACTCTTGTATGCAGATGACCTCGTGCTCATGGCAGAGACGCCGGAGGCGCTCCAGCGCTTGCTAGATGCACTTCACGTTTTTTGCAGGACGCACGCTCTCACTGTCAATGCCCGCAAATCTGAGGGGGTGGTGTTTAACGACCAGTACTGCCCGGTCACGAGCGCCAGGGGAAGGGCGACCCTGAAGTACGCTGGTATGGACCTGCCCATGAATCACGAGTTTAATTATCTGGGCATGCTTTTTGGGAGCCGTCGGGCAATAGGCGCGGGGCTGGAGCAGAGGCAGGGGGCGGGCCAGCGTGCACGCTTCGCCCTAGCGCGCAGATACGATGCCATGGGCCTCCACAACGTGGGAGTAAAGGCGCACCTGTTCAACGCACTGGTGCGACCTGTAATTAACTACGGGTGCGAGATCTGGGGCCCAGGGTTGATGGCGGGGGCGGGCATGGGGGTACAGGGGATCTTCTCGGGGGCAGCCGACAAGTGGGGGTTGGCTGGAGGGGACGGGGGCCCCTCCAAGGCGGCGCGCCGCAAGTGGCGCGCCATGGAAGCCCTGCACTTGCAATCTGTGCGCGAGGCCCTCCGTATTCGCAGGTGTGGGCAACAGCTATCGCTGCTGGCGACGGAGGTGGGCTGGCGACCGCTGTCGACCGACTGGCTGCGGCAGGCGGCGCGCTTCTGGGCGAAAGCGCTACGGCGGCCGGATGGCGATCTGCTGAAGGCGGCAATGCGGGAGAGCTGGGAGCTAGCGGCGGGTGGCGTGCGAGAGAGCTGGGTGGCACAGCTGAGCGAGTGCCTCAGCACAGTGGGGCACACGCTGGTGTGGGGCCAGGAGGCGGGGGGCATCGCCCGCCTGCTAGAGACAGCAGCGGCGGGTTGGCTGGCATCAGAGACCAGCACACCAGAGCTGCCAGAGGACGCCAACCAGCTCAGCGTCGTCCGCTCAGTGCCTGACTCATGGTCACACCGCTTCAAGATGCTTACTTACTTGCGGTGGATGGCAGACGACTGTGGCGGCGCACCAATGCTCTGGACGGGGCTGAACAGCGCCGCCCAGATCACGACACTCGCACGCTTTAGAATGGGGCTGCATGAACTGCAGATAGAGAAGGGGCGCCACACGGCGCAGGCAGAGCCACGCAGCCAGAGGCTCTGTCGCCTTTGTGGCATGCGGGAGGATGAGGCACACGTGATTTTTGAGTGTCCAGCGTATACGGAGACACGCGTACAGTTCCACACCCTTTTCCTGAGCGTCCCTGGGGACGATAAAGGCTTGGATGCGAAGATGCGGGCGTTTATGAACCCCAGCCCGGGGCTACTTTACCCTTGTTTTTGGCGTGACATGGCCAACTTTCTGGTCTCGTGCCTTGATATACGTAACACAAGCCTGGAGATGGTAGAGGATCGGGAGGAATAATTGACCTGAAGCGAACGATGTTTTGAATTAGGAGTCAATGAGGCAGCCACGATAGTGGCGGGGACCCAAGCGTGGGTTCCCGAGGAGCTGCGGTGGACTGTGCCGTTTGCAGTGCACCGCAGCTGGCGCACCTGAGAAATGCCCACGCTGGGTCTCACACGTGAAAGCTGCCTCAAAGATGACGAACTCAAAACGGAGTATGCAGAAGGAACATATTTATCCGCTATAACCGGGGGGCAAGCTTGCTTTCTAACCTATCACCAAATCCCACACTGTTGGTCACTACTGACCGCCTTTTCCAGCCCCTTTCTAGGTAGTTAGGCTTAGGGATGTGCCCCTCACCGAGTCCTTCTGTGCCTCCCCCCTTCAGCAGGGGGGGGGCCTGCGACACGTCCAATGTCGTGCTCGGTGCAACAACAGGGGGTCAGCTTCTGCTCAGAGCCGGGTTAAGGGTAACAGGTTGAGAATCCTGTGAATGCTGGTTGAAATCCCAGTTAGAAAACCCCTTAATACGTTAGAGGTTGCGGCCCGGCTGGATATCCTTTTCGGCCACGTCTTGGCCTTTCTCCCCACGGGGGTATGTCTCTTCTGGCAATTGGCGACGAACCTGCCTTGCGTTTTCCGTTTCCCAACATGCGCTCACCGACTTCAACAAGCGTTTGCTGCCGCTGCGGTAGGGGACCTAGGGGTGCGCCCACGCTCTTTACAGAGTTGGGGTTCCCTACCACCAACAGCCAGCCATCTCAGTAAGGTGCTCGGGCCATACGCGCCGAGCACGGTCTTATACGCCTTTAGAGGTGTCCCTGACTGTAACATCTATCATCATCAAACCCTGAAACCCTAAAACCCTAAACCCTGGACCCTACACTGACCGCAGCTCCAGCGCATCGGTGATCTCAGCGGCCGTCATCGCCGCAGGCAGATCGCGCTTGTTGGCAAACACTAGGAGCACGGCGTCGCGGGGCATGTCGCCCTGTGGGTGTGCGCGGGTGTGGAGTGTGTCGGGGTATGGGGAAGAGGGGGGGAGGGGCGTGTGAGTCATCATCGCACAGCAGGCAGATAACAGTTGCAGTTACCGCAACATCGGCTTTCCAGATGAAACATCTTCTAGTCCCTAGCACCTCCTAGTCTTAGTTGACAGGCCTACCGTTGTACGGATACAACGTTTTTGGACACTATTTCGAATGCATAGCACGAGAGCTGTGGCTGGCCGATTGAGACGTGGGGTGGCTCGTCGGACAGGTTACAGTTCAGGCTGTCTGCTGGTGGTCTTGTCTTGTTCAAATTCAAATCATGGCGGTTACAGTGGGCGCCAAAAGTTTGTTTTTTGGGCAAATCCAAGTCCAGTTCTGACCCTAAAAAACACTTGTGAAGGGCGGTAGCCACCAGCTGGTTGCCTTTCAACGCGTAGTCCTAGAACAAAAAGGAGCGATATTATGCGACGCCTCCGGTCCTCCCACGTACAAACACAAAACACACAGCCGGCCTCTTTTCTAAGGTCTTGTACGCCCACAAAGGCGGCCGACGGACTGTACAATTGACCAAACATACACATGCAGACACACACACACACAAGACGGCAGCTCACGTCGCTCATTATCGCATGCAGCTCGTCCCTCGCCTCACCCACGCGTGCGCGGTCCTCACACACACACACACGCTCACACTCACACTAAAAACCCTAAACCCTAAACCCCAAACCCTCAATCAAAAACCGTAAACCCTAAACCCTAAACCCCTAGCCCTAAAACGGGAGCTCACATCGCTCATCATCGCATGCAGCTCGTCCTTCGCCTCGTCCATGCGCTCACGATCGGCCGAGTCTACAACGAAAATCATGCCCTGCGTGTCCTTATAGTAGTGGTGCCACAGGCGGCGGATCTGCATGCGCGCGCGCGCAGGATGGAGTAGTTGGGTGGTGCTTGGATAGGAGGGGAGCGGAGGCAAGGCGGTGGCGTGGGAGGGGCGGGTTGGGGATGAGAGCGGTGGCGTTGGAGGGTGGTGCCACAGGCGGCGGATCTGCGTGCGCGCGCGTGCAGGTCGGAGTGGTTGGGTGGGTGCTGGGAAGCGAGAGGAGGGGAAGATGGGTTGTTGGAGAGGGTGGGAGGGAAGGCGGTGGCATGGGGGGGGCATTCAGGGGGTGTCAATTGTTTAGGCACAGCCAACGCCACGAGCACAATGCGTGGTTGATTATATGCATAGGTACTGAACGGGGAGGGGTGGGGGAGGGGAGGTGGTGTGTAGGGGAGGGTGTGGAGGGGGGAGGTGGTGTGTGGTAGGGAGGGTGGGAGGGAATGCCGGTGGCGTGGGGGGGAGGGGAGGGGAGGTGGTGTGTGGTAGGCAGGGGAGGGGAGGTGGTGTGTGGTAGGGGAGGGTGGGAGGGAATGCGGTGGCGTGGGAGGGGAGGGGAGGGGAGGTGGTGTGTGGTAGGGGAGGGTGAGGGATGTGAGGCGGTGCCGTGGGAAGGTGGTGGCATGGGAGGCGGATCTGCGTACACGCGTGGGGCGCGGAAGGTGGGTGAGTGGGTGCTGGGAGGAGAGGGGAGGGGAGGGTGGGTGTTGGAGAGGGTGGGAGGGAGGGGTGGCGGCGGGGGTGGGTGGGCGGAGCTGCCATGATGCTGAGTGGGCGCAGCGGTGCTGAGGGGTGCGCCAATGTTTTTTTCAGAGTGGAAGTCCCACCAGCAGCCAGCCATCCCACTAACGTGATCGAGGTCTGCGCGCCGAGCACAGTCTTATTATACGCCTTTGGAGGTGTCCCTCACTGTAACATGTGCGTGTGGATGGCGCTGCCGTGGGGTTCCCCCCCCCCCCCCTTTTGACTTTTGGCAGGGCTCCTGCTTTGATGGATCCTGCTGGAACTCTGGAACTGATTGTCACCGCCTGTGATTGTAAAACCCTCTTGTTGTAATTGACATCCATCATGATATGATGCATCATCATCAACTCTATCATCATGGGCACCTTGGTCTGGCTGCCCACGTCCCACACGGTGAAGCTGATATTCTTGTACTCGACGGTCTCGACGTTGAAGCCTGGCGGGTTGGGAGGTGATTGTGTGGGGTGGGTGGGGGCACAGGGGAGGCAGAGAGTCGGCTGGTTCTGGTGAGATAAGTTTCCAGTCGCAAGGTTGGCACTCCATGCCCATTCTTGGATTGCACCACACTCACCGACCGTCGAGGGAAAAGTTGGCAACGTCGCGCCCAGCTTCAGCTTGTACAGGATGGTGGTCTTGCTCGCAGCGTCCAGTCCCACCTGTGAGTGCGATGCAACAACATGCCTCCGCTGCCAGGAGCTGCAGTGCAGCATCACCCATCACCCATTCATCCAACCAGAGGACCACATCAACACACACGGAGGGACTGCACTGAGCCTCACGTGGTGGGCAGGGCCCCAGGCCAATATGGGTCCATGCGGCTACGCCGCCCAATGCCCAAGACCCTGGCTACAGGAGCTCCACTCCTGCAGCATCATGCAACCAAGACACACACACACACCAGCAACCACATCCATACACGGGGGGACACACATCATCTCGTCGGTTCAGGGCCATATTGTGAGCGCATCTCAGCTCGCGCACATTGGAGAGAGCGTAGTGTTACATATCCACTGCCGGCGGTCACAATCAGTTCCAAAGTTCCAGCGGGACTGTCAGACAGCAGGCACAAGGCCCACCAAAAGGTCAAGCTACAGAAGTAGCCCACAGTAGCGCCACCCACACTACGTGGTGGACGCCAAGCAGCACCACAGGCTTCAGGCACCTCACCAAAGCCCCATAAGGTGGGTGGAGGACAGCCCACGGTATTAAACCATAAAGTTACCAGAGGCCTTCCCCCAAACCACCAGAAGCGGGGCTGGTAGCACACCCGCCGCAGCGCTCTACCCAGCGACCACGCTGCACCCGCCACCGCGCGTGAGTGGTGATGTTGACAACAGGGAGGAAGGGAGAGGGGAGCGCCTCAGAACTGGAGAGCAGCTCTGGTTAAAACTATTGAAAGCCTGGTGCATGCAGCCCGTGGTTATAGAGAACCAGTTGAGTTTGGTCCAGAGTTGTGGTTGCGTTGTTGCATGCACTGCCCATGCATGCCATGCATGGTATGCATGCCTGCATGAGAAGGCGTGGGGCGTGTACGTCGCAGGGGCTCTAGAATCGACGCGCGCTCACCATGACGATGCGAATCTGCTGCTGGAAGCCCCACATACGTGAGAGAGTCGAAAACAACACCCCCATCGCATGCGGGTTTGGAAATCCTTTGGCGTTGGAGGTCAGGCTGCAGGGGGACGGAACGCAGCAACTTATTGCAAAAGGCGTGGTGGAGGCCTGTGTCGCGGGAGAATGCTAGCTAAGGGGTAGTTTTTCTAACCCCAAGGGTTTGAGATTGTGCGGGAACGAGTAACAAGCGAGCCTAACAAGCGAGCCAGACACTGGAGTCGGCAATCCCTGAATAAACACCAGTGCGTGAGCGCTGGATGAGCATGGCGCACGCTGTAGTGGTGGATATTGACGGAGCTGTGCAGGGAGGCGCGTTCTCGTCGCCGAGCCCTGGACCCAGCAATGCGGCGCTGCTGGTGACGAGGATCTCCGTGCCGCTGACGAGCGGGGTAAATTACGACTGGCCCGGCTCCTGCTAGACTGCCCCTCGGTGGAACACTTCAGGAGCGGCTGGCCCGGCGCTGCCATGGCTTGGCGAGTAGCCGCGGCGCTGCCGCGGCCTGTGCTGGGAGACGGCCCTTATCCTCCCCCCATGCAGGACGCCATGCGGCACCGATCTCGACGAGTTAAAAAGTTATTTTTTTTGGAGGAGCTGGCGCCCGTCAATGCATGCTGGACATTGGTCAAGATGGCTGCCCGTGGAGGCAGGCTACCATCACGGCTTCAGCGGTGGCGACCGCCGAGGCAACACAGAGTAAATCCGCTTCACCAATCGCAGCGTTCGTCACCGCGCTCATCCTCGGGGTCGCTCGTCTGCCGGTGACTGGCGTTGGAAGGTCTTCAGGCAGCCTCCATGACAACTCTGTCGTCCATGCACCCCTGGAGGGTGGGACCTGGCCATGCATGAGGCATGGGGCGCCGGCTGAGCCCCATGCAAACGAGAGCTGGACAGCCATGCACTGCCAGGCGGGGACCGTTCCAGTCAGCGCCAGTCGGCTCTGCCGGCTTGACTGGCCACAAGGCCACTACTGTGACCCTGAGGAAGGTCCTCTCCTATATGCTCCTTGCCAGACATGTCTCTCAGAGACCGCTGTTTGGGGTAGTCTAGCCGGCGGGAGCGGTAGTCTATCGGCCGGGAGCCGGCGGTACTCTAGTACTTAAGTGTGCTGGAGTATCGGCGGGTGTCTCTAGTAAAAAGAGTAGCCTGCTTAGCTGGAAACCCCGTGTTACTGTTACTGTGCAGGGGGGGGGGGGGGCATAATAGTTTTTTTCAGACCCAGTATTGCATTATTTTCAAAACGGGCCTGACCCCCCCCCCCCGTACACCCAGACCTTGTCTGCCGGAGCTGAAATTTGGTGGGCAGCTTCGTGACATTGTTCCCATTCCATCACACTATTTGGGATGTTGTAAAACCCAATCCTGTTCCTGAAACGGGCCTCGGAAGACGGCCACACGCCCCGGTGCAGCCCCACACACCAAGGTCCCTTCCACACCCTCCCAACGATGAACCACATACATGACCATGGATTTGGCATCCCCGTCGTTAGACAACTCCATCGCGTTCTTCCCTATCCCAATCGGAGGTCTGCAGAGCATTCTGGCTCCGAGGAGGTGTGAACCAGTGGTCCACACCAATCGCCCGGTGTGGACCCTCTCACACCCCCACACCACTGCACTACCTATTGGGTGTGTGCGGGATCTGAGGGTGGATTTTTACTCCTCTTGACGAGAGGAATCCAGCACACCAAATCTCGTGTCGAACGGATGTCAGAATAAAAACTTACATAAAAATTCTGAGAAACGGTCCAGCCCCCCCCCCCCCTCCCAATTCCCATTTTTTGTAGAGTGGAATTCTCCCTCATTTAGAGAAGGGAAGGGCATGGCGCCGGTCCGGTGAGAAAATTCGAAGATCTTCAACGTTGGGACTGTTCCTAACTTCCCTACCCCGCCCCCTGGAGCTGCGCAACAAACTCTTAAACTCCCCCCTGCTCGTCTCCCCCCCCCCCCCCCAGTCATCCAATCTCTATCTGCAGCCACTCGGTGCACGTTAGGTACCGGTCACACGTTAAGGCATACGGGCGTCTCATGACTGGACGGGCATTACCCCTGCCTGACGCAAACTCGTGCGCAAGCCTGACCGCGGCACCAGCCCTGATGGCCCCGATGAGCAGCGGGAAAGCACAAGGCTAATGCAGCAGACGCAGAAGCAACAGGTGACCAGTGTTGTGTTGAGGATCAGGATCTCTCTCTCTCTCTCTCTCTCTCTCTGGTGAGGAGGTAACCAGACAGTCAGCCAGCCAAGAAGGCAAGGGGCCACACACCCATGGGTGCACCCATCCACCCAATCGATCTCTGTAGGAGCACTATCTCACAGGTTATGTCACGCAGACGTCCCAAACTTTCCATTGATAGTATTCCACCTTCCTGTTATGTGATGTGAGTGCGGTGGCACACGCGCGGCGTATTACACGCACCCCCACACCACATGGTGATGCCGAGCTGACACACAGCGGAACGAGACCCCCTGTTCAAAGCTCATTGAATTTGGCAGCAGGTAGGGCCGCCATGTGGCCTCCTGTGGCCTCCTACACCCCTCCCACGTCCTTGAGCAATCTTTTGAGCCCAGACCCACATCACACACCCACATGACCCCACATGAGATGATGAAGACAACGTGCTTGCCGCAGTCGTCCCTGCAGTCCCACCCATGCACATCACGCTCGCGCACACGAGATGCAGACGATCTGGGCCTGCACGCCTGCCTACTGCACACGCACGCCCGACCGTCTCCGCCCCTCTCTGCAAACGCCCATTCGGCCGCCTCTGACCTCCCATCCGCCAACCCGCAGCGTCAGCGCGCTGATCGCAGCCTCGGCCCCATCTACCATCCCACGTCGTGATGGCAGCCGCCCCAGTCTTTTCTCTACGCCTCGTGCGTGCGCAGGATTGTCTGGCAGCATATCGGGCACTGCGGGGGAGGGGCGCGGCAGCGAGGGGGGCGTGGTCAGCAACAGCACAAGCGGGGGCTTCGTCATCGCACGCGCGCAGCCACGATGCTGAGTGCATATGGTGTTTGAGCCCCGTGCCGTAGCCCCTCCAAGCGCACCTCGTTGTTGGCCGCGCGCAAGTTGGCGCAGCAGGTGGTGGCCGCACGGGATGGCCGTGATGCAGCGCGGCCGGTCCATGCACACGATGCACTCTTCCTCCTGGCGCAGCTGCTGCGGCTGCTGCTGCGGCTGCTGCTGCATCTTTGCAAGCAGCAGCATCTCCACCAGCACGCGCATGAGATCGTCGCCGGTGAGGGCCTGCCTGCCTGTCTGCATCAGGGCAAGGTGCCGCATTGCCTCCGCCTGCACGTCCAGTACTGGACCTGCGCGGACGCCCCCACTCCGGCCCTGGCGCTGCGCATCCTCAATCTGCGAGGCCGACGTTGGGCGAGTCGGCAGTCCCGGCACTGGCACAGATGATGCCGGCGTCAGGGCGCCGGCGGCTCGCAGCGCGGCTCCCAGCAACGAATGGCTCATCAGAGCAGGTGAGGAGCTGAGCATCGGCTGCGGCCGTGCGAGCATCTGCACCGGCTGTGCCCCCAAGGTGCTGGCACCGGCTGCACTTGAAGCAGGCCCAACGGTCGCCGGTCGCGCAGCCCTCCCTCCTGCTACCTGAACTGCCGACCGCTCAGCGCCCACCTTGGCAGCCTGCGCCGTCTTGATCGCGTCCTGCTGCGCTTGCTGCGCTTTCTTCCGTTCTGCCTCCTCCCGCGCCCGCTCTGCCTCCCGTGCCTGCTGCTGCTGCTGCTGCTGCTGCTGCCGCTGTTGCTGCTGCTGCCGCTGTTGTTGCTGCTGCTGCTGCTGCTGCTGCCGCTGCTGCTGCCGCTGCTGCTGCAGCTGCTGCTGCTGCTGCTGCTGCCCAGACGTGCAGGCGTGCAGCGCCTGGATCTCAGTCTAAACTCAAACTTGTCATCGTCACACATGTCAACCTCGGTCATGCACAGCCGCCGCATCGCCTCCGCCTGCAGGTCCTGCAGCAACATGCTGTTGGAGCTGGCGGCGCCCTGCTCCTCCAGCTGCTCAGACAGCTCCTCTCGCTGCGCGTCGCTCTGGCTGCTGCTGGATGGCTCCCACAAGCCAAAGAGCAGCGCGGGCTGCTGCTCCTGCTGCTGCTCCTGCTGCTCCACCAGCTTCCGCTCCTCTGCTGCAGCCTTGGAGGCCACCTCCATTGCCTCGACGTCGCGCACGCTCCTCTGCCTCGCTGTCATCGCTGACCGACTTGACAACCTTGGCTGGCGGACGCTTCTTGTTGGCTGACTTCTTTGCCTTCTTTGCCTGCGCTTTGGCAGCCTCTTCTCGTAAAAGTCCGCCTCGTCCTGTTCCATGAGCGCGAGCGCGTTTGAGCTCATTGCAGCCGACCCGAGGATCGCGTGCCACGAAAGCACCAGGGCCTCCCAGCAGAAGAAATCCGTGATGAACGCGCATTCAGTGTTGCGCGGCATCTGCGCCAGCTCAGAAAACGTGGCCTGTATTTCGATCGCCATGTGGTCGACCATGAAGACGGTCAGCTTCAGGCACGCAAAGCACTCGCTGATCGCGGTGGGCAGGGCGGCCATGAGCGCAGACGCGTTGCCCTGGGCGTGGAGGAGGCTCTTGACGGGCGTGTTGGCCGCTGAGCGGACTGTCGCGGACAAGCTCTCAAAGTGGCTTGCGTTGTCGCTGTGCATCTGTGCCTGGTCGATCGCAGACTGCTCCCGCTCCAGCGCTCGGCTGCCCTCCGTCTCACAGTTGTCCTTGGCCTGACAAGAGCCCTTGGACTGGGATGCCATGGTTACCTTGCTGACGGGTGGACGTTGCTCGCTGTCAGCCATTGCATTTAGCACCGCCACCCCAGGAACGTTTGCCAGAACTTGCTGCAGTCAATCATCTTGGCCGCGAGCACAAAGAGCTCGTCAACATCGGCGTGGCTTGCGAGGCTGGTGTGGTGCTCGAACACTTCCTGAATCGCATCCGACAGCTGGCTGGCATTCCACGAAAGGCAGGCGATCCACTCCATGGTCTGCATCCACCTCGAGACTGGGCGCATGATAGTCAGGTCGAAGAGAAAGTGAACGAGAGCGTCCTCGGCAGCGCGTGTCCCGAGAGCAGGCGGGAGCGGCCACTTTGGCTGCCTAGCCACCGGCAGGTGCCACGACGCTGTCGCAGAAGGCATCGCTACCTGCTTCCCCCACTCGTAAAACGCCACATCTCTCGCGTGGAGCCCGCTCTGGTGAGAAACGTATGCTGCCGCGTGGGTGAGGCTGTCCTCCCGCAGCACCACATGCTTGCCACTGCTGCCGCCACCGATGCCCAGCGCAGCGCCAAACCTGATGTTGTGGGATGCCAGGGCCGCTGACAGCGAGGCGCGCAGCTGCACCCGCATGGCCGCACCCCGGAAGCCGCCCAGCCTCCCCAACAGGACCACGCGCAGAGAGCGCAGCTGGTCTAGGTCCAGCTGCCGCAGCTCTGCCAGCAGGCTCTCCTGTTCAAGGTGCATGATGGCAGGGGGCGCGTTGTCTCTGCTCGCCTGCACCCCTCGACAGGCGACCAGGAAGTTCCTGATGGGAGACAGCAGCCTTGGCGTCAGCAAGTTGGCCTCGGACAGGATGCCCATGCTGTCTGCGATGTCCAGCCGCAGCTGCGCTGCCAGGAGCGCGTCTGGCGTGTCGCTCTGCCCGGGCGTGCACGCCTCCGCCTCAGCCTTGCGCGCTGCCGTAGCGCGCGCCAGCGCCTGCGCCAGCACGACCGGAACCTCCACGTCGCTGCGTGGGAACACCGCAACGTCCTGCACACAAGAGTACCCTGCCAGCACACCTGCCATCTCTGGCTGCTCTCCAACCGCTGTGATCGCCACAAGTGCACGCACAACTTGGTCCGTGCTCTCGTCCCATGACCAGAACAGCGGGTGCGCATTGAGATGTGGCTGGCCCCCACGCCACAACTTGGGGCCGACCAGATTGCGCTCGCGCATCAGCAGCGTGTGGCCCCTCACAAGGTGCAGCTGGAAGGTGGCCGAGCTGGGCGCCTGAATCATCTCGGCATCGCCCAGGTGCTGGAGGGACGGGTCGCACTCGAACACAGCCTGCTCCACGGCCTCATACACGGAAGAGCGGAAGCCAGACATGTCTTGGTGGTAGTCGCTGAGCGAGGACGTTGTAGGATCCAGCTGCATCGACGCGCTCTCATCCATGAAGCGCTCGAGCACTGCGTTGGGGTCGACAGAGTCCACTTCCTCCAGAGAGGCAAGCACGCTGACAGCATGCTCAAGCCAGCCCACTGACGCGCCAGTGCCCTCCAGTACCTGCCACAGCGACGGCAGGTTGCCCTCGCGGCCATCCATCAGCCGCCCGCTCATGGAGTGGTCATTGGAAGCCACCCAGCCGGAGCAGCGCGAGTAGTAGTCCCGGCTCGTCAGCTGGTCGCGCACAAACTGCTGCATCCAGTCCTTGACGTCGGTGATGCGACCAACATCGGCCTCGCGACCGCCGGCTCCCGCCTTGCTGCTAGCCCCGCCCTTGCCGCCAGGCTTGCCTGACCCCGTGATGCCGCCCCTGCCCGCTGGCTTGGCGGCGGACGGGGCAGGTGCAGGGGCGGTCCACGTGATCCACTTGCCCGTCTCCTTGTGGCGGCGCAAGGCGGCCTCCAGCTTGCGGATCACGTCCACAGCCATCTGGTCCATGTCCTGTGGCAAAGGGGAAGAGGGTCAGGCAGGCTGTTGGCTGCACACACCGGTGACAGTGCGCATGGGGTGCACATCGCACACGCAAGGGTGCCACATGAGGCAGGGCTGTCACGATGGTTGCAGGGATACATGTCATTGGCACGCGCAATCCCAACACACCTCTGATGCCACATCAGACTTGCCGCTCTTGATGAGCTGAGCAATTTCGGCTTGCACGGAACTCAGGGGCACTGCAGTCAGCTTGATCAGCGCCTCGATGCGCTCGCGGGAGCCCTGCAAGCATCATGGGGGGAGGGTGCACACGGTACGTCGCTGCCCATCAAGACATTATGGCCACGTCAAACAGTACGGGAGGGTGACGGTTTCCAGGTTGGCCGCAGGCGCTCCCAGCACATGCGGTCTTTGCGGCATTGGCATCGGCCCCACCCCAGCGCAAGACGCACCTCTGGCTGATGCAGCTCGCGCTTGAGGAACTGGTGCACCTCGTCCTTCGCCTGCTCCCTCCTTGCCGCCTCATCGCTGGCCGCGGCAAGCTTGGCGGCCTTGGCCTAGCAAATGCGAGGAGGCGCAGCACGGAACAATGTGAGCGCAAGTTGGTTGGCGCAGGTGCCGCTCTGGTGCGCTCATGAGCATGCACAGCACCCGTGCATTTTTTCGTGTTTGCCCGTGCAGCGGTGCAGCACCCCAATACATGCAGGTATGCTGTGGCTTACCGCCGAGCCCTGTTGCATCTCCTTCATTTGAAGTTGACACTGCTGCTTCAGCACGGCCTTCATGATGTCCTCGGCTACGCTGGACGCCTTCTGTACTCTTTCCCTACTCTGTCACCAGCTCCGCGACCAGCGCCTGCACGCACTCCTTCTTGCCGAGCGCCTTGTCCATGTTCTGCACAAAAATGATGGCCTCGTCTGCAGGGTTGAGCCATGCGCACGCCTCCGCCTGCTTGAACGGCCCCTCCACCCAGCCACGCAGCATGTGCGCAATAATACAGGGGCTGTTGGCTGTGGTGCAGCTGCGCTCCACCCACAGCTTTAGCGCTGAGAGCGAGTAGGGCTGCTGCGCGGTTCCATGCGGACGTGCTGGTAGATGTGGGCTTTGGCGGCTGCCCAGGAGTCGCTGCCGCCGCCCCGCATCAGCTCCAGCTTGGCGCGGAAGAGGTCGAGCAGGTGGGCAAGCTCTAAGTCAGCCTGCGCCGCTGCGACACACTCGTCCAGACACTGCAGGGCCCCAGCATGGGCAGTCCCCAGAGAGCTGTGCCGCGCTTCCGCTGTCTTCATCATTAGCAAGCTCCTCCTCATCGCATTCACCGCCCCAGCAGTCGCACTAGCATTGGCCTGCTTCGCTGCGCCACCCTCCTTTGCCTCCTTCTTGCCCCCCTTGGCCATCGCGGGCCTCCGCGCTTGACTGGAACGCTGGGAGGGCGTGTGCTCGAACTGCGCGCAGGGGTAGGAAAGACGTAAAGTCGTGATTGTGTCGTGCGCCTGCCACACAGCAGCGGAAGACGAGGGGACCTCCTCCCACCACAAATGAACTCCCGGCGAAGATGGGGAGTGGAGGAGGGCAGCAAGAGTGTAAGGGTGGGGCTTAGAATTCGAAAGCCACCCTGGGAAGAGGGCCAGTGCACGGGGCGACCATGCATGCGCTCCGCATGGGGCGGCTCAAGTGCTGGATGCTCTGCTCTTTGCATCACCGTCGCGCCGCATCGAACTGGGCCTTGAGCGACTGGCTGATCACCTACATGTGCAACGCGTGGCTGACTGGGTGGCTCACCGTTTTGGCTACTTGGCGCTGAGTGGGAGTGCCGATTGAGCGAACACTTGTCCGCAATAGTGCCTGCCTGCCCGTGGTGGCATTCGTCCACGGTTGACTCCCTCCCGAGAGGCGCCCCGGCTTGGATTCGTTGGAGCAGCGGCAGAAAGGGCGGGGGAAGGATGTGTGTGCGATCTGGCGTGGGACGCCGCCCAGTGCGCGCCTTCAGCCTATCACACGCAGGCAGAGGCCCTTGCCAGCTTGCCTTGGAGCGCTTGGTCATGTGTGGAGCTGTGTGTGGGCCACACTTCCCGTTTCACCCCCCTGTTTGCGGTCCCCTGGAAAGAGGATTGCCGTTGCCTCACTTGAGCGTGTTTCTGGTCCCTCCCTCCCAGGCGGGCAGAGGGAGGGACGCTTTCCAGTCAAGCATGCATGCATGCATGCATGGGCGGCAGCACACGCATGCATGCCAGCTCCCCTGAGCTCAGCTGCAGCTGAGGAGGACGGAGGAGGTGGGCACAACCATGGAGGAGCATCATGCGCCGTCCAAGAAGACGAAGCTCGTGGAGGATGCGCCTGCTGGGGACGCTGGGCGCTGCGGGCAGTGCTGCGCACACCACGAGCGCGGCGACACATGCACTAGTGGCCATGCACATGTGCATGGCGTCGACGGTGGTGGTGACCATGAGATGGGCAACATGCGTGTCCCACAGACGCATGCGCACGTTCACGGCGTCAGCCCTGGTGCACGTGTGCCGCCGCAAGCACTGGGAGGCGGGGATGACGAGGACACCGGCAGTCCCAGCATGATTGCATCGGAGCCGGCAGAGCTGCTGGAGCGACTGGGACTGGCAGACGTTGCGATGCCGCTCTCTCGGGCAGTGGGGGCGGCGGCGGCAGATGGCGGGGGCGGCGGTATGAGCGGCAGGGGCGGGCGCGGAGGCGGAGCGGGGCCAGCTGCTGCTCGCATCAGCAGCGGCAGCAGCAGCAGCAGTGACAGCGGGAGCGGCGGCAGGATGGGCGGCGGCCGCCGCCTCCGAGCAGGGACGCTGCCCCACGATGACGAAACCGGCACCGACAGCGACGCCGACGACGGCGGCGACAGCGACGAGGACGGAAGCCTCGCACATGGCACGCCCTCTGCCGCCGCTGCCGCCGCAGCAGCTGCAGCCGCACGCGTCGTCGCCGGCGGCGGCGGCGGTGTGGGCTGCGCCTCCCCACACCTGATCCCCACACCCGGAGGTGTGAACGGCGCTGGCGAGGTCGACGTGTTTGCCGGCGGTCTGTCCGCGGCGACGACCGAGGCGGGCCTGCGTTCCGCGCTGGCATCCGTGCTGGGGCACGTACGTGTGCCAGTGAGAGTGCGGCTGGCGACCGCGCGCAGCGGGGGGCGGTGCAAGGGCACGGCGACGCTGACGTTTGGGTGCCGCGCCGACGCGGAGAGGGCATGCGAGGTGGTGACGGAGGTGCGCGGTGTGCGGGCACGCGCTCGTGTGGGCGTGTGGGCGTGCAGGCGTGTGGGCGTGTTGAGTATGCGTGTGTGGACGTGTGGGTGTACGGGGGTGTGGTTGCGTGGGTGTGGGCGTGAAGGCGTGAAGGCGTGCGTGTGTGCATGCTTTTGGGGAGGTGCATGCGCTTGCGATGGCCACCATCTGCACCAGGCGCCACACCCCGATGAACTGGCAGGTGGGCGGTAGCCAGGGCGTGTACGGAGGGAGAGACTGTGCTGGATGCGGAGCAGGGAGGGCGACACAGATGCCGCTCGGCAGGATCGTGGGAGTTGGGAGTGGGGATTCCTAGTACTGAGTTTAGGTGTCGGGCGCTAGCGCCGTCTAATTCAGCGTTACTTTTGTCACACAGACTGTAAAATCTATCATCATCATCATCATCATCACCAGGGGCTCGCAGTGTCAGAGCGAGCTGTGGCGACAATCATGTGCGTGCACGTGCACCCAGTTGCACTGCTCCCAGTGACACTGGCCGTGTTGCTGGCGGAGCAGCTTCTCCCTCTGTTGCCTGGCACCATGCACACACACACACACACACACACGCAGACACACACACACACGCAGACACACACACACACGCACACACACACACGCGCACACGCCCTGCACTGAAGGTGGGCGGCTCCCCAGTCGCGCTGACAGTATGCCGGTCGTTGCTAGCGGAGCAGCTGCCCCCGCCTCTGCCTGGCACCATGCCTGATGGGCGCGGGGGACCAGAGGGCAGCATCGCGCGGCTGCTGGCGCTCGTGCGTGCGCAGGTGCGGGTGCTCACACACACACACACACACACACACACACACAATGTGCCGGGGGTAGCAGCATGGCGCGCGGCTGCTGGCGCTCGTGCGTGCGCAGGTGCGGGTGATCAGACACACACACACACACACACGCGTGCACACATACACACACACAAATACTCGGATGCACGCACATGCACACACGGGAAGTAAGCACACAACACACATACACACACACGCACAGGTGTGCACACGACACGCTCTGTCTCTCACTGCCTCTCTCTCACTCTCTCTCACTCGCACTCTCTCGTGCGCATGCGCATGCGCGCAGCCAGACCCTGTCGCCGCCGTCGCCGCCGCACTCGTCGCGGCCTCTCTCTCTCCCCCCCTGACTCTCTCTCCGGCACACCCTCTCTCATGCATGCGCACGCGCAGCCAGACCCAGTTGCCGCCGTCGCCGCTGCACTCCTCGCGGCCACTCTCTTTCTCTCTCTCTCTCTCTCTCTCTCTCTCTCTGTCTCTCTCTCTGTCTCTCTCTCTCTCTCTCTCTCTGTCTCTCTATCTCTCTCTCTCTCTCTCTCTGTCTGTCTGTCTCTCTCTCTCTCTCTCTCGGTCTCTCTCTCGTTCACACATGCACCCTCGCATGTGAGTGCGCGCGCAGCCAGACCCAGTGGCCACCGTCGCCGCCGCACTCATCCCGGCCTCATTCAGACGCACACACACGAGCACTCTTCCTCACTCACTCTCTCTCTCTCTGGCACCCTCTCTTTATCTCTCTCCATCACTCCCTCTCGTGCACGCACGCAGCCAGACTCGGTTGCCGCCGTCGCTGCCGCACTCGTCGCGGCCACTTTCATGCTTTATTTCCCTCTCTTTCTCTCTACGTTTGCTGTTCTCTCTTCCTAACACACACACACACACACACACATACACACACACACACACACGCAGCCAGACCCAGTCGCTGCCGTCGCTGCCGCACTCGTCGTGGCCACTCATGCTCTCTCTCTATCTCTCTCTCTCTCAATCTCTCTTTTACACATACACCCTCTCATGTGTGCGCGCACGCAGCCAGACTCGGTCGCCGCCGTCGCTGCCGCACTCGTTGCGGCCACTTACATGCTTTATTTCCCTCTGTTCCTCACGCCTTTTGCTGTTCTCTCTCTTCCTCACACACACACACACACACACACACGCAGCCAGGCCCAGTCGCCGCCATCGCCGCTGCACTCGTCGCGGCCACTAACATGCTTCCTTCCTTCCCCTCTCTTTCTCTCTATTTTGCGGTTCTCTCTCTTCCACAAACACACACACACACACACACACACACACACACACACACACACACACACACATGCATCCAGACCCAGTCGCCGCCGTCGCCGCTGCACTCGTCGCGGCCACTACCATGCTTTCTTTCCCTCTCTTTCTCTGCTCGCTCTCTCCCTTTTCGATGTTCTTTCTCTTCCTCACACACACACACACACACACACACGCAGCCAGACCCAGTTGCCGCCGTCGCCGCCGCGCTCGTTGCAGCTGCCGGCGGCAAGCGACCGTCCGGGAGCGGCGGCGTGTGGGCTGGCATGGGGGGCGGTGGGGGCGGCGGCGCCGGGGTGGGCGGAGGAGGGGGCGCGTGGGGCGCGCGCGGGGCGACGCCGACGCAGGCAAGTGACTTTGCATGTATGCATGCTGTGCTGTGCTGTGCTGTGCTGTGCTGGTACGGACGGCGGTGGGGGCGGCGGTGGGGGCGGCCCCGGGGGGTGGGGTGGGGGGGAGCGGAGGGAGAGGAGAAGGGTGCGCGCGGGGCAGCGCCGACGCCGACGCAGGCGAGTGGCTTTGTGTGCATTGACGCGTGCTGCGCATGTTGTGCTGTGCTGTGCTGGCGTGGGCGGCGGTGGGGGCGACGGCGGTGGGGGGGGGGCATGGCGTGTGGGGCGTGCGCGGGGTGACGCCGACGCAGGCAAGTGGCTTCGCGCGCATGCTGTGTGCTGTGCTGTGCTGTGCTGTGCTGTGCTGCGCTGTGCTGTGCTGTGCTGTGCTGGCATAGGCGGCACCGGGGTGGGCGGAGGAGTGGGCGCGTGGGGCGCGCGCGGGGCGACGGCGACGCAGGCAAGTAGCTTTGTGTGCACACAAGCACACGCATGCGTGCACGCATGCGTGCACGCATGCATGCGTGCTGTGCTGTGCTGTGCTGTGCTGTGCTGGCATGGGTGGCACCGGGGTGGGCGGAGGAGTGGGCGCGTGGGGCGCGCGCGGGGCGACGGCGACGCAGGCAAGTAGCTTTGTGTGCACGCAAGCACACGCTTGCGTGCACGCATGCATGCGTGCTGTGCTGTGCTGTGCTGTGCTGCGCTGTGCTGCGCTGCGCTGTGCTGTGCTGCGCTGTGCTGCGCTGGCGTGGGCGGTGGTGAGGGAGGCGGCTCCGGGGGGATGGGTGGCGTAGGGAGAGGAGGAGGGCGCGCGCGGGGCGCCGCCGACGCAGGCAAGTGTGCGAGTGCTTTGCGCGCACACATGCATGCTGTGCTGTGCATGCTGTGTTGTGCATACTCTCGTTCTTTGGCCTCTCCCCATGTCCGACTGTTGGGATCACTCAGGGATCACCGGTACTGATCTGAGATCGCTTGGATTGTTGGGATCAATTTGGAACTGCGGCTCGAGTGTCTCGCACCGCCCCCCCTCCCCCCCGGCTCGGCACTGAGCCCCCGCCCCCTCCCTCCCACACAGAGGATATGTAGCCGTGTGTTGCAACTTAAAACTATCACTGACCCCCCCCCCCCCAGCCCCGCCCTCCCCCCTCACACACACAGGAAAGCGAGCCATGCGCACACATGCACACACACACACACACACACGCATGACAGCGAGCCATGCAAAAGCAGCCCCGAGGGGCCTCAACCGGCGCCCTCATGCCAGGGCGCCTACCCCCCCCCCTCCTACACACACGCCGCCACACGCGCACACACACACACACACACGCCCCCCCCACACACACAGGACAGCGAGCCATGCGCCAGCAGCAGTCCCGGGCGCGCCTCGACCGGTGGCCCCATTCCAGGGCGCTCGTCTGCCGCGAGCGTGCCACTGTCAGTCGGAGGGCTGCACCTCGCGGGAGGGGGTGGAGGGGGCGGACAGCAGGGCTCGGCAGGTGTGTGTGTGTGTGTGCGTGTGTGTGTGTGTGTGTGTAAAAATAACAGGGAAACTGCTTGTTGGGGGGGGCAGGGGGCACTCGTCCGCAGCGAGCGTGCCACTGTCAGTAGGAGGGCTGCACCTCGCAGGAGGGGGTGGAGGGGGCGGACAGCAGGGCTCGGCAGGTGCGTGCGTATGCGTGTGTGTGGGGAACTCTCATCCCTCACCCCCGCCTCCCATCCCCACCCCAAAATTGACCCCCGAACCTTGCCCACAGGCGTGGCACCTGCGATCTCGACGGCAAACAGCTTTGCCCTCGCTCTCCCCTTTTCCCAAGTAAGCCTAGCCGATACCCCGAGCCCAAATTAAACCTTGTCCATAACCCCCTCCTCCCCCCACCCCCTTGACCCTTCAAGGCCTCTCACCCCTCACCCCCCAAACCCTTGCCTCCAGGCATGGCAGCTGCGAGATCGATGGCAGACAGCTTTGCCTTCGTTCTCCCCGTAAGCTTAGCCCATACCCGAGCCCAAATCAAACCCTTGACCCTTGAAGGCCTCTCATCCCTACCCCCCCAAACGCTCTTCGCCAGGCGTGGCAGCTGCGAGCTCAACAGCAGACAGCTTTGGGGAGGAGGCGAGCAGCGAGCGCGCAGGGTTCGCCCCAACAGGTTGGTGCTCATGGTTTTCACCGTCTGCCACGCTCGACTTGGTAGCATGCCTGGTCCCTGCCCCCGGCCCTGCCTGGCCCCTGTCCCTCCTTGCTCTTGCCCCTGTGGCGGGTAGTGGGATTTTGGGGAGGAGGCGAGCAGCGAGCGCGCAGGGTTTGCCCCAACAGGTTGGTGGCAGCCTGCGCCTAGTCCCTCGCCACTGCACTGCATCTGCCTGCAGGGCGCAGCCAGCTTGCGGCTGTGCTCGCGGGAGGCTTCCCAGAGTCCGCCGCTGCCCTACACACACATACACACACACACGCACACAAAACAAGTGACCCTGCAAGCCTCGCCCGCCTCCATCTTCAGGTCGCGGCCAGCTTGCAGCTGTGCTCGCAGGAGGCTTCCCAGAGACCGCCGCTGCACTGTCAGCGCTGAGGGAGCAGGGTGCAGCCGCCAACGCGACACCGCTCACAATCCTAAACAACCACGTCAACCGACTCGGGCTGGAGGTGAATTGGCATGGATCTATGTAGGCCTCGTTCCTGCTATGCCGTAGTTGTATACGTTTTGGGCGTTCTGAGCGCTGAGGGACTCGCCCGCTGCTGTCAACACGCCGCTCACGATCCTCAACAACCGCGTCAATCGACTCGGGCTGGAGGTGAATGCCATGGATATATTTAGGCCTCGGTCCTGCCATCTGCATGTCATACATAGTTCTAGGTGCTGAGGCGTTAGGAGCGCTGAGGGAGCAGGGTGCTGCAGCCAGCGCGGCGCCGCTCGCGATCCATAACAACCACGTCAACCGACTCGGGCTGGAGGTGAATGCCTTGGATATACTCAGGCCTCGGTCCTGCCATCTGCCTGCTATCTGTAATTTTAGGTGTCAAGGCGTTAGGAGCGCTGACGGAGCAGGGTGCAGCCGCCAGCGCGACGCCGCTCGCGATCCTCAACAACCACGTTAATCGACTCGGGCTGGAGGTGACTGCCGTGAATCTTCTCAGACCTCGTTCCTGCCATCTGCCAGCTATCCATAGTTTTAGGTTTTGAGGCATTGGGGCCCGCCGCCACTCACGATCCTCAGCAACAGTTACAGTTACATCGGCTTTCCAGCAAAGACTGCCTCTAGTCCTAGTACCACCGCCCAGACCCACGTCCAGTTCTGGCCCTAACAATTACTTGTGAGGGGCGGTAGCCACCAGCCGGCTGCCTGCCAACGTGTAGTCCCAGAGCAAAAAGGAGAGCTATTGTGCGACCTCAGCAACCACGTGAAAAAAATAGGATGGAAGTGAGGCCGCCTGCAGGCGCAGCCCCTGAAAACTATGTCTTGTCTGGAGAGCGCACGGGGAGCTCTGCCGTGAACCCAAGTAACAAGTAACAAGTAACACGGGGTTTCCAGCTAAGCAGGCTACTCTTCTACTAGAGATCGCCCGCCGATACTCCAGCCCACTTGAGTGTACTAGAGAACCGCCGGCTCCCGGCCAATAGACTACCGCTCCCGCCGGCTAGACTACCCCAAACAGCGGTCTCTGAGAGACATGTCTGGCAAGGAGCATATAGAAAAGGACCTTCCTCAGGGTTACAGTAGTGCCCTTGTGGCCAGTCAAGCCGACAAAGCCGACTGGCGCTGACTGGAACGGTCCCCGCCTGGCAGTGCATGGCTGTCCAGCTCGCGTTTGCATGGGGCTCAGCCGGCGCCCCATGCCTCATGCGTGGCCAGGTCCCACCCTCCAGGGGGGCATGGACGACAGAGTTGTCATGGAGGCTGCCTGAAGACCTTCCAACGCCAGTCACCGGCAGACGAGCGACCCCGAGGATGAGCGCGGTGACGAACGCTGCAATAGGTGAAGCGGATTTACTCTGTGTTGCCTCGGCGGTCGCCACCGCTGAAGCCGTGATGGTAGCCCGCCTCCACGGGCAGCATCTTGACCAATGTCCAGCATGCATTGACGGGCGCCAGCTCCTCCGCTCGTCAATCAACTCGTCGAGATCGGTGCCGCATGGCGTCCTGCATGGGGGGAGGATAAGGGCCGTTTCCCAGCACGGGCCGCGGCAGCGCCGCGGCTACTCGCCAAGCCATGGCAGCGCCGGGCAAGCCACTCCTTGTAGTGTTCCACCGAGGGGCAGTCTAGCAGGAGCCAGGCCAGTCGTATTTTACCCCGCTCGTCAGCGGCACGGAGATCCTCGTCACCAGCAGCGCCGCATTGCTGGGTCCAGGGCTCGGCGACGAGAACGCGCCTCCGTTAATCGAGCCGTGAACCCTCTTCAGGAAAACCGACGGCCTGTCTGCTCCCAAGGAAACCCCGTTGACTGCGCTGGGGCTGTTTACAGGTGGAACGGCTAGAAGCTGAGTAGGCTTTGCTGCCTCACAGAGGGCGGTGTTGCACAAGGAAGGCCTAGTTTAGGGTTTTAGGGTTTTAGGTCTTAAAACCCCCAAAAGGCCATATAAAAGGCGTTCCCAACGCGACGCCGCTGACATCAACCACGCCGACAGGCGAAAGGTGCCCACACTTCCACACACACTCACACCGGCACACCGTTGTCCCCCACACACACTTCCACCCCCACACACGCCATCCCTTGACGCACTCACTCATCCACCACCAGGTGTACTTTACGGAGGACGCAGACACACCGACCGGCCCGTTCACTGTGCACGCTCGACTGATGAAGCCGGGCGTGCAGGCACCGTATGCGGTTGGGAGCGGAAAGGTGTGTGTGTGTGTGTGTGTGTGTGCGCGTGTGTGCGCGTATGTGTATGCGTGTGTGTGTGTGTGCGTGCGTGCGTGCGTGTGTGTGCGTAGGATGCCGTGGTTGTGAGCAACCGTTTATCCCGTGTATACGTATCCGTATATACGGCCGTATATACGGATCTTAAAAGCGGGCGGTATACGCACTGCAATATACGGTTTATTTTTTATTTTTGTGTGGATTGCGATGACGCTGGGGCTCGATTAACGGGGGCGCGTTCTCGTCGCGGGATGACGCGGGATGACGACGGGGCTCGATTGACGGAGGCGCGTTCTCGTCGCCGAGCCCTGGACCCAGCAATGCGGCGCTGCTGGTGACGAGGATCTCCGTGCCGCTGACGAGCGGGGTAAAATACGACTGGCCCGGCTCCTGCTAGACTGCCCCTCGGTGGAACACTTCAGGAGCGGCTTGCCCGGCGCTGCCATGGCTTGGCGAGCAGCCGCGGCGCTGCCGCGGCCCGTGCTTGGAGACGGCCCTTATCCTCCCCCCATGCAGGACGCCATGCGGCACCGATCTCGACGAGTTGATTGACGAGCGGAGGAGCTGGCGCCCGTCAATGCATGCTGGACATTGGTCAAGATGGCTGCCCGTGGAGGCGGGCTACCATCACGGCTTCAGCGGTGGCGACCGCCGAGGCAACACAGAGTAAATCCGCTTCACCAATCGCAGCGTTCGTCACCGCGCTCATCCTCGGGGGCGCTCGTCTGCCGGTGACTGGCGTTGGAAGGTCTTCAGGCAGCCTCCATGACAACTCTGTCGTCCATGCCCCCCTGGAGGGTGGGACCTGGCCATGCATGAGGCATGGGGCGCCGGCTGAGCCCCATGCAAACGAGAGCTGGACAGCCATGCACTGCCAGGCGGGGACCGTTCCAGTCAGCGCCAGTCGGCTCTGCCGGCTTGACTGGCCACAAGGCCACTACTGTGACCCTGAGGAAGGTCCTCTCCTATATGCTCCTTGCCAGACTTGTCTCTCAGAGACCGCTGTTTGGGGTAGTCTAGCCGGCGGGAGCGGTAGTCTATCGGCCGGGAGCCGGCGGTACTCTAGTACTTTAGTGTGCTGGAGTATCGGCGGGTGTCTCTAGTAGAAGAGTAGCCTGCTTAGCTGGAAACCCCGTGTTACTGTTACTGCGATGACGCCGACGCGATCCGGGCCGCAACGGGCCGCAACGGGTCGCAAACAGCCTCAGTAGCAGTAAGTAAGAGAGATAGGATGGAGGAACGTGGGCCGCAGGTCCTTCAGCAGACAGCCAATGGGGTCACACCTTGGAGTCACCCAACAAACTGCAAGACTACTCCCCGAATACAGCACGGAATCGGGCGAATCTTCTTGCATTGTTAATTTCATGACCAGAGCTGTCGATTGAATGCAGCTTTGGGTGGTAGTGGTGATGTGCATGGGGCGGGTGGCGCAACAACTTTGGGGTCTCTCTGGGTCGAGGTCTGGGGTATTGGGTCTGGGGCCTGAGGTCTGGGTCTGGGGTCTGGAGTCTGGGGCGGGAGGCGGGGGCAGGGTCTGGGACCTGGGTCTTGGGTCTTGGGTCTTGGGTGTGGGTGTGGGTCTAGGGTTTGGGTGTGGGTCTGGGTCTGGGTCTGGGTAGGGTAGGGTCTCGGCTATTACTTGCTCAGCGTTTTAACAAGGGACGGGGCCCTTGGGTACTGAACTAGATCAGGTCGTAGACTAAACGGAGGGGGGAGGAGGGAGAGGAAGAGAAGGGAGGAGGGAGAGGACTCGGTGCACCGCACGCGCCGCAGCCGCCCGAGCAGCCACAATACGGGTTTGGCATTTACTGAAAAACCTTTGCACGCATGATAATCACACCGAGAGCAGCAGTGCTCCTTGTAAATCCAGCGTTCCAACGGCGTGTCTCTCACCCACTTTGACATACATATGAGGCAGCCTGTGCTACATATACGGATACGTATCTACGGATATACGGTCGTATGTACGGATATACGGATACACGGGGCCGTCCATCTACGGTTGCCCACAACCCTATGTGTGCGTGTGTGGTGGTGGCAAGGTGTGGCGAGAGTGCTTGCCTGGCAAGTGTCCCCTATTATCGAGTACGTGGGAGTGGGCGCCATCGTCTGCGGACGGCCTGCCCGCAGATGCCTTTGCAAGGGCGCGCATTGGCAGGGCCTCATGACACAGCATTACATATTTCCATGCGCGGCACAGCAATGACAGGATGCAGTTTGTGTGTGTGTGGGGGGGGGGGGGTCGACGGGCATCTCCGTACCCGACACGCATGCGCACCCGACGCCACCGCATACGCACACACGCACACACACCTACACACACACGCACACGCACATGCACACGCACATGCACACGCACACGCACACACACATATGCGCACGCACACACACACGCGCGTGCGCACACGCACACGCGTGCGCGCACACACACCCTGTGGCGCACCAAGAATGATGCCAAGCAGCTCGCAGCTGGGGAGCTGATGGAGCTCTATCTCTCTCACACACTCACACACACACACACGCACACACAAACACCCACAGTGGCGCATCAAGAAGGATGCCAAGCAGCTCCCAGCTGCGGAGCTGCTGTAGCTCTCTCTCTCTCTCACACACACACACACACACACAGTGGCGCACCAAGAAGGACGCCAAGCAGCTCGCAGCTGCGGAGCTGCTGGAGCACATGCTGCCCGCGGTGAGGAGGGAGGAGGCAGCAGCAGCAGCAGCGACAGCAGCAGCAGCAGCAGCAGCAGGCAGTGGCAGCGCGGCGACGTTCTCGCGTGGGGGACTCGCCCGGGGCTCGGGCTACGCAGGTTGGTGTGAGGGGGGCAGGCGCTCGCCCACGGGTGCAGCATGTTCGCGCACGCACACACACGCGCACACACACTCGCGCGCCAACAAACCCGCACATGCGCGCTCACGCACACGTGCACACACACACACACACACACATACACGCACACACGTGTGCGCACACCCGCCCACACGCACACACACACACACACACACATACATGCACACACACACACACACACACACACAACCAAGCAGGTGGGGTTGCAGGAGCAGACGGGGGCAGGGGTGCCGGCAGCAGCGGCGGCGGTGCCAAGCGCGGGGCCCCGACCGGGGACCGCGACGGCGGCGGCGGCGGCGCGCGACCCTCACAGCTGTCGCGCCCCCCGCCGCCGCCGCCGCCGCCGCCACCGCGCGCGCCCAGCCCGAGCGGCCGTGCCAGCGGCGGGGACTACGGCGCAGGCGGGGGGGCAGGCGCGGGCGGGCCGCGCGGCTGGGGCGCCTGCGGCGGGAGCGTGCGCGTGAGCCCCGCGCACGTGCACGCGCCGCTGCCCGACCGCGGCTTTGCGGGGGGAGGCGCGTACATGGGTGCACACACGTTCGGCGGCGGCGGTGGCGGCGGCAGTGGGTGGGCGGAGCGTCCAGTCGGGGAGTCGCTTTGGGGCGCGCCGCCGCCCGCGGGGCCACCGCAACTGCGCGGGAGCGGCGGCGCGCCGCACTACGCGTCGCAGCAGCAGCAGCAGCACGCACGGGGGGCGCACGGCGGCGGCGGCGGCTGGTCGCTCCCGCCCCACTCCGGCCCCATGTCCCAGCACGCGCACCACGCCCCGCCGCCCCAGCACGCGTACCCGCAACGGCCGCCCACACACGCACTGCACACGCACCCCCACGGCGCACTCTCCTCCGGGCGCGGCACGCCGCCGCGATGGGCCAGCCCGGGGCACGAACGATGGGCCAGCCCGGGCCACGCGCGCGGCGGTGGCGGCGGCGGCGGCGGCGGTGGGATGTCAACCCCCGGCGCACCCTCCACAGGGCGCGGCACGCCGCCACGGTGGGCCAGCCCGGGGCACGAACGCTGGGCGAGCCCGGGGCATGCACGCGGCAGCGGCGGCGGCCGCGGAATACCTGGGATGCCGATCCCCCCCGATGACTACAGCCAGCGGTGGGCGAGCCCGGGGCGCGCGCGCGGTGGCGGCGGAGGCGGCGGAGGCGGCGGAGGCGGCGGCGGCGGTGGGATACCCGGGACACAGATGCCTGGGACACAGATGCCCCACGCACACAGCTACGGCGACGGGCACCACAGCAGGGGCGCAAGCTGGGGCGACGCGCCCTCGAGCTGTGGGGGCAACGGGCGCGGGGGCGTCGGCGGCAGTGGAGGTGGCTTCCGTTTGGGTGGAGCTGGCGGCGGAGGGGGAGGAGGGGGGGGAGGAGGGGGCGGCGCAAGCGGCGCGTTTCCGAGCTGGGGGGACGGGCGCGGCGGCATCGGCAGCAGTTGTGTCGGCGTTGGTGGCTCTGGCGGGGGAGGAGGGGGAGGGGGAGGCGCAAGCAGCGCATTCTCAAGCTGGGGCGACGGGCGGGGCGGCATCGGCAGTAGTGGTGGTGAAGTCGGCGCGGGGGGTGGCGCTGGCGGCGGTGGCGGTGGTAGCCTGGGAGGGTGCGCCGGCGCCGGCGGTGGTGGCGGTGGCGGTTCCCGCGAGGAATCCGCGATGGGCTCGGCTCGCGCCGGGCCGCCCGAGCTTTGGGGCGGTGCTGCTTCGCGCTGGAGCGGGGGGGGCGGCGGAGGAGGAGGGGGGGCGGGCGCAGGGGGCGATTCGGCGGGCTCTGGCTGGCCACACCCTGTCAGCCAGAAGCGCCCGTTCTCTGTGCTGCAGACGCAGCAGTGGCCGGCGTGGCCTGCCACGCTCGACGCGGGTGTGGACGCCCACACCTCGTCCACACCTGCCGGCATGGCGACCATGGGGGGGGGCCACCCGCACGCGCACACGCAGCCGGGGGGAGGGGTGGTCGGGGGCGGCGACGGTGGGGCCTCGCAGCCGATCGTTATGGGAGGCCAGCAGCACCAACAGCAGCAGTACCAGCACCAGCACCAGCACCAGCACCAGCACCAGCAGGGCGCGAGTATGGGCGCAGCTGCTGGCGACCAGGCTCTGCTGCTGCTGCAGGCGCAGCTGGAGCAGCAGCGGCTCACGACGGTGGGGCAGCAGCAGCAGCAGAACCACCACCAGCACCACGCCGTGCCGCCGCAGCAGCAGCCCCACCGCGACACGCAGCTGCAACAACAGCAACAGCAACATCCGGGGTACGGCGGTTGGCAGTACGGGCGGCAGTACGGTGGCAGTACACCGTACTACGGCGGCGACGACGGCGGCGGGGACGGCCGCCCCGCGGTGCGCGCGCGCCCGCAGCAGCACGACCTCGCAGCGCAGCAGCAACAGGGGGCAGCGCAGCAGCAGCAGGGGGTGGTGGGCCTGGCGTCACAGGGGGGCATGCTGCAGCAGCAACAGCAGCGGCAGGGGATGCAGCAGCAGGGCCAGCAGGGCCAGCAGCAGAACGGCCACCACCAGCAGGCTAGCTGCGGGCCCGGCGCCACCATTTACGACGACGTGGCTGCAGATGACGTGCTGGCGGACGTGCAGCGACTGCTGCAGGGCGCGGGCATCGAGGGTGGCGTGGCGTCGTATGACCCGCTGCGGTCGTGATGTGTGACGTGAGGTGGTGCTGATGAGTTAACAATCCACTTATGGCGGGCGCACGTAAGGCTCCAAAGCTCCAGCAGGACTAAGACAGCAGTCCTGGGTGTATCGGATAATAAGAAACGGGGGCGAAAGCCTCGCGGTAGTAACGCCACCCACACTCGGTGGGCGCAAGCGCCAAGCAAGCAGCACCACAGTATGTCGGGCGCCACACATTGATGGATGTACGACGTACAGTCTGCCAACTGCCGCAGCTCCCCCTCTCCCACATCATATTTTGCCATTGAAGATCAAGCAATGTTACACTTTTGCTCTCCGTGTACGCCCCCCTCTGCGAACTCCGAGCTTTCTATTCCCCCCTGAACTACGACAATTGTGACGCAGAGTGAACCAGCTGGCCCCTGCAGGGGGCTCGTCATCATTGTCCAAAAGCATAACACAACAGTTACAGTTACATCGGCTTTCCAGCAAAGACTACCTCTAGTCCTAGTACCACCGCCTAGACCCAAGTCCAGTTCTGGCCCTAACAATTACTTGTGAGGGGCGGTAGCCACCAGCCGGCTGCCTGCCAACGTGTAGTCCCAGAGCAAAAAGGAGAGCTATTGTGCGACGCCTCCAAAATAGGTCCTAACTGCTTCTAGGGGATAGGGGGTCAAGTGGCGCTTGCCAATCTACTTGACCGCCGTGGTGGAGGGGCCGGCGCCTGAGGGGCAGCCGGACCGTACACCACGGCTCTCCACCCGACCCTATCCTGAGCACGCTCAAACGCCGTGTCCGAAAAAGTCTTCCAATCAGAACGAGTGCCACTAGTTTCGCCTAGCTGCTGAATCAGTAGCTTAAGAAAATAGTGTCGGGAGGAGGCTGGAGGCCGGCCTTGCTGCCGAGCCACATCCATTGTGCAGTCAAAAGTCGTACGAGGAAGACGGGAAGCCGGCATGCGCATCACATGGCCTAGCCACTGCATTGATCGCTTTGCCACAAGGCTCTCAATTGGCTCAGTGTCGCACGCCTGCCGAATATAAGTTAATCTGTGCCGGTCGACCAGGCGCACACCCAGAATGCGACGAAGGCAGTTAGAGTGGGCAACCTCCAATCGAGTCAGTTGTGTTTTAGTAGGGGCCCATGTTTCGCAGCCGTACAGAAAGTGGGGCAGCACGAAAGTGTTGTAAACCCGCATCTTAGACTGCACTTGCATCTTCTTGCTGGCCCAAATCTTATCAAAAGACGCAAACACGCCCAGCGCGCGACCGACACGCACACCGATCTCCTTTTCCACACCACCACTCTGGGTTATCCAACTCCCTAGATACTTAAATGCAGAGACGGTCTTCACTTCACCACCAGTCAGCGCAAACGTGGGCAGATCCGCGTCAAAATCTGCTGGCAAAATCATCACTTCTGTCTTGGCGGCGTTGATTTGCATGCCAAAGCTAGAGGACACTTTGTCAAGGATTTTCAGCATAAGCGCCAACTGAGCTGGGTCATGCGAGAACAAACATAAATCGTCGGCATACATCAGCATTACTATGCGCTCAACCGACGACGACAACACAGAGCCGCCGGCTCGGGTCACGACTGACACGCCAGCCCCCTCTGGCATCATGTCTAGCGCCTTTTTCACTATGTGGTCAATAAAAACATTGAACAACACAGGAGCAATGACGCACCCCTGTCGCACACCAGACGACACGGGGAATTCGTGCCCGATTTTCCCAGCCAGCCGCACGGCAGCTGCGGTGTTGGTGTGAAGATCCTCCAACAGATCAATAATGTGCGGATGAACACTATATAATCTAAGGACTCTCCACAGTGCCGCACGGTTTATGCAATCGTAAGCTTTAGAATAGTCGACAAATGCCACAGCCATGCATTGTTTGTACTCGGCATGTGCCGCGCTCAGCGAGCGCAGAGTAAAAATTGCATCAACAGTGCCTCTGCTTTTTCTGAAACCACACTGAGCCTCATGCAACTGACCATCAACCTGCGTGGAGACGCGGTGCAGAAGTATGGCAGCGTACACTTTCCCGGCAATAGAGAGAAGGCTTATACCGCGGTAGTTACCAGGGGAGTCACGCGGACCCTTCCCCTTATATAACGGTGTGATAATAGCAGTTTTCCATTCCCTCGGGGCTCTCCCCGACCGCCATACGGCGATGATGACCCGGTGGAGCCATGCGATGGCAGGTGGGCACCGCAACAGCATGGCGTCCAGCTTGTCACCGCCCGGAGCGGCGGCCGAGCGCAACGCTCGCACACACGCCTCCGTCTCAGCCAGGTCAGGGGGGCGCCCGTGCGCCTCGTCCACCTCTGTGGCGCGTGTGAGCTCAAACGCCGCTACATAACACAACGGGAGCGCCCTACTACACTGCGAGTAAGAACACACCAGCATTGCACACGGGCTGCATGCATGTGTGTTAGACTATGGCGCTGCGTTGCTGCGCGGCGAGCGGCTTGCCTCACTGCTTGCGCGCCTCGCTGCTGCTGCATCGCTGTGCTGCGTGTTGCGGGGATTTCATGGGGCTCCCCCAGAGGAGTCGGAGCGCACTCGAAGTGAGAAACCAACACCGCGACTAGCTCCTCTGATGTCGCGTCAATAGCGGCGCAGTTCTGGGCGTTGTCGTCCGCCAGCAGCCTGCTGCTGCCACCTGATGCTTCCACCTGCTGCAAATGCTTGACAGCCGTAGAGTCGGGCCCCCCCGTTGGGCCCCCGGCGGCAGCGATTAAGACCGCAATTTCGGCGGTCTCGGCGAGCTCCATCAGAGCTCCAGCTGCAATCCGCTGCGATTCAGCCGAGGAGCCAGACCGCAGCAGCTTCACCAGTAGAGGGATGGCGCCGTCAGCAGCGATGGTCGACGCGTTGTCAGCATTCTGAGCTAGGCACCACAGTGCTCCTGCTGCAAAATGCCGCAGATCAGGTGGAGAGCCAGGCCCCAGAAGCTGCACCAGAGGATAAATGCCACCGGCAGCAGCGATGCTGACATGGTTGTCAGCATTCGCAGCGAGGCGCCACAGTACCGTAGCTGCAAAAAACTGCACGACATTTGATGAGCCAGACCCCAGCAGCTTCACCAGGATAGGGACGGCACCGGCAGCAGCGGTGGTCGACGCGTTGTCAGCATTCTGAGAGAGGATCGCCAGCGCGCCTGCCGCTTTGCACTGCACGTCAACTGAAGAGCCAGGACCCAGCTGCTGCACCAGGGGAGGGATGGTGCCGGCAGGAGCGATGGTGACCGCAATGCCAACATTCTGAGACAGGCGCACCAGCACCGCCATTGCATTGCTCTGCATGTCCGCTGTACAGCCAGGCCCCAGCAGCTGAACCAGTAGAGGGACGGCACCGGCAGCAGCGATCCTGGCCGCGTTCTCAGCATTCTCAGCCAGACACGACAGTGCTGCAGCTGCATTGTTCTGCGCCTGAGAGCCAGACCCCAGCAGTCGCACAAGGGAGGGGATGGCACCGGCAGCAGCGACGGTCAACGCGTTGTCAGCATTTGCAGCCAGTTTCCCGAGCGCTGCTGCTGCATTGCTGTGGACCTCCGGTGTGCCCAGCTCCGACCGCAGCAGGTGCACCAGTGCCGGGATGGCACCGGCGACGTTGATTG
>VFSX01000084.1:212500-232500 GCA_016618255.1 Chlamydomonas sp. UWO 241 | reverse complement strand
GACAGATGACACACACACACACACACACACACACAAACACGCACACACACACAAACACGCACACACACGCACATGCACATGCACACGCACACGGACATGCACACGCAACCCCCCACGCCCACCCCCCACCCCCCACACACCAACACACATTCCGCGTAGATCCTTGCCAAGGCTGGCACCTTTTCTCCGCTGTGCCGCCGCATGCTTGACAGCTGCGTTGCACACACGCACACATACACACACACAAACACACAAGCACACACGCACATGCACATGCACATGCACATGCACATGCACATGCACATGCACATGCACATGCACATGCACATGCACATGCACATGCACATGCACATGCATACGGACATGCACATGCACACACCACCACCACCACCACCCACGCTCACCCCACACCCCACACCCACACCTTCAACGTAGCTCCTCGCCAAGGCTGGCACGGTTTCTCCGCTGTTCCGCCGCATGCTTGACATCTGCGTTGCACACACACACGCACACACCGACACACAAGCACACACACACGCACACACACACACACACACACGCGCGCACATGCACATGCACACACACATGCACACGGACATGCACATGCACACGCAACCACCCACGCCCACCCCATACCCCACACCCACACCTTCCACGTAGCTACTCGCCAAGGCTGGCACTTTTTCTACGTTGTGCCGCCGCATGCTTGACATCTGCGTTGCGCTCGACGCGCCGGCGGCGACTGATCTGATTGAGTTCCTTGAGGTGTCTGAGGTGAGGAGGATAAGGAGGAAGAGAAGGGAGGGATGCAATTTACAGCCTGTAGTTTTAAAAGAAATGGCCTCCTCATTGGAACGCGTGTGCGTTGCGCTGTTCCACCCACACTCGCTCACACCCTCCCCACACTCCGGTCACACTGTCTCCTCACTCGCTCCCACAACTTCAGATAACGAGCGAGCTGAGCCTGGCTGGTGTGGGCATGCAGCTGAGCATACTCCACCCACACCCACTCACACCCTCCCCACACTTCGGTCACACTTTCTACTCACTCACACCCGACTTCAGATAACGAGTGAGCTGAGCCTGGCTGGCGTGGGCATGCAGCTGAGCACGCTCCACCCACACCCACTCACACCCTCCCCACACTCCGGTCACACTTTCTACTCACTCACACCCAACTTCAGATAACGAGTGAGCTGAGCCTGGCTGGCGTGGGCATGCAGCTGAGCACGCTCCACCCACACCCACTCACACCCTCCCCACACTTTGGTCACACTTTCTACTCACTCACACCCGACTTCAGATAACGAGTGAGCTGAGCCTGGCTGGCACGGGCATGCAGCTGAGCACGCCCCACCCACCCACAGGCAGCCGGCTGGTGGCCACCGCCCCTCACAAGTAATTGTTAGGGCCAGAACTGGACTTGGGTCTAGGCAGTGGTACTAGGACTAGAAGGTAGTCTTTGCTATAAAACCGATGTAACTGTAACTGTAACTGTAACTGTAACTGAGCCTGGTTGGCTTGGGCATGCAGCTGAGCATGGCTGAGCAGGGCGAAGGAGTGAGACTCCACACTTTCTCTACCCCCCACACTCACGCACCCATCCCCTCCTCACTCCTTTTCACACACACCAGATAACGAGCGAGCTGAGCCTGGTTGGTATGAGCATGCAGCTGAGCACGGCGCAGGCGCTCTCACTCATCCTGCCATTCTGCCAGCACCTAAAGAGTGAGTGGTTAAGTATTGTAGGTCAAGGTTAAGGGTTTAGGAGGGTTAAGGGTCCTGCCATATCTGCCAGCACTTGAAGAGTGAGTGGTCAAGTGTGGAGGCTTTAGGGTGTAGGGCTTAGGGGTTCAGGGCTGGTTCAGGGTTTTTGGTTTAGGGTTAATGGGCAGTAAATGGGGTATAGTTTCTGGGCTGGTTTAGGGTCTTCCACATCCTGCCATTCTGTCGGCACTTGAAGAGTGATTTCAAGGGTTGAGGGTTTCAATCATTCTCCCGTTCTGCCAGCACCGTAAGAGTGAGTGGGAGGGGAGGGAGGGAGGGAGGGAGGGAGAGAGGGAGAGAGCAATTGGGGGTGTTCTACCATCTGGGAGAGAGCAATTGGTGGTGTTCTACCATCTGCTGTGCCCACTCATTGCTCACCATGCCTACCCATTGCCTCCACACCCCTCCCAACCCCCTGTGCCCACTCGCTCTGCACACGCATCGTGATCAGCCACAGGGTGATGTCCAGACGCTGCCCTGCCCTGCCCTGCCCTGCTTATTGCTGCTAACCACACCTCTCCCCTCTGCTGTGCCCACTTGCTCTGCACAGGCATCGTGATCAGCCACACGGTGCTGTCCAGCGAGGCCGCAAGGCTCGTGCTCCCGGCTGCAGCAACGCTGCCGCTGACTACGGTGAAGGTACGACCATATACAGAGAGAGAGAGAGATCGTTACACGCATGCACGCATGCACACACACACACACTCAGTTTGACGGCACCAACCTCGGCCGTGACTCATGGTCGCTGCTCACCGCCACCCAACACACACACACGCATGCATGCACAGAGAGAGAGAGAGAGAGAGAGAGAGAGAGAGAGAGAGAGGGAGAGAAAAAACACGCACACACACACACACACACATACACACACACGCAGTTTGATGGCACCGATCTCGGTCGCGATTCGTGGCCGTTGCTCACCGCCCCCCCCCCCCACACACACACACGCACGCACACACACAAAGAGAGAGAGAGAGAGAGAGAGATGAAGAGAGAAAACACACACACACACAAACACGCACACACACACACATATGCACACGCACACACGCACAGTCTGATGGCACCGATCGCGGCCGTGACTCGTGGCCGCTGCTCACTGCACACACACACACACACACACACACACAAACACACATGCGTGCATCGAGCCCACACACACACACACACGCACAGTTTGATGGCACTGACCTCGGTCGCGATTCGTGGCCGCTGCTCACCGCCACAATGCTGAAACCGACAGCCGCTGCTGCAGCCGCTGCCGCCGCTGCCTCGTCTGGATCGCCCGGCGACGGCGGTGTGGGAAGTGTGGCGGGTGTGAACGGTGTGGGGAGTGTGGAGGCGCGCGTGCGCGAGATGCTTGCGGCGCAGCTCGCTCGGCTGCCGCCAGGTGGGGAGCAGCGGCTTGATGTCGTTTTTATTTATTTTTATGCTTGTTGTTTCACACAGGACCAATGCTGCTGGCAGGTGGGAAGGATCGGGTGCTTTGCTTTGTTGTGAGAGGGTGTAATTGTTTTTTCAAAGCCATATTCACAGCAAAATCCCAGCCATTTCCTGCATTTTTGAGAGGATGCAACACAACACACACACACACACACACAGGTGCAGCAGCAGCGGCAGCAGCAGCAGCTGGTGGCGGTGCGAGGGGCATGGTACGGCGGGGCAGCGGGTTTGGGGCGAGCAGCAGCAGCAGCGCGTCGCTGCAGCTGGTGCGTGTGTGTGTGTGTGTGTGTGTGTGTGGTCGATTTTACATGTCGGACGCCTTTGATGGCGCATTAGACCCTAGGAAAGAGGCCGACAGCTGTCAAAATGAGACCCCTAGCATGCCATCTGCCATCATGCTTGTGTGTGTGTGTGTGTGCCCTCCTCCGCCCCCTCCTGTCCTTCTCCGCCCCTCACAACCTCACACCGCGCACACGCAATGCACACACACATGCACGCACACACACACACACACACACATGCACGCAGATCTGCTGCAGCCAGTCATGCCAGTCAGTGGGCCACATACACAAACACACACGGCCTCCCTCTCTCACACACACACACACACGAACACGCAGGTCCGCTTCAACGGCCACTCTGCAAGTGGCGCCGGCAGCGACGCTGCACCGTGCGGCCTTTTTCCCGTAACGCCTGGCCTCCTAGGCCTCCGCCCTCCACCGCAACCTCGCACGCACACACGCAGGTCCGCTTTGGTGGCCACTCTGCAAGTGGCGCCGGCAGCAACAGCGACGGCGCCCATTGCAGCGGCGTCCCGAGCAGCCCACCACTTCCCCCCCCCCCTTGTTCCCTGCGCCTCCCAACCCGTGGTACGCTTCGGCGGCCCCTCTGACAGTGGCTGACAGTGGCAGTGACGGTGCCTCGGGAAGCCTTTGTTGATGGTTTATCGCAGCTCCCATTATATTCCGCCTGCTGGGCCTCCGCCCTCACCACCGCAACCTCGCACGCACACACGCAGGTCCGCTTTGGCGGCCACTCTGCAAGTGGCACCGGCAGCGACAGCGACAGTGCCCCGGGCAGCGTCCCTAGCAGCCCCGGCGCGTCGCAACGCTACAAGCGCGCGGACGGGACCCCGGCCGGGTTTGGCGGCGGGTCTGGCAGCCTCGGCAGCTTTAGCGGGGGAGACGGGGCGCCCCTGATGGAGCTGCCCCCTCCGGGGCCAGGGGGCGGGGGCAGGCTCGGCAGCGGGCAGCAGGTGAGGGCACGTGCGTAAGCATTGGCACGTGCATACGCACGGGTGCATACGCACGTGCATACGGGTGCATACGCACGGGTGCATACGCATACGCACACGCACGGGTGCATACGCACGTGCACACGCACGGGTGCATACCTACGCACGGGCACGTGCGCACACGTGCGTGCACATCGCACCATGCACGCGCACGCGCACGCGCACAATGGGGCGCCCCTGATGGAGCTCCCCTCCTCCTGCTCCAGGGGGAGGGGGCAGGCTCTGCAGCGGGGGCAGCATGCAGGTATGGGCACGTGCACGAGTGTGCATGCGCATGTGCACATCGCACACCCACGCACACGTTCACACCGCACGCCGCACGCACACGTGCACACGCGCACACACACAGCACGCGCACGCGCATGCACACAGCACACTGCACGCACACAGCACACAGCACACAGGACACAGGATATGCACACATGCACACACGCACACACGCACACGCAAGCGCACGCGCACGGTTGAGCGCCCCTGCTGGAGCCTGCCCCTCTGCCTTCAGGGAGTGGGGACAGACACGGCCGCAGCAGGTGATGGAAATGCATACGCACGCACGCACACCGCACAGTGCGCACCGCACACCGCAAATCGCACTCGCGCACCGTGCACACACACATACAAGCACATGCACATGCATATGAATGCGCACTGCGCGCATGCGCGTTTGCGCACGCACACACGCACACCACCACCACCACACGCACACAGGTTGCGCGGGGGCACATCGTGTCCGCCTTCCCTTCGACCACATTGGGACACACACACACAAGCCGCCCACCACCCCACCCTCCCACACACAGGTCGGGCATGGGCGAGTCGCATCCGCCCCCCCCCCCCCCCCAGCTACATTCGGACGCCCTGCGTCATCCGCCACTGGCCACACACACACACACACACACACACACACACACACACACACACAGGTTGGGCGTTTGTGCGTCGCATCTGCCTCCCCCTCCGCCACATTTGGCCGCCGTGTCATCCCCCACTGGACGCCACACACACACACACATGCTCCCCCTCCCCACACACACACAGGTTGGGCGTTGTGCGTCGCATCCGCTTTCTCCTTGGCCACATTCGGGCGCCCTGCGTCATCCCCCACTGGAAGCCACACACACAGAGAGAGAGATATCGTTACAGAGAACTCTGCACGGCAGACCTAGATAGGCTGTTTCTAGTCATCAATTGAGGAGATTCCGTTTGAAGGCGGGAGACCAACCGTGTGCCAGCAAGAGGGTGAACAACCTCATTCGTAAAGCAGTGGGGGAAAGGGCAGTGGCGGGTCATTGACGGCTGTGTTCGTCAATCCGCCTCGACTGAGTTTAAACTAGGTGTCGGCAGAAGGACTTCCACAGTTGTGGATCATGCTAAGATGATCCACTCGGTGGTGACTCGCTCGGCGAACTCGGGGCGCTCGGGGATGTCGCGTGTGAAGTTGAAGAGATGGATGTTTGCGGAGGGCGTAGAACGTGACGGAGTGGGCGCAAAAGTCACCGGCGTGAGCCGAAAGAAGGTGATGGCGCCGCCGGCATAGAGCGAAGTCGTGTCCGAACAGCGGTAGTCGTGCAAGTGGGAGGCAGTGGGAGGGAGGCAGCGGGAGGGTAGTCGGCATGCGTCGACTGGCTGCTGAATTTGCAGCCTGACGACAGGGGGCGTACGGAGGAGGAGAGGCGGCGAGAATCGGCGGCGGCATGGGTGAAGGGGGGTCGACGTAGGCGGCGGCGATGACTGCGCGGGCGCTGCGCCCACAGAGTGGGGCGCCCACAGAGTGGGGCGCCCACACACACACACACACCCCCACACACACATAAACACTCGGTACATACACACAGGCCGGGCGTGGGCGCGTCGCGTCCGCCTCCGCCTCAGCCACATTCGGGCGCCCTGCGTCATCTCCCACTGCACGCCACCGGCCAGGCAGTGCCGGGCCAGGGAGAGGTTTCGGCAGTGGTGGGGGGCCGCCGGCGGAGGGTGGGGATGAGGAGCGGGAGGAGCGCATCGCGCAGCTGGTGGTGCTTACGGGCGCGCGGCCGATCGCGCCGCACTGGTGGTGCAGTTTGACGGTGGGTGTGGGATGGGTGGGGTGGGTGTGGGAAAAGAACTATAAGCTATTTAAGTGTGGGGTACACTGGGCGGGGGAATGTGGGTCTGGTGGTGCTTGCGGGCGCGCGGCCGGTCGCACCGCACTGGTGGTGCAGTCACCCACACTCTCCGACGACCTATAAAATCAGCAATACACAAACACACACACACGCACGCACGCACACACACACACACATGCTCTCCCCAGGCCCCTCGACCTCGGCGGAAACACCCTTGGAGACGAAGGCTGCTCACACACACACACACACACAAACGTGCGCTCACACACACACATGCACACACACACTCTCCGACGACCTGTAAAATTGGCAACACACACACACACACACACACACACACACACACACTCCCCCCAGGCCCTCGACCTCGGTGGAAACACCCTTGGAGACGAGGCTGCTCACACACACACACACACACACACACACGCACACACATGCACACACACATACACACACACACACACACACACACACACGCGCACTCTCTCCGTCAAACTTTAGGTTTGACCGCACACACACACACACACACACACACACTCGCCAGGCCCTCGACCTCGGTGGCAACACCCTCGGAGACGAAGGTCTGCTCACACACACGCACACACACACAAAACACACACACACACACACACACACACACACACATATTTTCCCGTTGATCTGTAAAATCGACAACACACAACACACACACACACACTCACACACACACACACTCCCCAGGCCTTTGACCTCGGTGGCAACACCCTCGGAGACAAAGGGCTGCTCAAACACACACACACGCTCACACACACACATGCACACACACGCGCGCACACACACACACACACAAACAAACACACACAGTAACAGCAACAGTAACACGGGGTTTCCAGCTAAGCAGGCTACTCTTGTACTAGAGACACCCGCCGATACTCCAGCACACTTGAATACTAGAGTACCGCCGGCTCCCGGTTGATAGACTACCGCTCCCGCCGGCTAGACTACCCCAAACAGCGGTCTCTGAGAGACATGTCTGGCAAGGAGCATATAGGAGAGGACCTTCCTCAGGGTCACAGTAGTGGCCTTGTGGCCAGTCAAGCCGGCAGAGCCGACTGGCACTGACTGGAACGGTCCCCGCCTGGCAGTGCACGGCTGTCCAGCTCGCGTTTGCATGGGGCTCAGCCGGCGCCCCATGCCTCATGCATGGCCAGGTCCCACCCTCCAGGGGTGCATGGACGACAGAGTTGTCATGGAGGCTGCCTGAAGACCTTCCAACGCCAGTCACCGGCAGACGAGCGACCCCGAGGATGAGCGCGGTGACGAACGCTGCGATTGGTGAAGCGGATTTACTCTGTGTTGCCTCGGCGGTCGCCACCGCTGAAGCCGTGATGGTAGCCCGCCTCCACGGGCAGCCATCTTGACCAATGTCCAGCATGCATTGACGGGCGCCAGCTCCTCCGCTCGTCGATCAACTCGTCGAGATCGGTGCCGCATGGCGTCCTGCATGGGGGGAGGATGAGGGCCGTCTCCCAGCACGGGCCGCGGCAGCGCCGCGGCTACTCGCCAAGCCATGGCAGCGCCGGGCAAGCCGCTCCTGAAGTGTTCCACCGAGGGGCAGTCTAGCAGGAGCCGGGCCGGTCGTATTTTACCTCGCTCGTCAGCGGCACGGAGATCCTCGTCACCAGCAGCGCCGCATTGCTGGGTCCAGGGCTCGGCGACGAGAACGCGCCTCCGTTAATCGAGCCCCAAACACACACAAACACACACAAACACATAATTTCCCGTTGATCTGTAAAAGTGACAACACACAACATGCAACACACACACACACACACACACCAGGCCCTCGACCTCGGCGGCAGCAACCTCGGAGACGAGGCTGCTCACACACACACACACACACATATGCACACACACACACACGCGTGCACTTTACCGACAAACTGTAGATTTGACTGCACACACACACTCCCCAGGCCTCGACCTCGGCGGAAACACCCTCGGAGAATAAGGGCTGCTCGTGCACACACACGCTCACATACACACACATGCACACACACACTCTCCGACGACCTGTAAAATTAGCCACACACACACACACACACGCACACACACTCACCCCAGGCCCTCGACCTCGGTGGAAACACGCTCGGAGACGAAGGGCTGCTCGCGCTCGTGCCGCACTTTCGAGGGCTGAACATGCTCAAGAGCCTTGGGCTGCGGTGGACTGGACTGACAGACTGGAGCGCGCCGCAGGTGCGCTTTTTCTATCGCTTTGGGGTGTTTGGGTTTGCGCATGTGTACACAGTGTAATACTTATCCCTTGATGATGATGATGGATCTTACAGTCTGTGTGACACCAGTAATGATGTATAAGACCGGTGTCGGCGCTAGCGCCCGACACCTTAAACTCAGTTTCAGTGGGAAACTGGCTGGCTACCTGGTAGGGGTGAGGGTAAACCCCCACACGCGCGCACGCACTGGACCTAGACAGGACACTGGGCCCCCAGATCCACCCTATACCACCCAGGTAGTGACAGCAACGCATTGTTGGTGTGCGCCTGTGTTCTACTACTAGTCCCGCCGCCGCCATTGGCTCCAGCAATCTCCTCCATGCCCGCCAGCAATCTCCTCCACGCCCGCCAGCAATCTCCTGTATGCCCGCCAGCAATCTCCTCCATGCCCGCCAGCAATCTCCTGTATGCCCGCCAGCAATCTCGTCCATGCATGGGCGCCGCCATGCGATCTCCATGCGCCGCGCCGCGCTCCATGCGCGCCAGCACCCGTACCACCCGCCTCATTCCCGTTCTTTAGCCATTCCCCGTGACACCTATGGCTGATCCTTGTTCCGCCGTCCCCTTTGGCATCTGTAACCCGTATCCTCTCCCTGTAGCCTCATTCCCCGTTCTTAACCGCCATCTCCATTATGGTGCCCGCCCGCTGGTGGGGCCTCGCCTCGCCCCATGCCGCACGGCTAGTGTATTGATTGCTGCGCCATCTATAATCTGCGCCTTGGGGCAGGGAACCCCTGCGCCACAACCTCCTCACAAAGCCTAGCCGCATGTGCCTCGCTTCCCATGTTTCTCAATTTCTCGCCATCCGCTTCCATGCTGCCGCCTGCAATCTCCTCCACGCCCGCGAGCAATCTCCTCCATGCCCGCCAGCAATCTCCTCCATGCATGCACGCGCAGAGCGCCGCCATGCAACCCCCATGCGCCGCGCGCGCCATGCGCGCGCCGCGCCCGCCAGCTCCCGTAGCCTCATTCCCCGTTCTTTACCCATGCGCCGTGACGCATTAGCCTTGTCCGCCGTCCCCTGGCATGCATAACCCGTAGCCTCATCCCCGGTAGCCGCATTCCTCGTTCTTAGCCGCCATCTCCATTATGGTGCCCGCCCGCTGGTGGGGCCTCGCCTCGCCCCATGCCGCACGGCTGGTGCATCGATCGCGTCGCCATCTAATAATCTGCGCCTTGGGGCAGGGAACCCCTGCGCCGCAACCTCCTCACAAAGCCTAGCCGCATGTGCCTCGCTTCCCATGTTTCTCAATTTCTCGCCATCCGTCTCTCTCTTCCATCCAGGCACAGTAAACCATTAGGAGCCGCAATCTGCTTGAGTTCCGATCGTTGTGAGAGGGGGTGCATGCTCGCCGCAATTCTCGCCATCGTGCATCGTGCTCTCCATCGTACCGCTGCCCCATCTGCCACATAGCCTCGCCCCATCAGGAACAGTTCATCAGTAGCGCTGTGCGTCACAGCCGCTCAGGGTAAATTTCCAGATTTTCAGCCGCCCAGTACCAAGCGCAGTTGTCCCGGTTGTCCGCCATCGAGCGGCGCCAGGGCGGGAGCCCCTGGCGAAGAGCTTATGAACTTATGATTATAATTGCATGAGCACAGCTTTGGCAGGTCCTTAGTGTACTGTCTCTCTCCCTCTCATCCTCCCTCCCTCTCTCTCTCTCTCTCTCTCTCACACACACACACAAACATGCACACACATACACACACGCGCACGCAGGTTGGCGCTCTACTCTCCAGTACGTCTGCCTCCCTCCAGCAACTGGACCTGTCCAACAACCACCCACCCACCTACCCACCGTCGCACACACACACATACACGTGCACATCACACACACACACGCACACACACTCACACAGGCACACATACACACACAGGCACGGGTCTAGTATGACACCAACGGCATTCAACGAGCTGTAAAACCCACCACACATGCAGGTAGGCGCTCTAATCTCCAGTACGTCTGCCTCCCTGCAACAGCTCGACCTGTCAAATAACCAGCTGGGACCAAACGCTGCACGTGCGATAGCGGGCGTGCTACCGGCATGCGCACGGTTGCAGGTCGGTTGGTTGGTTGAGGATTTTAGGGTTTGGGGTTTGGGGATTGAGGGTTTGGGGCGTGCTTGCATACACACACACACACACACACACACACACGCACACTGCAGTCTCTGTGGCTCGCATGGAAGTGCCTTGCTGGCGGTGCTGCCGACCTGGCATGGGGGCTGCTTGGCATCCGCGCATGCACACATGCACACACACACACACACACACACACACACACGCACACGCACACGCTGCAGTCTCTGTGCCTCGCATGGAACTGCCTCTCTGGCGGCGTGGCCGACCTCGCATGGGGGCTGCTGGCGTCAACGCGCCAAGGGCGCACCCCCAGCCCCACGCCCTCTGGCGGTGTAAACGGTGTGGACTCCACACCGGCACGACACAGTGGGGTCCACACTTGTGTGGCGCTCGAGCACCTCGACCTCACGGGTACCAACCTCGACGGGCGCGACCAGATGGCGCTCGCGGCGATGCTCGCGTTTGGTTCACACCTGCCGTTGGCCACACTCGACCTCTCACACAACGACCTGTTTGCAACAGGTGTGTGTGTGTGTGTGTGTGTGTGTGTGTGCGTGTGTGTGTGTGTGTGTGTGTGTGTGTGTTTACGTTGTGTGTATGTGTGTGTATGTGTGAGAATACATTTGTGCGTGCACGTGTGTGTGTGTGTGTGTGCATGTGCATGCTTGTGTGTGTGTGAGTGTGTGTGAAACCTTAATACCCTAAACTCCATCCCACCTCACAGGGAGTGCCGTCGCGGCGCAGTGCCTGCTCCAGCAGGTGCACGCGCGGGAGCCGCAGGAAGGACCCCCCTAACAAAGCAAACAATCCCCGCAACCCCCTCCCCCCCCCGCGCCCCATCAATGCCCCCAAACACCCACAGGGAGCGCCGTCGCGGCGCAGTGCCTGCTGCGACAGGCGCATGCACGACAGCCACAGGTTGGGCAACACAGCGACGGCGGCGACGGAGGTGGACATGGCGGTGCGTTTGTTTGTGTGTGTGTGTGTGTGTGTGTGTGCAGCTGCTGTTGCTGCTGCTGCAGCGACGGCGGCGGACCTGACGGTGCGTGTGTATGCATGTGCGTGTGCTGCTGCTGCTGCTGGCACAGCGTCGTCGGCGACTGCGGCGGACCTGGCAGTGTGTGTGTGTGTGAGAGAGTGTGTGTGTGTGCTGCTGCTGCTGCTGCTTCTGCTGCTGCTTCTGCTGCTGGCACAGCGACGCCGGCGCCGGCGGCGGACTGGCAGTGTGTGTGTGTGTGTGTGTGTGTGTGTGTGTGTGTGTGTGTGTGTGTGTGTGTGTCTGCTACTGCTGTTGCTGTTGTTGCTGCCGCTGCTGCCGACACCCGCACACATACGCACACACGCAACCACCACCGCTGCTGCGCCGTTGCCGGCATCAGTGCGCCCCCGCTTTGGCTCCGGCATAACCATCGGCAGCGGCAGCAGCGGCAGGGCTGCGCCTGGGCTGCGGCTGCCCGGCGGAGGGGGCACCGCTGCTTCTGCTGCTGCTGCTGCTGCTGCTGCTGCGCCGTCATCGTTTGCACGACCGCGCCTCGACTCTGGCAGCAGCAGCGGCAGCGCCGCGCCGGGGCTGCGGCTGCCTGGACGAGGGGGCGCCGCCGTTGCCGGTGCCGCAGCGGTGGCGGCGCCAGCGTCGTCCCACGGCGGCAGCAGAGCCGGGTACAGCGCGTGCAGCAGCGCCCGCTCGGCCGCACCCGCACCCACAGGCAAACACAACGGCGACAACAGCGACAGCGACAGCGGCGGCAAGTCCCCGCGCGCGCCGCGTGCGCCGCGCCGCGCGCCGCACCCGCGCCCGATTGAGGTGCTGACCGATGGCTGCCGGCTGGTGAACAGCGACAGCGGTGGCGACGGAGGCGGGGCTGGCTCGCGGCCGCCGCGTGGCACGCAGGTGACGGCGACCGTCGCACCAATCAGGAGAAGCACTATAATTACAAGTCACACTTACAGAAGCAGCAGTAGCAGAAGCAGTAACAGTAACAGCAGGGTGGGCAGGGGGGGCAATGTGGCACGGCCGCCATGCGGAGGAGCAGGGACAGGGGCAGGGGCAGGGGAACAAACATGGAGAAGGAGAGAGAGACGGCCAGGGACGGGGACAGGCTCCATCTTATATTCCTAGTCCCACCGTCTAGACCCAAGCCCTACTACCAATCACGTGCGAGGGACAGTAGCCACGAATCGGTTGCCTACAATGCAGGTCGGGGGCAGCCATACCCCCCCCCCCCCCGGGCTCCCCGAGATTTAGAATGCGGCAGGGCACCTAGGTTTTAGGGGGTTAGGGTTAAGGGTTTAGGGTTTAAACCCTAAAGCCCTAAAACCCTTAAGACACGCTCTGGCCGTTCAACGTCACAAGCAGGTCGCTCTCACCCCACATGCACAACGTAACACAATGTTTTGCTGACCCCACATGCACAATGTAACGCAACGTTATGCTGACCCAAACATGCACAACGTAACGCAACGTCATGCTGAACCAAACACGCAGGCGTTCGATTTGGAGCTCGGAGACACGGGGTGCGACCGCCTGGTGGCGCGGCTGCTGGTGAGTGATGAGGCTGGGCCTCGGGCTGCTCACGCTCACACACGCACATGCACACACACACGCATGCATGCACACGGCTCCCCCTCCACACACACACACACATACACACACAAACGCACATGCAAATGCACACACACAAACACACACACACACATGCACACGCACATGCACACGCACACACACATACACACGCACACAAACCTCCCCCTCCACACACATATGCACACAGGCACACACACGCACACACACACACACACACACACACACACACACGCAGGTGGAGCACGAGGCCGACGCACGCTCCCACCACCGCGTCGCATGGACATCCGTTCGCCTAAACGACACTGTGTTCCGCAGGTTGGTCGGTCGGTCGGTGGGGCACAGGGATGGGGGGAGGGGGAGCTTGCAGGGCGAGGACGGGGCGCTGGGGTGGGGGCTGCAGGGGGCGTGAAATGGAGGGTCTCTCTCCCTGCTCTCTCTCTCTCTGCTCTCTCTCTGCTCTCTCTCTCTCTCTCTGCTCTCTCTCCCTCTCTCTCTCTCTCTCTCTTTCTCTGCTTCCACCCCACGCATACACGCATGTACACAGCACCGCCCCCACCCCACGCATGCACGCATGTACACAGCACCGCCCCCACCCCACACACACACGCACCCCATTCACCACCACCCACATGCACATGCACATGCACATCCCCACACAGCGGGGGCGGCCGCGAGCCCGTGCCATTTGATGTCGTTTACGCTGGCTGGCTGGCAGAGTCTGGGCTGCCAGAGGCGGGCCGGCTGGCGCTGACTGTGGAGCCGCTGCGCGCGGGCGAGTGCGAGTGGTCCTGAACTGTGACAGATGGAGGCAGGCCAGTGTCACACAACAGGGCTCAGAAACTGAACAAAACCGCCACACGCTTGAAAGGCCCGCTTGAATCGATCGGCCGATTTTGGTCCGCTTGACCCCGCTTGAAACCCGCTTGATTCAAGCGGACCCACCCCCACGCTTGAATCAAGCAGCTTCAAGCGCGTTCAAGCGGGCTCCAATTTGTACCGACGGTGGGCACGCCAGTTGAGCATCACTGGCTCACATCACTGGTAGCGACTGGTGGACTGGCGCGCTGCGTGGCCTTGCGGGCTCTCTTAGTAGAGCTCCCCTAGACGTGTAGTCTAGGCCTTAATTTACGCCCCGGGGTCCTCCGGGTGTGCACGTGTAAAACCTGTAAACCCACTGGTAGCTAGCCTCGTTAGGCAGCTCCCGCAACCCCCCGCCTCGAGGGTGCATACTGTAAACTGTAACTGTCACACCACCCCTGAGGCCGCCACCTTAGCTGCTGTGGCATCGCGTATTGCGGGCTGGCCGGCAAAGGCTGACACTGTGGAGCCGCTGCGTGCACGATAATGCGCGTCGGTGGAGAAGGCGCGGCAATATAGGCTGGCGCTCTTTGCTGTCGGTAGCCCGACTCACGAAGCAGCTCCCTGAATCCCGCATCCTGACGGTATGTTCTGTAAACTGTGAACTGGCGGTCCTCGCGGCCATCGGATCCCTTCGATCCACGCCTAGGGGCAACCCTGGGCAGGGAGCGTCAGCAGCGGCGAGCAGCGGCGGAGCGGCGCACAGGGGGGCTACAGTTTTGCGGAGTGGCGGCGAGTTCGGCGCAGATAGCCCCATCCATGGGGGGCCAGTTGGTGCATATGGGATGAAACACATAGGCGAGATTGCTGAAAGCAGAGCAACAAGCCAAGGGCCCTGTCTACTGCATCGGCGTTCTTGATTGCCAAATCAGCTGCAAGAGCACACGCACTGTGGAATCGTGGCCACTCTCTCCAGTGCGAGCGCCAGCACGCTGTTAGCGGCAATGACCATGGCATCTCCATGCCCGCAGTCGGAGCGTTGCAGATGCAGCCTCGTGACCGGAGGTGGAGGCCACCACCTGTGCGTCTTCTCCAGCCGCCACCACCTCCGCCACTACCTCCACCACCACCTCCACCACCACCGTCGCCACCGCCACGACCCCCACCAAGACTTCTTGCTCTTGGTGGCGTGCCGTGGCCTCGTGACCCATCGAGCAAGCGCACGCAGTGTCCTTGCACCAACCATGCACTTTGATGAGCAGGTTCACCATGTGCGCAGCGCTGCGCATCAGCATGTCACTCCCACCTGCACCATGTCACTCCCACTTGCACCTACTTAGACCTGCACTGGACCTGTGTATGGGGCAGGGATGCATGACCATGCGCCATGCATGCTGCGTGACGCATGCCAGCCCTGTGCATGATCATGCATCGCGTGCGCCATCGTGCCTACCAGGCACCAGCCTGCATCGCGCGCATGGCGCCTGCCCAAGAATGTGTGTGAAAGTGTGAGCTCGGAAAATCTGGGATCACTGCCTCGAAAACATAGCAGAGAGCGCGGGGAAAGTAGTGTAGACTATCACCCATCGTATCCGACAAAGAACGCGCGCGGAGAACGTAGCGATGGCCTGAGAGGGTGTTGTGGGTCGCGAGCGAGGTACCCCCATGCGGCGGGTGCATGCATGTGCCGGCGCTCGCCCGGCGACGTGCGTGCCAGCTCCATCCCTGTCGCGACACCTGAGTAGAAGACGCCTGGTTCAGGTGGGGAGGGTGGAGAGGCACTGCACTGTGTTATTGGGTGCGAACTCTGCATGCTGATTGTCACACACTACCCCCACTGCTTGGTGGTGCAGGTGTTGGTGTCATGGGGTGAGAGCGAGGACTCGGTGCTGTCGCCCAGCACGAGCTATGATGGCTATGACTTGGATGCAGCTCACCGCGACGTGTTGTTGTCTTTTGCGCCCCCGCTGGAGCTGCCCAAGCTCACAGGGGTGAGTACTAGGAGATGGGGTGTCGTGGTGTCGGATGTCACGGGAGCGGGGGCTCACAGGGGAGCATGGGCTGGGGTCTGTTGGCGTGACTGCCCCCCATGCACGCGCGCCCGCAGGCGCCCATGCGGCCTGTGCCGCCCGCCAATGGCGAAGTGGCGTCTACCAGCAGACATGCGAATGGGTTACGGCCGGTGGGGGAGCAGGGCGGCGACGGCATGGGGGGAGCACCCGCTGGGCTGTCGGGCACACCCGGCGCTGCGCAGCGTCAGCAGCAGCAGCTTCAACACGTGCAGGCGGGTGGCATGGGCGCGTCCACGTCGCATGCGGCGATGCAGCGAGACGCAGGCACATTGGGTGCAGGGAGCAGTGGTAGGGGTAGCATGGGAGATGACGCAGGCGTGTCACGGGCGGCGGCAGCATGGGAGCAGCAGCTCGCACAGGCACACCAGCGGCGAGAGCACCACCACCAGCGGCATGACCACGCACACACCAGTAACCATGCATACAGTGACAGCAGCAGCAGCGGCGGCGGTGACGGCAGCGGCAAGGCCACCATCGACCCTGCGTCAATGCGTCCACGCGGCACTGTGGGCCCGCACGGCGACTGGACGGGCCTTGAGGACGTCGTGCGCTCGGCGACGTGCGTGCAGCAGCTGCAGGACCTGTTCAGAAGCTACGGTCCCTCGCGCCTCTCGCCCCCGGAGCTCGTGCTCTTCGCCAACCACCTCGCACGCGTGACCGACGCGTCGAAAGTGACCGTACGCGTGTGGAGCCAGACGCAGGTAAGGCGCCAGCTACGACTTGTGGCAATGCCAGCACACATGCCCTCAAGTCCTAGGTTATACCGCTGCCGTGCAAAGAGGGTGTCGCTGATTCGAGTCGGGACGCCCCGCCAGCGGTTCCGCTGAAGCAAACCCGCCTATTGAGATTGTAGTGAGGCTTCCTTGTGTCCAGGTTAGCAAGGCCGTGTAGGACCCCTAGCTCTGTTTTCGCTCTAGGACAACGCGTTGGCAGGCAGCTGGTTGGTGGCTACCGCCCCTCACAAAGTGATCGTAAGGTGATCGTAAGGGCCAGAACTCGACTTGGGTCTAGGCGGCGGTACGAGGACTCGGAGATGCCTTTTGCTGGAAAGCCTATGTTACTGTGACTGTTACTGTAGGGACCCTGTAGGCCGGGTGCCCTACGCGAAACCGCTTGCGCTCGCTCGTGCAGGCGCTGCTGGAGGCGCTGCTGGCGGAGCTCACGCCCGCACTCGCAGACCTGACGACGTACGAGATGGTGGTCCTGGTCGCGGCAATGGCGCGGCTGCGGCACGCGCCGAGCCTGGCGTGGCTCGGCCACTTCTTCACGCTGTGCGAGCCTCGCCTTGCCGAGGTGCGTGGGCATGTGCGCCTGCGCTCGCCCGTTGAGAGCGCCCCGCTCGCCTTCCCTGAAAGAGACCTGGTCGGCTGTTGCCTGCTTGTGTGTGTTGTGCGCTGTGTGTCGGTGTGGGTGGGTGGGTATGAGCCTCGCCTCGCCAAGTTTTTTTTTCAGAGACCAACGGTACACCAAAGCAACGCAGCCATGCCGACACCTAAATGCCAGCAACACAGGAACAGAGAGGGAAACAGGAAACCCTGGTTGTGGGAATGGGACTCCCGAAGGCGCGACCGGAGCCGTGGCGATCCCTGAAAAAGCAGGAGGACGCACGCCAATCCATCTAGAGCACCAGAGTCGGCTGGACGAAAGCAGCGGCCTGGGCTCGCCCCAGAGAGTGCCCCACTCTGGTTGGCTGTTGCCTGCTGTGTGTGTTGTGCGCTGTGTGTCCGTGTGGGTGGGTGGGTGCGTGGCCTCACCTTGCCAAGGCGCGTGGGCCTGTGGGCCTGGGCTCGCCCCCGAGAGCGCCCCGCTCGACTTCTCTGAAAGAGATCTGATCGGCTGCTGCCTGCTGTGTGCGTTGCGCGCTGTGTGTCGGTGTGAGTGGGTGCGGAGCCTCGCCTCGCCAAGGTTGCATGGGCCTGTGGGTCTGGGCTCGCCCCCCACTCATCTTCTCTGAAAGAGATCTGGTCGGCCGAAAGGTTCCCCCACTCAGCTTCTCTGGTCGGCTGTTGCGCGCTGTGTGTGGGTGTAGGTGTGGGTGCGTGCGGTGTCGCGGGGTTCCGGAGTTACGAGGTCTTGGACACCCGGTGACACCAATGATGCATGTCCCCTCCCCTCCCTACCACATTCACAACGCCTGAGGCGACGCCTCAGGCATCCCATTCCATGGCGCGGATCAGGCGGCGCCTCAGGCGCTCCGAGCGCCTGAGGCGCCGCCTGAGGCGCACCTCTGATCGCCTCAGACGTCGCCTCAGGCATCATCCAAACCGCCTCAGGCGCCAAACCGACCGCATCAGGCGCCCACCACCGCCTGAGGCGCACCACGGACCGTCTCAGGCGTGATGACCGCATTTCATGGCGCGGATCAGACGTTGAGATTTTGGTAGGGCCTCCCCAATGTCCCAAATCCCCCCCCCCCCCTCCCCAGTGCCCCCCCCCCGGTGACACCAACGATGCATGCGTCCCCTCCCCTTCCCCAGTGCCCCCCCAGTTGCGGACTTGGACACATTCGGCCATCAATGCATGCCCCCCCCCCATTTGCAACGCCCTCATACCCCAGTTCCCCCCTGCCGAGTGCGGCACCGGAAATCTCACGATGCTCGAGCGTGAAACCTCCAAGCTGGAGCTGCTGCCCTCCTCCCCTCGCCAATGCCCCCCCCCCCACACACACACACGTCCCCCCACCTCCTCAGTGCGGCACCGGAAATCTCACGACGCTCGCACGTGCGGTCTCCAAGCTGGAACTGCTGCCGTGGGACCTTAAGTCGGCGCCTGGGTTCCCCGGGTGGATGGACGCGCTGCTGGCGTCGTCGGCGCGCCGCATGTATGCGTTCAGGTGCGCGCGGGTGCGGTGGTCGGGTCGGTGTTGGAGAGAGAAAGGGAGAGAGGAAAAGGGGGTTTGTGGTTGGTTTGAAGTCAGGTTGGTAGGTGGTCTGTCGGTGGTGGATCAAGAGAGAGAGAGAGAGAGAGGGGGGGGGCTGGTGATTGGTTGGCGGTCGATCAAGAGGGTGAGAGAGATAGTGAGAGAGAGAGAGAGGGTCGGTGGTCGGTCGGTGGTCACGTTGGTAGTTGAGAGCGAGAGTGTGTCAGTGGTTGACGTGTGGTCGATTGGCGCGCCGCTTGTGCGCGTTCAGGTGCGCGGGATGGTCGGCCGTGGTCGAGAGAGGGGCAGAGAGAGAGAGAGAGAGAGTCGGTGGTCGGCGTGTGGTCGATTGGCGCGCCGCATGTACGCGTTCAGGTGCGCGGGGTGGTCGGCCGTGGTCGAGGGAGAGGGGCAGAGAGAGAGAGAGAGTCGGTGGTCGGCGTGTGGTCGATTGGCGCGCCGCATGTACGCGTTCAGGTGCGCGCGAGTGCGGTGGTCGAGACTGCGGTCGGTCGGTGGTCGAGAGAGAGGGGGAGAGAGAGAGAGAGAGAGATGGAGAGAGTGTGTGTGTCGGTGGTCGGCGTGTGGTCGATTGGCGCGCCGCATGTACGCGTTCAGGTGCGCGCGGGTGCAGTGGTCGAGCCTGTGGTCGGTCGGTGGTCGAGAGAGTGAGAGAGAGAGAGAGAGATGGAGAGAGTGTGTGTCGGTGGTCGGCGTGTGGTCG
>VFSX01000084.1:187500-210000 GCA_016618255.1 Chlamydomonas sp. UWO 241 | reverse complement strand
TCAGGTGCGCGCGGGTGCAGTGGTCGGGCCTGTGGTCGGTCGGTGTTCGAGAGAGAGAGACGGTTGGTGGTCGAGAGAGAGAGAGAGAGAGACGGTCATTGGTCGAGAGAGAGAGAGTCGGTGGTCGGCGTGTGGTCGATTCGCGCGCCGCATGTACGCGTTAAGGTGCGTGGGGTGGTCGGTCGGTGGTCGAGAGAAAGAGGTAGGAAGAGAGACACACACACACACACACACACACACCAGGGGCGACGAGCTCGTGTGCCTCATCGGCACGCACACACACACAGTCACACACACACACACACACACGCACACACACACACCAGGGGTGACGAGCTTGTGCGCCTCATCGGCACGCACACACACACGCGCGCACACAGACAGTCACACACACACACGCACACACACACACACACATACCAGGGGCGACAAGCTCGTGTGCCTGTTCGGCACGCACACACACACACACACACACACGCACACACGCGCACACACAGTCACACGCACACACGCACACACACACCAGGGGCGACGAGCTCGTGCGCCTCATCGGGTCCCTCGCCGACCTTCAGCACCGCCCGGGGCCCGAGTGGATGGGCGAGTTCAGGTGTGTGTGCGGTGGTAGAGGTGTGTGCGTGGTCAATTGTACAGTCCAGTCGGACAGCTGTGATGGCGCATTAGACCCTAGGAAAGAGGCCGGCGGCCGTCTAAATTTGGCACCTAGCATGCCATCCGCCACCAACTGTTGTGTGTGGTGGTTGGGGGGGGGGGGGGCAGCAGGAGGACCTGCAGCACCGCCCGAGTGGATGGACGAGTTTCGGTGTGTGTGCGGTGGTACTTGTGTGTGTGTGTGTGTACATGTGTGTGTGTGTAGTTGGGGAGGGGAGAAGTTCAGGTGTGTGTGCGGTGGTAGTTGTGTGTGTGTGTGTGTTCGTGTGTGTGTATAGTTGGGGAGGGGGGGAGTTCAGGTGTGTGTGCGGTGTGTGTTTGTTGTGTGTGTGTGTGTGGTTGTGGCGGGGGGGGGGGCCTTCAGCACCACCTCAAACCCTACACCCTGCTCTGTCCGCTCACGCTGCAGCACACGCCTGTCCCCTCCCCTCTTCTCCCCCGCAGCGACGTATTAAGGGGGCGCCTGCCGGGCATGGACTCCTCCTCAGCTGCTCGTGCCAGGGGTGCTCAACGCTCCAAGCATGGACCCCGCTGCTCGCGCGCGGCATGCGCATCCACACCACAGCCTCGCAGACCCCGCCAGTCGCTAGCGTCCGTCCGTATGCTGACGCCCCTCCCCTCCCCTCTCCCCTTCTCCTCCGCAGCGACGTATTAAGGGGGCGCCTGGCGAGTATGCCCCCCCCCCCCCGCTGCTTGCGCGCGAGATGCTCACTCCCACCAGCCTCGCTTGCTAGCGTTCGTCCGCCCGCTAACGCTCCAGCACACGCGCCCCTCCCCTCTTCTCCCCGCAGCGACGTATGAAGGGGGCGCCTGCCGGGCATGGAGCCCCCGCTGCTCGCGTAAGGGATGCTCATCGCTCCGACCATGGACCCCACTGCTCGCGCGCGGCATGCGCATCCACACCACAGCCTCCCAGACCCCACCAGTCGCTAGCGTCCGTCCGTATGCTGACGCCCCTCCCCTCCCCTCTCCCCTTCTCCCCCGCAGCGACGTATTACGGGGGCGCCTGTCGGGCATGGAGCCCCCGCTGCTCGCGCGCGGGATGCTCGCCATGAGCACGTTGCGGTACGAGCCTGACCGACCGCTCGTCAAAGAGTACTACATGCAGGTGGGTGGTGGTGTTGCATGGGTGGTGTTGCATGGGTGGTGTTGCACGGGTGGTGTTGCATAGTGGTGTCGCATGGGTGGTGTTACGGTATCCTGACCGACCGCTTGTCAAGGAGTACTACGTGCAGGTGGGTGGCGGTGCATGGTGGTGTTTTATGGGTGGTGTTGCATGGGTGGTGTTGCGGCACGAGCCGGACCGACCGCTCGTCAAAGAGTACTACATGCAGGTGGGTGGTGGTGTTGCATGGGTGGTGTCGCATTGGTGGTGTTGCATGGGTGGTGTTGCATGGTGGTGTTGCGGTACGAGCCGGACCGACCGCTCGTCAAGGAGTACTACATGCAGGTGGGTGGTGGTGTTGCATGGGTGGTGTCGCATTGGTGGTGTTGCATGGGTGGTGTTGCATGGTGGTGTTGCGGTACGAGCCGGACCGACCGCTCGTCAAGGAGTACTACATGCAGGTGGGTGGTGGTGTTGCATGGGTGGTGTCGCATTGGTGGTGTTGCATGGGTGGTGTTGCATGGTGGTGTTGCGGTACGAGCCGGACTGACCGCTCGTCAAGGAGCACTACATGCAGGTGGGTGGTGGTGTTGCAAGGGTGGTGTCGCATGGGTGGTGTTGCATGGGTGGTGTTGCATGACCTGTGATGTGAGCCAGACCGACCGCTCGTGAAGGAGTACTAAATGCAGGTGGGTGGTGGTGTTGCATGGGTGCTGTCGCATTGGTGGTGTTGCATGGGTGGTGTTGCATGACCTGTGATGTGAGCCGGACCGACCGCTCGTGAAGGAGTACTAAATGCAGGTGGGTGGTGCTGCATGGGTGGTGTTGTGTTGCATGGGTGGTGTTGCACAGGTGGTGTTGCACAGGTGGTGTTACATGGGTGGTGTTGCATGGGTGGTATTGCACATGCGGAGCTGCACAAACCCATGGGTGGTGGTGGTGTATGCTGACGCGTGTGTGCATACATGTGCTCGTGCCTGTGCCCCACCACCCCACGGAAATTGTGAGGGCGAATTGCAGGAATTTCGCTCCAAAAAGTGTGAAAATCGACAATTCCCACAGTTTTCCGCAATAAACAACGCCTCGTTGGGGGGGCGATTCGGCATGTTCTCTCCGAATTTGCGGGGGCAAACACAGCATTATCTGATTCCTTCGTGACACCACTGACACACGCGCAGCTCTACTCCAAGCTGCCAATGTTTGACGACCACGACCTTGCGACGACGGCGCAGGTGCGGCGGGATGTTGGGGCTCGGGGCTGGGTTGGGGGCTTGATCTTCATAGTGGGGTTCGAGATTGGGTTTGGTACTGGGAGAGGGAGGGGGGGAGTAAGGTCACACTCCGCCAAGCTGCCAATGTTTGACGACCACGACCTCGCGACGACGGCGCAGGTCAGTGCGGCGGAATGGGAGCTCGGGCTGGGTCTGGGGTTGTGAGATTGGGAGTGGGTCCATAGGGTCTATGGATATCCTCTTGTGGGCCCACACTCCACAATCACACACACACACACACACACTCCCGTTCTCCGCTCTCAGATCCCCGTGCGTAGGCAAGCAGCATGCCAAGTGCCAAGCGTCCACACCCATTAGCATTCACACCACCTCCACACTAAACCCCTAACCCCAAAAACGTGCGAACCACGTCCGCAGGCCTTCTCTGTTCTTAAGCGAGTTCTGCGTCAGGACTTTCTGTCGGAATTCCTGGAGGAGGTGCGTGCGTGTGGGTGCACCGTCCCGTGCGTGCGCGTGTGTGCGTGTGTGTGCCCTGCGTGCGTGTAATGTGCGTGTGTGTGTGTGCGTTTGTGTTTGTGTGTGCGTGTGCGTGTGTGTGTTTGTGTGCACCTGTGTGCACGCGTCATGTGCGTGCGTGTGTGCGTGCATGTGCAAAATGTGTGTGGTGTGTGTGTGCCGTGCCTGCCGGTCGTGCGTGTGTGTGCGTGTGTGTGCGTGTGTGTGCCGTAGGCGTGCATGTGTGTGCCTCTTACCCTGCCCCCATCTCTTCCCCTTCCCTTCCCTTCCCAAGGAGGTCGCAATGAAGCTCCCCACCTTCCCCCCAGCTGCCCTCGCCAACCTGCTCATCGCACCTTCTAGCCCCACACCCACCACCCTAGTCTTAGTTGCTGGATTAGCCTTAATTCGGGCAGAATACCCGAGTTCGGGCACTTTTTCCCGATTACATTACGCGCTGTAGAATTCGATTCACGATTCACCCTTCCGAACTTATGCTCCTTATACCCCCATCTAGAGGACGTTTAATCAGGGGCGCCATTGCTTGAGCCTGTGGCACGTCGCTGCAGCTCCAAGTTGCTCATTTCGGGGAGCGAGCGGTGGCGGGCCGAGCCCTGATGGCGGGCTTCGTCACCGATGCCCTACAAGCGCGATGTCTCCCCCCCGTTCCTCCGGCGGGTACAAGATCCTAAAGGAGAACCAACGGAAGGCTGTGACCCTTTCTGGCACCATCGGAGCCCGAGAAGGGCGCATGGGGTGGCTAAGTGTGGGAAGGCCCATTTTGCCAAATTTGCTTAGGATTTTGCCTTTTTGGGGCAAAATCTGTGCTTGTCCCCAATGCAAACAGTGGTAATGATGTCGGATGGAGTTGTCCTGTGGAACAGAGCTTCATATATGTCTTGTTGTTCGCCTCAAGAAGTGGGCGGGGCTTATCTCTAGGGGGGCCATACTTTTTTTTAATTTGAAAATACTTGGCGCCAGTTTTGAATTTCCCCCATGTTTGAGCCCTCCCAGCAACCGCCAGGATTCGAATTTGAAAAAACTAAGACCATCAGCAGGTAGCCTGAAGTGTCAGCTTTCCAACATGCCCATTTTGGTCTCATGGGACTGAGTGTGGCAGCCGTGGCATGCATGCAAAAAACGAAAAAAACGTGCCCGAATTCGGGCAAATGGCCCAGATACCAACACTCAACCCCAAAACCCGGACCCTAAACCCTGAAGCCTACACACACACACACACACACACACACACACACGCACGCACGCACACGCACGCACACACACACGCACACACGCCAGGTCGCAATGAAGCTCTCCACCTTCTCCCCAGCTGCCCTCGCCAACCTGCTCGTGCCGCTTGCGAGCCTTGCACCGCACATGCGCAAGGGACAGCACCCGGGCAGCCCCGGGCACCACCACCACCACCACACGTTGGCCACACGAAGGTGCGGACGGGTAAAATCGGTTATAGGGGTTCATGTTGATGCATGTTACTGTCAGGGACACATCTAACTCGAGGCGTATAATAAGACCGTGCTCGGCGCGTAGCGCCCGGGCACCACCACCACCACCCGTCGGCCACACGAAGGTGCGTTCGGAGGTTTGGTGGTTCGTTTTACAGGTTTTACATGAACACGCCCGGAGGAGGGCGTGAGTTAAGGCCTAGACTGCATGTCTAGGCCTTAGCCCGCAAGGCCACGCAGCGCGCCAGCCTACCAGTTAAGGTGGTTAGCATGGTGCAGGATTCAAGAGGGGGGGGGGGGGGGGTAGGCTACTACGCCATCCATACAAGGTGATCCGAGCTGTCCATGCCCCGCGATCACACTACCTCCACAGGTGCGCATGCGCACGCACGCAGAAACGCCCGACACACTCGTAAACGCCCAGTCACACGCGCGCCCACACACGCCCACACACGCGTGCACACACGCGCAGCAGCAGGCAGGCACCCCCGCTGGACGTTCCCGATGCGTGACTCGACTCGCGTACACACATCCACACACATGCACATGCACACACGCACACACACATGCGCGTGCACACACACACACACACACGCAGCAGCAGCAAAGCACCCCCGCTCGACGTGCCCGACTCCTGGCTGTGTGTGCACACGCACATACACACGCAGCAGCAGCAGCAGCAGCCAAGCACGCCCGCTCGACGTGCCCGATTCCTGGCTGCACACACAAGCACACACACACACACACACGCGCGCGCACACACAAACAAACCCACACAGCCGCCAAACATCCCCGCTTGACGTGCCCGATTCCTGGCCGTGCGCGCACACATACACACACACACACACACGCACACGCACACACACATGCAGCCGCCAAGCATCCCCGCTCGACGTGCCCGACTCCTGGCCGTGCACGCACACACACACACACACACACTTGCAGCAGCCAAGCACCCCTGCTCGATGTGCCCGATTCCTGGCTGTGCTCGCACACACACGCACACACACACACACACACACACACACGCACACACGCACGCAGCAGCAGCCAAGCACCCCCGCTCGACGTGCCCGATTCCTGGCTGTGCTCGCACACACACACACGCAGCAGCAGCAGCCAAGCACCCCCGCTCGACGTGCCCGATTCCTGGCTGTGCTCGCACACACACACACACACGCAGCAGCAGCAGCAGCAGCAAAGCACCCCCGCTCGACGTGCCTGACTCCTGGCTGTGCACGCGCGCACACACACACACACGCAGCAGCCAAGCACTCCCGCTCGACGTCCCCGATTCCTGGCCGTGCGCGCACACACACACACACACACAAGCACACACACACACAAACACACACGCACACACACAAACACACACAAACACACACACGCAGCAGCAAAGCACCCCCACTCAACGTCCCCGACTCCTGGCTGTGCTCCGCGTCGGCAAGAGTGGGAGAGCTCGTGTGGGCTGCGTCGGGCGACTCACTCGCAAATTGCGTGTGGGCGCTGTCGGTGCTCGGCGCGCGTTGCGATGGCGTGCTGCTGGAGCGAGCGATTGCGGCGTCGCACTCCAAGCTGCACTGCATGCACACTGGGGAGATGGTGCGGATGCTCGAGGCGGTCGGGAACTTCAGGTGTGTGTGTGCGCGTGTGTGTGTGTGTTGTGTGTGTATGTGTGTGTTAGGGGGGGTGGCGGTTGAGCCAAGCTCCACTACATGCACACGGGCGAGATGGTGCGGATGCTCGAGGCGGTCGGGAACTTCAGGTGCGTGTGGGGGGAGGGAGGGAGCGGGAGAGACTAGGAGAGACGGAGAGAGAGAGAGAGAGGTTCTTCCCTCACACCTCGTCCGAACACTTGTACCTCGTCAGATACTCCCCGCCGACCGACTCCTAAGCCACGCCAAACTATACTCTAAACCCTTCAACATTGGATTACAGAACCTTCAACCTCAAAACTCCACAACCCCACCACAACCCCGCAAAAAAAACGTGCAGGTACTCCCCCCCGCCCGACTCCCAAGCCGCGTCCACACTGGATTCGTGGTACGGCGAGTACTGCCGCCTCGCGTCGCGCCGCACCTACACGATGCGCGAGTGCTGCGACCTTGTGGCCGCGCTCGCGGGGCTGCCGAGCGTGCCGCGCGCGCACGTGACGCCCGCGCTGGTGGCGGGCGTGCTGAAGGTGTGTGTGTGAGCGTGTGCGCGTGTGCGCGTGTGTGTGTGTGTGTGTGTATGTAGCGGGGTGTCGGGGTGTGTTGAGGGGGGGCGGGGTGCTGCTGCGTGGTGCGGGGCTGCCGTGCGTGCCGCACGCGCACGTGACGCCCGCGCTGGTGGCAGGCGGGCTGCAGGTATGCCGGGGGGGGGGGGGGCTGCGGTGCGGGGCTGCCGAGAGTGCCACGCGCGCACGAGACGCCCGCGCTCGTGGCGGGCGTGGTGAAGGTATGCGGGAGGGGGGTTGGGGGGGACTGCGGTGCGGGGCTGCCGCGCGCGCTGCGCGCGCACGTGACGCCCGTGCTGTGTGTGGGGGGGTGCGCGGGGAGAGGGGGGGCTCAAGGACTGCTCATATGCCTCTAGAGCTTGTGGGCGTGCGCACGACACAAACACAGATCCCTCTCGTGAGGCACGCCCTCCTTCCCCTCCCTCGGCATCCCCCCGACCCACCTCACCCAAGCGCCCCCCGCCCGCCCCCACCCACCCCACCCAAACGCAGGCCAACGCGCGCGCGCGAGTCCCGCAACGCGTCTGTGCCTTGCCTCGCGACCCTCGCCCACACACACACACGCGCGCGCACACTCCCACACTCTCACACGCACACACACACGTACACGCGCACACACGCGTGTGCAGGCCACACGCACGCGCGAGTCCCGCAACGCATCTGCGTCCCGCCTCGCATCTCTGGCTCGCTCGCTGCAGCGGCTAGGCCAACGCCCGGACTTCGGATTCGTGCACGCGTTCGCGCAGGTTTGTTGTTGTTGCTTGGTGTCGCTTGTTGCTGTTGCTGCTGTTGTTGTTGCTGTTGCTGCTGTTGTTGTTGTCCTAAAGCCGTATCTGGACTTTGGTTGTGTGCATGCGTTTTTTGCAGGTGGTTTTTAGGGCCATAACTTGATGTAGGGTCTAGGTAGGGACACTTGGACTGACTGCTCGTAATCTCCGTCGGAAAGCCGATGGAAAGTTGTTTGCTGATGCGTAATGTACAGGCAGCGCGCTTTATGTGGACGACCTCCACCACTGTCCGTTACTTGCTGTAAATTTCTGTAACTGACGACTCCTGTTACTATTTGCGCAGGCTGCGCGATTCATGTGGACGAGCTTCACACCGCACGAGTACGCAGACCTAGTGTCATCGATGGCGGTGCTCGCGCCGCACGGGACGCTCGACCCGGCGTGGCTGCCCGACTTCCTGGCGCTCATCCAGGTGTGTGTGTGTGTGTGTGTGTGAGTGTGTGTGTGTGTGCGTGCGCGTGCGTGTGTGTGTTCTGAAGCAAGATGACGCTCGACCCTGCGTGGCTGCCCGACTTGCTCCTTGAGCACATCCACGTGTGGGGGTTGGGGTGTGCCTGTTCCGACATGGTGCTCCCTCCTGCCTCAGGACTAGCAGTTACAGTTTCAGTTACATCGGCTTTCCAGCAAAGACTTTCTCTAGTCCTAGTTCCACCGCCTAGACCCAAGTCCAGTTCTGGCCCTAACAATTACTTGTGAGGGGCGGTAGCCACCAGCCGGCTGCCTGCCAACGTGTAGTCCCCGAGCAAAAAGGAGACCTATTGTGCGACACCTCCTAACTGCTTCCAGGGGATAGGGGGCCAAGTGGCGCTTGCCAATCTACTTGACCGCCGAGGTGGAGGGGCCGGCGCCTGAGGGGCAGCCGGACCGCACACCACGGCTCTCCACCCGACCCTATCCTGAGCACGCTCAAACGCCGCGTCCGAAAAAGTCTTCCAATCAGAACGAGTACCACTAGTTACGCCTAGCTGCCGAGTCAGTAGCTTAAGAAAATAGTGTCGGGAGGAGGCTGGAGGCCGGCCTTGCTGCCGAGCCACATCCATTGTGCAGTCAAAAGTTGTACAAGGCCGACGAGAAGCCGGCATGCGCATCACATGGCCTAGCCACTGCATTGATCGCTTTGCCACAAGGCTCTCGATTGGCTCAGTGTTGCACGCCGAATATAAGTTTATCTGTGCCGATCGCCCAGGCGCACGCCCAGAATGCGACGAAGGCAGTTAGAGTGGGCAACCTTCAATTGAGTCAGTTGTGTTATAGTAGGGGCCCATGTTTCGCAGCCGTACAGAAAGTGGGGCAGCACGAAAGTGTTGTTCACCCGCATCTTAGACTGCACTTGCATCTTCTTGCTGGCCCAAATCTTATCAAAAGACGCGAACACGCCCAGCGCGCGACCGACACGCACACCGATCTCCTTCTCCACACCACCACTCTGGGTTATCCAACTCCCTAGATACTTAAATGCAGAGACGGTCTTCAGGACTAGCACACTAAACACACACACACACACCACTTGCTGCAGTGCCGCCTGCCCGACTTCCCCCCTCCCGCGATGTCCCGGCTCCTCGGCGCGCTCCCCCGCCTGGGGCCGTCGTCCCGACCCTCTGCAAAGTGGCTGCACCTCGCGGTCTCGCGTGTGCGCCACTCGGCGGCAGGGTACTCGGCCGGCCAGGTGTGGTCGAGGGAGGCAGCGTTGCATGGGGCGCGCTGCATGGGGTCCGATGCATGGGGCACACTGCATGGGGTCCGATGCATTGGGCGCGCTGCCATGCCCCTGGGAACACTGATGCTAACACCACCACCATCCACCCTGCTACCAGATGGCCGAGGTGCTCGTGTCGCTCGCGGCGCTGCGGTACGCTCCGACGGGCGCAGAGGAGCTCGAAGCGCTGGGAGGGCACATTGCGAGCAGGTGGGGACCTTGGTGCTCTGGTGTTGGTGTGGGGTGTGAGCAGTGGGGTGGTGCAACAAGTAAGAACGTCGAGAGGGATGACGCAGCAGCGCTGTACGGTACGCTCGGATGGGTGCAGAGAGGCGCTCGAGGCGCTGTGCCAGTAACAGTAACATCGGCTTTCCAGCAAGACTACCTTCTAGTCCCGATGATGGTTTGTACAGTCGTGTGTGACGCACCTACCGGCAGCGTAGTCCTAGTACCAACGCCTAGACGCCTAGATACGCTGCCGGTAGGTGCGTCACCCACGACTGTAAAAACCATCATCGGACCAAAGTCCAGTTCTGGCCCTAACAATTACTTGTCAGGGGCGGTAGTCACCAGCCAGCTGCTTGCCAACGTGTAGTCCCAGAGCAAAGAGGCGCTGTGCCACTCGGCCCTTACTAACGACCATCCCACCGGGCGATGTATCACCGCAGGGGCGGCGTGAGGGAGCTGCCGCGTGAGCTCGTGCCCGCGCTCGCCGCGGCGCTCACCCAGCTGGGCGCTGCCAGCGCTGCTGGCGCTGCTGGCACTGACAGCAGCCCCGCCAGCAGCAGCGCCAGCGCCAGCAGCTCGACAGAGGAGGCTGGCACGCAGCTGCCCGTCGGTCGCACGGTAGGTGCGCGCCGGCTGGAGCAGCTGCGTGCGCAGCTGTGCGAGGCGGTGGCGGCGCAGCAGCAGGCGCAGCAGCGGCAGGCGCAGCAGCAGGCGCAGCAGCAGGCGCAGCAGCAGCACCATAATCCTCGAACGAACCAGCACCCGGCGCAGCAGCAGCAGCAACCGCAACGCGAGGCAGCGTCAGCACGCGACGCGCGGCGCGCCAGCGACGGGCAAGCAGGCGTCGCCAGCAGCAGCGCCTCACAGGCGCAGCAGCCGGGAGCTGTGGCTACGGCTGCGGCTGATTCGGCTGCTGCCACCGCGGCTGGCGCGGCGTGCGACGGCGTCTTGCCCACGTCGTCAAACGGCAGCGGCGGCGATGGGGAGGCGCAGCTCGGCAGCGGCAGCGGCGACTCTGAAGAGCTGTTCCTGTCGGGCAACGGCGCGTGGGCTGCAGGCGGGCATGGGCACGCCACGGGCACGGGCGTGCTCGCTGCCAAGCGCTAGTAATAGGAGATGCCCTCCTCAATGTAGCGATAGATAGACATGGGGCGTTCCCGCCACTACTAAGCAACGTAGTGAGCTGGGTTTCGTCGAGATTGATGCAATTCACTTGAAGTGAGTTGGAGCGTGGGTCGCGTCGATCGCAAGCTAGAGGGCTGCATCCCTGCCGCGAATGCGGGCGGGCGGATGGGAGAGCAGCACCGGTCGGGCGCATGTGCAGTAGGCATGCGTGCGTGTCAAGGCGCAGATCAGATCAGATTGCAGCCCGTGTGCGTGTGCTGTGGCTGGCCCACGGCGCCGCCGCCCAGACAGCGTTCCTTCTTCTCCCCTGCGCCGATCCACCTCGCATCCGCCGCCTCGCTAGGGTGAGCTAGTCCCTCCCCTCCACCCTCCACCACTGCAGTAATTCACTCCCTCCGCGTACACTCTTGCGATTGTTTCCCCTCCCTCCCCCCATCTTCCCTCATGTCCACACCGACATGCGCACAACCGACACGAACACCAACACACTCCTTCGCGGTGCTGCTGCCGTGTGCATTTGAAAGCCTGGCACACAAACGTCGCTGGTCCCTGATCGTTCTGCCCTCACAATGTGTCGACCACAGTGTCCTCTCCTCGGACCCAGTCTCTCGAGCGCCTCTCCGCCGCTCCAGCGGACCCAGTCCGAGCGTCTCTCGAGGGAGAGATCACCGTTTCTGGAGGCAGTCGACTGTGGGGGCGTCCCACGGTGCTGCCCTCAATCGGCGCTTGCGGCAAGGCGCCACCTGCTCCATGTATGCAGCGCCTGTAGCGAACGGTGAGTTAACCTTGCGCGTCTGCAATAGGGCGGGTGGTCATATGCAGCCTCTGAAGGACGAGATCGAGGGTGCGCGGCGCCCATGCACGCAGCGCATGGCGCATCCACCATGCTGAGCGCATGGTCGCCCGTGTACACGCCCCAAACCACCCACCCAGGGTGGCTCGAGTTCTTCGCCCCACCCCTCCACTGTCCTCCTCCACTCCCCAGGAGTTATCTTGCTGCTGTGGTGAGGGCAAACGACACAAACACGACTTTACGTCTTCCTACCCCTGTGCGCAGTTGGAGCACACACCCTCACAGCGTTCCAGTCAAGCGCGTAGGCCAGCGATGGCCAAGGGGGGCAAGAAGGAGGCAAAGGAGGGTGGCGCAGCGAAGCAGGCCAATGCTAGTGCAACTTCTGGGGCGGTGAACGCGATGAAGAGGAGCTTGCTTATGATGAAGGCAGCGGGAGCGCGGCACAGTGATCTGGGGACTGCCCATGCTGGGGCCCTGGCGTGTCTGGATGAGTGTGTTGCAGCGGCACAGGCTGCCCCAGAGCTTTCCCACCTGCTCGACCTCTTCCGCGCCAAGCTGGAGCTGATGCGGGGCGGCGGCAGCACCTCCTGGGCGACTTCTAAGGCGCACATCTTCCAGCACGTCCGCATGGAGACCGCGCAGCAGCCCTACTCGCTCTCAGCGCTGAAGCTGTGGGTAGAGCGCAGCTGCACCACAGCCAACAGCTTCTGGATCATTGAGCACACACTGCGTGGCTGGGCGGAGGGGCCGTTCCAGCAGGCGGAGGCGTGCGCATGGCTCAACCCTTCAGACGAGGCGATTATTTTTGGGGAGGACATGGACAAGGCGCTCGGCAAGAAGGAGCGCCTGCAGGCGCTGATCGCGGAGCTGGTGACAGAGTACGAGAAGGCAAAGGACAAGCTCGAGCACAACCTCTTCTACCAGAAGGCATCCGGCGTCGCCGAGGACATCATGAAGGCTGTGCAGAAGCAGCAGAGGCAGCTGCAGATGAAGGAGCTGCAGCAGGGCTCGGTGGTAAGCCACAGCACACCTACATGCTTACATTGGGGTGCTGCACTGCTGCATGCGCACACACGGCAATTCGCACGGGTGCTGTGCATGTTCAAGCGCGCACCAGAGCGGCACGTGTGTGCCATCCAGGGTGCACCTGCGCCAACCAACTCGCGCTCACACTGCTCCGTGCTGCGCTTCCTTGCCTTGTGCTAGGCCAAGCCTGGCGCGGCCAGCAATGAGGCGGCAAGGAGGGAGGAGGCGAAGGAGGAGGTGCACCAGTTCCTCAAGCGTGAGCTGTAGCAGCCAGAGGTACGTCTTAATCTGGGGTGGGGCCGATGCCAATGCCGCGAAGACCGCATGTGCTGAGAGCGCCTGCGGCCAACCTGGGAACCGGCACCCCCCCCGACTATTTGACTTGCCCACAATGTTTTGAAGGGCAGCAACACACGGTGTGCACCCTCCCCCCACGATGCTTGCAGGGCACTCGCGAGCGCATCGAGGCGCTGATCAAGCTGACTGCAGTGCCCCTGAGTTCCGTGAAAGCCGAGATTGTTCAGCTCATCAAGAGCGGCAAGTCCGACGTGGCATCAGAGGTATGTTGGCATCGTGCGTGCCAATGGCATGTATGCCTGCAACCCTCGTGACAGCCCTGCCTCATGTGGCACCCTTGCGTGTGCGGTGTGCACCCCATGCGCACCGTCACCGGTTTGTGCAGCCAACAGCCTGCCTGCCCCTCTTCCGCTTTGCCACAGGACATGGATCAGATGGCTGTGGACGTGATCCGCAAGCTGGAGGCCGCCTTGCGCCGCCACAAGGAGACAGGCAAGTGGTTCACGTGGACCGCCCCTGCCTCGGCCCCGTCCGCCGCCAAGTCAGCGGGCAGGGACGGCATCACGGGGTCAGACAAGCCTGGCGGCAAGGGCGGGGCCAGCAGAAAGGCGGGAGCCGGCGGTCGCGAGGTCGATGCTGGTCGCATCACCGACGTCAAGGACTGGATGCATCAGTTTGGGCGCAACCAGCTGACGAGAAGGGACTACTACTCGCGCTGCTCCGGCTGGGTGGCTTCCAACGACCACTTCATGAGCGGGCGGCTGATGGATGGCCGTGAGGGCAACCTGCCGTCGCTGTGGCAGGTACTGGAGGGCTCTGGCGCGTCAGTGGGCTGGCTTGAGCATGCTGTCGGCGTGCTTGCCTTTCTGGAGGAAGTGGACTCTGTCGACCCCAACGCAGTGCTCGAGCGCTTCATGGATGAGAGCGCGTCGATGCAGCTGGATCCTACAACGTCCCCGCTCAGCGACTACCACCAAGACATGTCTGGCTTCCGCTCTTCCGAGTATGAGGCCGTGGAGCAGGCTGTATTCGAGTGCGACCCGTCCCTCCAGCACCTGGGCGATGCCGAGGTGATTCAGGCGACCAGCTCGGCCACCTTCCAGCTGCACCTTGTGAGGGGCCACATGCTGCTGATGCGCGAGCGCAGTCTGGCCGGCCCCGAGATGTGGCCTGCGGGCCAACCAACTCTCAATGCGCACCCGCTGTTCTGGTCATGGGACGAGAGCGCGGACCAAGTTGTGCGTGCACTTGTGGCGATCACAGCGGTTTGAGAGCAGCCAGAGATGGCAGGTGTGCTGGCAGGGTGCTCTTGTGTGCAGGATGTTGCGGTGTCACCAAGCAGCGACATGGAGGTTTCGGTCGTGCTGGCGCAGGCGCTAGCGCGCGCTACGGCAGCGCGCAAGGCTGAGGCGGAGGCGTGCACGCCCGGGCAGAGCGACACGCCAGACGCGCTCCTGGCAGCGCAGCTGCGGCTGGACATTGCAGACAGCATGGGCATCCTGTCCGAGGCCAACGTGCTGACGCCGAGGCTACTGTCTCCCATCAGGAACTTCCTGGTCGCCTGCCGTAAGGCGCTGCCGCGCGGCCTCCTGCGCCTCGATAGGGACAGCCTGCTGGCAGAGCTGCGGTCGCTGGACCTCGACCAGCTACGCTCTCTGCGCGTGGTCCTGCTGTGGGAGCTAGGCGGCTTCCGGGGTGCGGCCACACGGGCAAAGCTGCGCGCCTCACTGTCAGCGGACCTGGCATCCCACAACATCAGCGTTGGCGCTGCGCTGGGCATCGGCGACGGCAGCATCTACAGGCAGGTGGTGGTGCGGGAGGACAGCCTTGCCCACGCGGCAGCATACGCTGCATACCAGAGCGGGCTCCACGCGCGGGATGAGGCGTGTGAGGAGTGGTGGCAGCAGGCGGCGATGCCGTCCGCGATGGCGTCGGGGCACCTGCCGGTGGCGAGGCAGCCAAAGTGGCCGCTCCAGCCTGCCCTTGGGACACGCGCTGCCGAGGACGCTCTCGTGGACTTCCTCTTCGACCCGACTATCATGCGCCCAGGTGTGCACGTGCCGCTCATGGATGTGGGAGACACCGTCTCGAGGTGGATGCAGACCATGGAGTGGATCGCCTGCCTCTCGTGGAATGCCAGTCACCTGTCGGGTGTGATTCAGGAAGTACTCGTGGTGGAGTGCCGCAGCAGCCTCCGAGGTCGAGTCACCAGCAACGACGATGTGGAGAGGCTCTTTGTGCTCGCAATCAAGATGATTGACTGCAGCAAGTTCTGGCAAACGTTCCTGGAGTGGCGCTGCGAGATGCTGGACACGGCTGTAGGCCTGTCTCGGCAGAGGCAGCGGGAGTTTGAGGCGATGCCTGACAGCGAGAGGCAGCAACATCCACCCGCCGGCAAGGTGGCCATGGCATGCCAGCCCAAGAGCTCTGGTCAGGCCAAGGACAACCGTGAGACGGAGGGCAGCCGAGCGCTGGAGCGGGAGCGGTCTGCGATTGAGCAGGCACAGATGCACAGCGACAACGCGAGCCACTTTGAGAGCTTGTCCGCGACAGTCCGCTCAGCGGCAAACACGCCCGTCAAGAGCCTCCTCCACGCCCAGGGCAACGCGTCCGCGCTCATGGCCGCCCTGCCCACCGCGATCAGCGAGTGCGTTGCGTACCTGAAGCAGACCGTCTTCATGGTCGACCACATGGCGATCGAAATCCAGGCCACGTTTTCCGAGCTGGCGCAGATGCCGCCCAACATGGAATGTGCGCTCATCACGGAGCCTTTCTGCTGGGAGGCCCTGGTGCTATCGTGGCGCGCAATCCTCGGGGAGGCTGCAAAGAGCTCAAACGCGCTGGCGCTCGTGGAGCAAGACGAGGCTGACACTGCCAAGAAGAAGGCCGAGAAGGCCGCGACTGAGAAGAAAAGGGAGAAGCGAGCGCGCCAGAAGGCGGCAAAGGTGCAGCAGGCTGCCGGAAACAGCAGCACTGAGCCGGCCGCCGCCTCTAGTGGGGCAGCACTGGCAAAGGAGGTGGGTGCTGCAGCTGAGCTGTCGGCGCCGCAGGCGGAGGCAGAGGGGAGGGCTGCTGGGGAGACTGCTGAGCCTGCCTGCAGTGCAGCTGGTGTCTGCACCTCGGGGGCAGCCTCACAGCCGGCAGAGGGCAAGGCGCGGGCTGTGGAATCTGCCGGCGCTGCACAGCAGGCGGTGGTGGAGGCGAGGCGCATCGAGGCCGAGGCTGTGGCCACGGCAGAGGAGACGGAGAGGGCAGCGGCAGCACTGCGGGCACAGATGGCGGAGCAACAGGCCTCTAGAGAGAAGGCGATGGCGGCGCTGCAGGCACAGATGGCGGCACTGCAGGCACAGATGGTGGAGCAGCAGGCCATTGTCCAGCAGCAGGCGGTTCAACAGCAGGCGACGATCGCTGAGGCCGCTGCTGCGGTTGAAGTCGCTGAACGCCACGCTGCGACAGAGAGAGCAGCGGCAGACAGAGCCGCTGCTTGGAGGGCTGCTGTCGAGACGGCCGTTGCTGAAAAAGCAGCAGCAGAGGAAGCCGCAGCACAGAGGCTGGTAGCTGCGAAGACTGCGGTCGCGGCGGCTGCAGGGGAGCACGCAGCGGCTGAGGCTGCTCTAGCGGCCATGCTCGCCACCACACACGCTGCCGCTGCACACGCCAAGGCTGCAGCTGACGAGGCAGCAGCGGCGGAGGCGCAGCAGCTTGCAGCAGCGGCGCACTGGCTGCCACCCATGTTCTCCCCAGCGCCCCGGCCGGCACTCAGCCCCTCACCTGCTCTGATGTGCAGCCACCCGGTGCTGGGCTTTGCGCTGCGAGCCGCTGCTCGCGCCCCGACGCCGGCATCTGCTGGGCCTGTGCCTGCTCTGCCCGTCCGCACCGCGCCGGCTGCATCTGCCCCTGCGGCAGCGCCGTCGACCGAGAAGACCCAGCAGCAGGTGGAGGCAGTCGCTCCTGCGGTGACGGCGGCGGCTGCATCCGCACCGCGGCACCACCCGCAGCGACGGCCGCGCCACGACGACGATGAGTCGTGGTGCGTCGTGTGCCTCGAGCGGCCACGCAGCATCACGCTCGACCCGTGCGGCCACCACTTGCTGTGCTCTACCTGCTGCGTCAATGTGCGCGCGGCCAACAACGAGGTGCGCGTGGGGAGGGTGTCAGGCACGTAATCCGCTCCGAACACACACTTGGCTGCGCGAGCGCGGCTCACGCCTGTGCTTCTGCTGACCATCGCCGCGTTGGGAGGGGCGTAAGCAAGCGGCACGCACTCCACTCCGCACACACACCTGGGGCTCTCGCCTATGCTGCTGCTGACCATCACCGCCTTCGCGCTGCCATGCCCGCCCATTCGCAGTGCCCGATGTGCCGGAAGTCGATTGAGCGCACGCACGAGGCGTAAAGACACTGTGGCGGCTGCCATCATGACGTGGGCCCGGTGCCGAGGCTGCGATCAGCGCGCTGGTACCAGCGCTGGTACCAGCACCGGTGCTGCGCAGCATGCGGGCGGGGGTGGTAGAGGCGGCCGTATGGGCGTTTTCAGAGATGAGCAGAGACGGTCGGGCACGCGTGTGCGCTAGGCGTGTAAGCGCAGATCCGTTGCATCCTGTCCTGCTCTGATGAGCCACCCGGTGCTGGGTGCCGCGCGGCGAGCCGCTGGTGCCCTGACGCCGGCATCTCCTGTGCCTGTGCCTAGACTTTCCGCCCACACAATGCTGGCTGCGGCTTGCACCTGCAGCAGCGCCGTTGATTGATTATGCACAGCGGCAGGGGCGCAGCGTGGGCGTCCCTGCAGGTCCAGTGCTGGACGTGCAGGTGGAGGCGATGTGGAACCTTCAAGGCTTGATGTGATGTTCAAGGCAGACCCACTCAATGGCAACAATCTCATGCACGTGCTGGTGGGGATGCTGCTGATTGCAAAGATGCAGCAGCAGCCACATCAGTAGCCGCAGCAGCTGTGCCAGGAGGAAGAGTGCGTGGTGCGCACGAACCGGCCGCGCAGCAAAACGGCCATCCCAAGCGGCCACCGCGTGCTGTGCGCCACCTGCTGCGCCAATGTGCGCGCGGCTAGCGACGAGGCGCGCGTTGGGAGGGGCTGATGCACACGTGGCACACACGAAACTCCGCAAAACACTTGTCTGCGCGCGCATGACTCTCGCCTGTGCTGCTGCTGGCCACCACCCCTGCTGTTGCGCCCTCTGTCCGCAGTGCTCGGTATGCTGCCAGCCACCCCAGCGCACCCCAGATGTCACAGGACAAGGGGGTTAGCCTTGTCACTGTCCCGTATCACCAGAGGCGTAGAGGAAACTGGGGCGGCTGCCATGGCGCGGGATCTGCGGCCAGCGCGCTGAAGCTGCAGACGGGCGGATGGGAGGCCGATATGGGCAGGCGCAGATTGACGGGGTGCACAGAGCGCAAGGTTTGAATGTTCATTGGGTAGCCAGCCGCCTCAGTTACAGTGGGGTGCTCTGGCGATAGCAAGCGCGGCCAATCTTCAACATGTCATCAGTCTTCTCAGTCTTCTCCATCTTTTGGAGAATTTGCATCTCTCAGTCTTCTCTCAGTCTTGTACGTTTTTTTGTGTTTTGGTTGCTTATGTTGGTCGACAGACTGTCCTGTGTACTGGGGGTCAACTGGGGGTTGTGTCCAACAGACTGTGAAATGCAGGTAAAATCCATGACGCGTAGTCAAGTCGAGATGTGCGCTGCCGAATGGCACGCACGACGGAAAGAGTGGCCACGGAGGGCCGGCACTTGCGCAGTGCCTGCCCGTGCCCCTTCGTCTTAAAATTACCATGCCACCCGAGTTATGGTCGTGGCTCCTTGAAAGCCGGCTCCCATGCATGGACATTCACACGCCGGGCCGTTGCCTGACCGGTCGGACGCCTGGCTACGGGCCGGGTGCCCGGGGCCGACGCGGCTGCCGCCCCGCACCCACTCTCAACCGCGCTCTCAAGTGCCGCAAGCTTGTCCCCGGGGCACTCCCACCGGGTGTGTGCCGGCGGACGGGGACCTCCGGTGCGCGCGGTGTGAGCGGGGGTGTCGCAGCCACGGGGGTGTCGCAGCCGCACTCTCGAACTCCTCCCCCAAACGCCCTCGACCAGCGTGTGTACCAGCGTGTGTACGTGGGCGTCGCAGCTGCAGCCACCCCGCAGCTGCAGCCACCCCGCAGCCACGCTTGGGCAGCCTTCACCGTGCTCTGGCCCGCTGCGGCCCCGTCCTCAGAGCGCCCCGTCGGGCGTGAGCTGGCACAAGGTGTACTCCCATGCACACGCACAGATGGTGCGAGAGCGGGGGCGCTGCAGCCGCCCCGCAGCCGCGCTCACGCAGCCTTCACCGTAATCTGGCCCGCTGCGGTCCCGTCCTCTGAGCGCTCCACTGGCGTGTGCTGGCGGACGGTGTACTGGCGCGCAACGGTGGCAGAGCCAGCCTTGCTGAAGCGGTCGTTCATGACCTCGTGGCGGTCCTGTTGGGGGCGGCGCACAGGGCGTGCACGCGCACGGTTACGTGGGTTGAGATGTGGCGGTCGTGTTGGGGGTGGCACACGATGATGATGATGGATATTACAGTCTGTGTGACACCAGTAATGATGTATAAGACCGGTGTCGGCGCTAGCGCCCGACACCTTAAACTCAGTTTCAGTGGGAAACTGGCTGGCTACCTGGTAGGGGTGAGGGTAAACCCCCACACGCGCGCACGCACTGGACCTAGACAGGACACTGGGCCCCCAGATCCACCCTATACCACCCAGGTAGTGACAGCAACGCATTGTTGGTGTGCGCCTGTGTTCTACTACTAGTCCCGCCGCCGCCATTGGCTCCAGCAATCTCCTCCATGCCCGCCAGCAATCTCCTCCACGCCCGCCAGCAATCTCCTGTATGCCCGCCAGCAATCTCCTCCATGCCCGCCAGCAATCTCCTGTATGCCCGCCAGCAATCTCGTCCATGCATGGGCGCCGCCATGCGATCTCCATGCGCCGCGCCGCGCTCCATGCGCGCCAGCACCCATACCACCCGCCTCATTCCCGTTCTTTAGCCATTCCCCGTGACACCTATGGCTGATCCTTGTTCCGCCGTCCCCTTTGGCATCTGTAACCCGTATCCTCTCCCTGTAGCCTCATTCCCCGTTCTTAACCGCCATCTCCATTATGGTGCCCGCCCGCTGGTGGGGCCTCGCCTCGCCCCATGCCGCACGGCTAGTGTATTGATTGCTGCGCCATCTGTAATCTGCGCCTTGGGGCAGGGAACCCCTGCGCCACAACCTCCTCACAAAGCCTAGCCGCATGTGCCTCGCTTCCCATGTTTCTCAATTTCTCGCCATCCGCTTCCATGCCCGCCTGCAATCTCCTCCACGCCCGCGAGCAATCTCCTGTTTGCCCTCAAGCAAGCTCCTCCATGCCCGCCAGCAATCTCCTCCATGCATGCACGCGCAGAGCGCCGCCATGCAACCCCCATGCGCCGCGCGCGCCGTGCGCGCGCGCGCCCGCCAGCTCCCGTAGCCTCATTCCCCGTTCTTTACCCATGCGCCGTGACGCATTAGCCTTGTCCGCCGTCCCCTGGCATGCATAACCCGTAGCCTCATCCCCGGTAGCCGCATTCCCCGTTCTTAGCCGCCATCTCCATTATAGTGCCCGCCCGCTGGTGGGGCCTCGCCTCGCCCAATGCCGCACGGCTGGAGCATCGATCGCGTTGCCATCTAATAATCTGCGCCTTGGGGCAGGGAACCCCTGCGCCGCAACTCACAAAGCCTAGCCGCATGTGCCTCGCTTCCCATGTTTCTCAATTTCTCGCCATCTGTCTCTCTCTTCCATCCAGGCACAGTAAACCATTAGGAGCCGCAATCTGCTTGAGTTCCGATCGTTGTGAGAGGGGGTGCATGCTCGCCGCAATTCTCGCCATCGTGCATCGTGCTCTCCATCGTACCGCTGCCCCATCTGCCACATAGCCTCGCCCCATCAGGACCAGTTCACCAGTAGCGCTGTGCGTCAGAGCCGGTCAGGGTAAATTTCCAGATTTTCAGCCGCCCAGTACCAAGCGCAGTTGTCCCGGTTGTCCGCCATCGAGCGGCGCCAGGGCGGGAGCCCCTGGCGAAGAGCTTATGAACACAAACACACAGCACACAGGGAGTGCGTGCAAGCGCACGGTCACGCCGGTTTGCGGTTACATGGATTTAGATGTGGGGGTCCTGTTGGGGTGGCGCACAGTGAGTGCACGCGCACAGCAAGCAAGGGTAACGGTGACGTAGGTTGAGATGTGGCGCTCATGCAGAGGGTGTGTGGGGCGGTTGCTGCAGTGCCTGCCTTGCTGAAGCGGTCGGCTCATGACCTCGTGGCAGTCCTGTTGGGGGCGGCGCACAGGAAGTGCGTGCACGCGCACGGTTACGCGGGTTGACAGAGTGAACATGCACGCGCATGGTAACGTGGGGTGAAGATGTGGTGGTTGTTGGGGGCGGCGCACAGGGAGTGCGTGCAGGCGCACGGTTACTCCGATTTGCGGTTACCTGGGTTTAGATGTGGCGGTCCTGTTGGGGGTGGCGCACATGGCGTGCATGTGCACGGTTACGTGGGTTAACACAGTGCACATTCATGCGCATGGTAACGTCGGTTGAGATGTGGCGGCCATGTTGGGGGCGGCGCACAGGGAGTGCGTACATGCACACGGTTACGCAGGTTGGTATGGGGCGCACGGTGCACATGCACATGCACGCGCACGGTGTCGTGGGTTTGATGTGGCATTTTTGGGGGGTGCCCCACCCGAGACCCCCGACCCGAGACCCGAGGCTTTTCCGTCCAGCCCTACCACAGTCCCCTCTATATTGGTAACCCGGCGGTACAACCTACACCCACAATGTAATGGCTTTGGCTTTGGCTTCGCTTGAATTGTATTGCATTGTAACAAAGCCATTATTACACTGTGGGTGGAGCTTGAACCGCCGAGGTTACAACATATGTGGCTATGGTAGGGCAGCGCTGTGCCTAACCGTCCGCCAGGGCCGACGGCCACACATCGCTCTGCACAGAGCTCCCGAGAGCCTCTCCGATCCCCGAAGCCCTGCCTCATCATCCGACTAGGTCCCCCAGACACCTGGGAGTGCTCACACACTCTACACCGAGCAAAGTCGAATGCGTCGCCTGTGTCAAGGTGCATGACGCACGACTGAAAACGCCATCATCAGTATCGGACGCACACACACACGCACACACACACACACACACACACACACACACATGCACACACGTGCCCGCCCCCCTCCCCCACGCACCTTGACGATGATGGTGGTGACCCTTGCCATGATGCTGACTGCCTCGCTGACTGAGCCCAGCTTCTTGCTCCTGTGTGGCCAGCAGGGGAGGAGTTCGTGTGTGTGTGAATG
>VFSX01000084.1:130000-182500 GCA_016618255.1 Chlamydomonas sp. UWO 241 | reverse complement strand
CCTGAAAAGGATCGTGGAGGAGCGGGATGGGCTGCAGACACACGAGACCACGGAGCAGGAGGGGTGAGCGCTGCCGCAGGCAACAGTGCGGCACACACACGCAGGCATGAGTGCGGCACACGCATGCACGCAACCGCATCCTCTCGACGTGCACGCATACCCACGCCACCACTGACCCCTCGATGCCCCTCCCTTTTCCCCGATTGCAGACGAGCCCAGCCGCATGTGACGCTGGTTGAGGTGCGCGGCAGCAGCTCGCGCTTCCTCGGCGTCAGCTTTCACAAGGCCGGGTGTTCGTGGGAAGTAAAACTGAGGGACCCACAGACCAAGCGCAAGCAGTGCGTTGGCCACTATGCCACCGAGAAGGATGCAGCCAGGGCGTACGACTGTGCAGCTGTACAGGCGTATGGACAAGACACCCAGCGCAACTTCTCGGGCGAGACGATCAGCGAACCGCCTGCGAGCAAGCGTAAGGAGCGGAAGAAGCGCAAAACCTCGCAGTATGTTGGCGTCTCTTGGAGCAAGTCGTCATGGGCGTGAGCCTGACAGACCCACAGACCAAGCGTGCGCGGTACGTTGGCTGCTATGCCACCGAGGAGGACGCAGCCCGGGCGTACGACCGCGCGGCTGTGCAGGCACACGGACCAGGCGCCAAGCGCAACGTCCCGGGCGAGACGATGAGCGAGCCGCCTGAGCGGATGCAGCGTGGCAGCTCACGCTTCCACGGTGTGAGCTGGCTCAAGACCAGCTCTGCATGGAAAGTGCAGCTGAAAGACCCTCAGACCAAGCGGGTGCGGCACATTGGGAGCTTTGCCTCAGAGGAGGATGCAGCACGGGCGTACGACTGTGCGGCTGTGCAGGCGTGCGGACCAGGCGCCAAGCGCAACTTCCCGGGCGAGGCCATCAGCAAACCGCCTGTGAGCAAGGGTGAGGAACGGTTGCAGAGCAGCAGCTACATTGGCGTCTCCTGGGACAAGTCCAGCTCCTCGTTGCACGTGAAGCTGTATGAACCAAGCACCAAGCGCCAGCGGCACATTGGGTCCTTCTCCTCCGAGGGGGACGCGGCGCGGGCACACGACGTGGCAGCTGTGCAGGCGCATGGGCCAGGCGCCAAGCGCAACTTCCCCGGCGAGACCGTCGGCGAGCTGCCCATGCCAGTGGGCAAGGAGCAGAAGCAACAGCGTGGCAGCTCGCGCTATCTCGGCGTCACATGGCACAAGGGCAAGTTTTCCTGGAATGTGGCGCTGGCTGACCCACAGACCAAGCGTGCGCGGTACGTTGGCTGCTATGCCACCGAGGAGGACGCAGCCCGGGCGTACGACCGCGCGGCTGTGCAGGCGCGCGGACCAGGCGCCAAGCGCAACTTCCCCGACGAGGCCATCATCGATCTGCCTGTGGCAGTTGGCGAGGAGCAGAAACAGCACCGCGGCAGCTCGCGCTACCTCGGCGTTACGTGGAACAAGCGCACCTCGAAGTGGGGCACGCGCAGCTGTGGGACGCACAGAAGAAGCGCCTTCAGCAAGTTGGGGGCTTTGCCTCCGAGGAGGACGCAGCCCGGGCGTACGACTGCGCGGTTGTGAAGGCGCGCGGACCAGGCGCCAAGCGCAACTTCCAGAGCGACGAGGCCGTCGGCTCGCTGCCTTCATGAACCAATGCATAGCACAAAAAACGTATACCGTAAACTCGATTAGCCTGTACCGATAATTAAGTCCCGGGGGGCTTCGGGACTCTGGGCCGGTATTCATATAATTAATGAGTTTCGTGGTCCGGTACAGTGGGTTGTAGGTAAATTTCTTCAGTGGACCCGAGTTCGATCTCGACCAGTAGACGACATTTGTTCAACTTTTGTTGCATTACTGGTTGCACAACTGGTAGCGCCCAGCAACGGGGGAGTGGGGGATGGATGGGGATGGCCTTGACCGCGTGCACGTAGTATCGGAACTTTGACAACATTCATTTAAAAACCATCGGTACAATCGAAAAAAAAACGTCGCCGCGCTCGGTACTATGTCTCCAGAATCACTTATAGAGTATTTTGGGGGGCCATCGGTACAGGCCAATGGAGTTCACGGCACAGTTTACGGCACAGTTTACGGCACACACGTAGCAATTATGTTCGTAGCAAAATACTCCAGAAGTGGGTTTGCGGGGAAGAGTCGCTGTGGGCCGGCCGTGGACAGGCGGTGGGAATACAGTCGGTCTGGGAAGGCGGTGGCACCATGGTGAGGCGCACGGTGGCGAGAGTGCTGCGGCTGGTGTGCATGCTAGGTTCAGTCCGAGGCGGGGCCTGCCACATGACTAGCTAAGTGAGGCGGTAGTGCAATGTGTGCGTCTGCAAAATTGTGTTGATTGTCCGTTTGAGCGCCGCTTGAACGAATGACAGTGAATGGGGCAGTCGCTTTGGGGCTCGATTAACGGAGGCGCGTTCTCGTCGCCGAGCCCTGGACCCAGCAATGCGGCGCTGCTGGTGACGAGGATCTCCGTGCCGCTGACGAGCGGGGTAAAATACGACTGGCCTGGCTCCTGCTAGACTGCCCCTCGGTGGAACACTTCAGGAGCGGCTTGCCCGGCGCTGCCATGGCTTGGCGAGTAGCCGCGGCGCTGCCGCGGCCCGTGCTGGGAGACGGCCCTTATCCTCCCCCCATGCAGGACGCCATGCGGCACCGATCTCGACGAGTTGATCGACGAGCGGAGGAGCTGGCGCCCGTCAATGCATGCTGGACATTGGTCAAGATGGCTGCCCGTGGAGGCGGGCTACCATCACGGCTTCAGCGGTGGTGACCGCCGAGGCAACACAGAGTAGATCCGCTTCACCTTTCGCAGCGTTCGTCACCGCGCTCACCCTCGGGGGCGCTCGTCTGCCGGTGACTGGCGTTGGAAGGTCTTCAGGCAGCCTCCATGACAACTCTGTCGTCCATGCCCCCCTGGAGGGTGGGACCTGGCCATGCATGACGCATGGGGCGCCGGCTGAGCCCCATGCAAACGAGAGCTGGACAGCCATGCACGCCAGGCGGGGACCGTTCCAGTCAGCGCCAGTCGGCTCTGCCGGCTTGACTGGCCACAAGGCCACTACTGCGACCCTGAGGAAGGTCCTCTCCTATATGCTCCTTGCCAGACATGTCTCTCAGAGACCGCTGTTTGGGGTAGTCTAGCCGGCGGGAGCGGTAGTCTATTGGCCGGGAGCCGGCGGTTCTCTAGTACACTCAAGTGGGCTGGAGTATCGGCGGGTGATCTCTAGTAGAAGAGTAGCCTGCTTAGCTGGAAACCCCGTGTTACTTGTTACTTGTTACTTGGGGCAGTCGCTGCTCCGAGATTATGCGTCCTCCTCCCACTGTCCGCCTCCACTGCCCCCTCGACTTCCTCCGAGTTCACGCCCCTCGGTGGCAGCCCGTCCACGCTCGCCTCTATGCCTTCACCAGTTGACTGTGCGTACCCAGGCAGTCCTTCGATCAGCCCCCAATTCGCCCCACGCTCGCCTCTCCACCACCTCCCCAGCGTGCACGCGTGCACGCATGCACACACACATGCACCTATCACGGGGGTAGGACAGTCTTAGGCTCACCAGGCCCCAGCCAGAGTCCCAGGCCACCTCAGGCTCTTCCCACTGCCAGAAAAAAGCGGCAGCCCTCCGCGCCTTCTCAGCATGTGCAGCGGAATCCGTGCCAGCGCACGCGCATGCGTGCACGCGCGCACGGCATGCGCGCGCGGCGTAGGTGGCTCCTGGCCTGCCTCTCTGTCTCCCATGCATGCATCCATTCTAAGAACTGCATGGCATGCATGGGCACTCCTATGCTCACACAGCCCCCCCTGCTCCCCCTGCTCCCCCTGCTCCCCCTGCTCCCCCTGCTCCCCCTGCCCCTCCCCTCTCCCCCAGAACATGCCGTCGGCAGCCACCACTCCGCGACCGCGGACGCGTGGACTGCGCCCCGACTTCAAGCTCAAGCTGAAGTGCAACAGCCCTCACAAACACATGCACACACACAGTAGCGACACTGGTGTCGTGGCTGAGGTCTGTGCCCCCGAGCTCATTGATCAGAGCCAGCGCCCCCCCCTGATCCCTGACGGCCACTGCCCTGCCGGAATCGGAGCTGCTCTTGGTGCAGGACAACTGCTGTGTGTCGTGGGTGCGCCACACCTGGTGTGTGTGTGTGTGTGTGTGTGTGTGCGTGCTAGGGGGGTGTCGTTTGTGTGTGTGTGTGTGTTGTGTGTGCGGGGATTGTGTGCGCGCTTGCACGACATGCGCATGCAAGGGTGCTTGCATCATGATGCAGCCAGCAGCATCAGCGGGTTTGATGAGGGGGCGCATCTCACTTGGCCCATGCACGGGGGACCTGTGGCCGCACGCACCTCTTCCTCAAGGTGCGTGAGCCACGCTCACGTTCAGCGTGGTGGATATGTCGCTGTGTTGCGTGGCGTGAGGGGATGGGTGCTGCGATCGGCAGCAGGAAGGCAGAGAGGTGTTGAGGCAACGCGTGTTTCAGCGTGAGCCCAACACGATGCTGGCACAAAAATGCAGTGCTGTACTGTATAAAATGTGCTGCGACACTGTGCCGCACGCGTTGTTGTGGCACGCGTGGCGGTGTGTGGTGTGGGAGGCGGTGTGGGAGTTATACAATGCCACGAGCAGCTGACTGCACACTCCTTCATCATGCGATCAACGACACCATGCCGATCAGCATCGACTACAATCAGATGCAGTGACATCAGTGCTCCGAGGTCGCTGCGTGCAGGCCGGCCTCATGTGTCGCCTGACCGCATGGGAGGTGCTGGTGCATGGGGGTCAGGAGCCGCTAGTGCCACGTCACCACTCCACGGTGTGCGGCTGCCTGCTGCAGTGGCACTACGTGTTGTGTGCCACGCTGGAAGCCCTGGAAGCCGGCACGTGCGTGTGCACGTGCGCTCTACCGCTCCTAGGAGGGCCCACGCGCCACATGCCACCAGTGGTGGTGACGCCACGACTGCCACCGGGCAGCTGCAGCAGGAGGAGGCTGCAGATGCGCAGCCGGAGCCCCCGGCCCCGCTCGTAGGGCTCATGGCTTTCGTGATAATGCGTCTGGCACGGCAGATGGAGGGAGAGGACGTTGGCGCGGTAGCAGATGCGGCGGCAAAGGCGGCGGCGCTCGTGCAGGTGTGTGCGTGCACGTGTGTGTGCACATGTGTGTGTGTGTACGTGTGTGTGTGCGTGTGTGTGTGTGTGTGTGTGTGTGCGTGTGCGTGCACACGCGCGTGGTACGTGCGGGTGCGCATGTGTGTGTGGGCTTCGTTTGGCAACACATGCACACACACGCACGCACACACACACACACACACACACACACACGCACACACACACCCTTTCAGACGGCCCGCCCGCTGCTGCACCAGTCCATCCGCGTGCGCGGCCGCGACCCGGTAGACGCACACCTCATGGCGACGCTTGCTGATGCCGGGCTGGTCAGGGACTTGGAGGCGATGGCGCGGGCGACTGAGCAGGCGGGAACGCACCTTGCGAACATGCAGGTGTGTGCACGTGTGTGTGGGGGGTGGTGGGTGGGTGCGTGTGGGTGGGTGCGTGTGCGTGTGCATGTGTTGGTGTGCATGGGATGGTGTGTGCACGCACGCATGTGTGTGTGTGTGTGTGTGTGTGTGTGTGTGTGCTGTGTGGGTGGGGGCATCAGGTTGTCCGCACACCCTCTCTGCTCGACTGCTTACCCACCCCACAAAAAGCCACAAGCCCCAACACACACACACACACACGACTGCACCACACTGAGCCCTCGGGGGACTCCTATCCACCGCAACACCCACTGCTCCAGAGACCTTCTGCTGCTGCTCGTCGATGCTGCTTGTTGCTGCTGCTGCTGCTGCTTATTGCTATTGGTTCTGATGTTGCTATGTTGATTCTGATGTTGCTGCTGCTGGTGTTGCTGCTTGCTGCTTCTTGCTGCTGCTGTTGCTGTTGCTGCTGATGCTCTTGCTGCTGATGCTTGTTGCTGCCGAACTCACCTCCAAAACCTCAAAACCCCACACCCCTGACTGGGCAAGCCGCTCGACAAGGACGCGATGCAGGACCTGCGGGCACAGGTCCACCCCAACCTCCAACCTCCAAACCCTAGCCTATAAAACCTCACAACCCCCCCTCCCAACCGACAGGGCAAGCCGCTAAACACCGACGCGGTGCAGAGCCTGCGGGCACAGGTCCACCCTGAACCCTGAACCCCAAACCCCAACCTCAAAAGCCTCACCTATACAACCCCACACACCTGACAGGGCAGGCCGCTAAACACGGACGCGGTGCAGGCACTGCAGGCACAGGCCCACCCTAAACCCTCAAACCTCGAACCCTGAACCCCAAACCCCAACCTCCAACCCCCCAACCTATAAACCCTGAAACCCCACACCCCCGACAGGGGAGGCCACTTAACACGGACGCGGTGCAGGCACTGCGGACACCGCGCATGTCCACCCTGAACCCTAAGCCCCAGCCTCTAAACCCCAGCCTCCAAACCCTCACCTACCAAACCCCAAACCCCAAACCCCAAACCCCCGACAGGGCAAGCCGCTCACCGCAAACGCGGTGCAGGACCTGGACCCGCACAGGTCCACCCTAAATCCCCAACCTCCAAATCCTAGCCTATAAAACCGCACAACCCCACCCCACCCCCCACCCCACAGGGCAAGCCGCTCAACGCGGACGCGGTGCAGGACCTGTTCCCGCAGGACCTGCGGGAACAGGTCCACCCAAACCCCCAAACCTCAAACCTCAAACCCCCAAACCCCAAACTCCCAAACCCCAAACCCGCAACCTCCCAAACCCTAGCCAATCAAACCTGAAACCCCACACCCCCGACATGGCAAGCCGACGCGAGCGCAGATCCACCCTTAACCCTCAAACATCGAACCCTGAACCCTAAACCCCAACCTCCAAGCCCAACCTACAAAAACTGAAACCCCACCCCCCCGACAGGGCAAGCCGCCCAACGCCGACGCCAGCGCAGATCCACCCTAAACCCTGAACCCTAAACCCCAGCCTCCAAGCCCAACCTAAAAAACGGAAACCCGACACCCCCGACAGGGCAAGCCGCTCAACGCAGACGCGGTGCAGGACCTGCGGGCACAGGTGCTCTCGCTCTCGCGCGCACAGGTGGGAGGAGAGCGGGTAAAGTAGAGTGTTTTAGGACGTATGAGCTTCCCCTAGGTAGACAGGGCCTCGTTTGTCGTTTTGGAGAGAGCGCAGGTGCTCTCGCTCTCGCGCGCACAGGTAGGAGGAGAGGGGGGAGATTCGTCCGTATCTTTAGGGGGTGTTGAAAGTGGTGTTGTTTCAAAACTGATTCCCTATTGAAACGGGGGTGTTGTTTCAATTAGGTGTTCAATAGAGTTTCAACAGCGTTTCATCAGCTGTTGATTCAACAGCATTTCAACAGTACAGGCATGCTGATTCAACAGCATTTCAACACCCAGGACGGTGTTGTTCTTATGTTCTGCAGGCCGAGTGCCCTGTCTAGGTCCAGCCCCGACCCCCTAGCCCCCCACCACAAGTAGCCAGCCACCCGTCTATAGTGCTCGGGCAAAACACGCCGAGCACGGTCGAATACGCTGCCGGCAGGTGCGTCACACACGACTGAACAATCCATCAGCATCATCATGTTAGGACGTATACGTGGGCTTCCGTGCCACCAGCGGCGCCGGGTTGCGCTGCCTTTATGGCTGACCATCGGCCCCGCCACCTGCTGTGTGCCCTGAACCCTAGACCCCAAACCTTCAACCCTAAACCCTAAACGCCCGCCCTGTGCCCCCACACAGTTCCCTCCGTGCACTCATTGCGTGCCCCCCCCCCCCCGCGCCCCCATACGCGCCCCCTCTTCAGGAGCGAATCGACAACAGCAAGCTGTCCGGCGAGGCGCTCCTCTTCTCCCGCGACTCGTCGGCACTGCACACGATGTCGGTGCTGGATGAGGCGCTCAAGAGCGTGCAGGTGCGCGCGTGTGTGTGTGTGTGTGTGTGTGTGTGTGTGTGTGTGTTGGTGGTCAATTTAAGTCTGTCGGGCCCAAAAGACGTCCCCGTCTTTGATGGCGTATTATATCTGTGTGTGTGTGTGTGGCGTCTCATCAGTGCTGCACACACAATGTCGGTGCTGGATGAGGCGCTGAAGAGCGTGCAGCTGCGCGCGTGTGTGTGTGTGTGTGTGTGTGGGTGTTGGTGGTCAATTTGACTGTCCGTCGTGCCCGAAAGACGTCCACGTCTTTGATGGCATATTATATCTGTGTGCGTGTGTGTCAGGGGTGTACCCGGGGGCATGCCGCTCATCGGTTTTCCAGGAGAGGGCCTCCCTGACTCATCGGCTTGCCAGGAGAGGGCCTCATGGACTCATCGGCTTGCCCATTTTTCCCGGGGGCTGCCCCCCGGACCCCCGCTGTCCACAGTACTATGTTGCTGTGATACGGTCTCTCACGCAAGCTTGGTTGGGGGGCAACAGCAAACACACATCCAGAAGACGAGCAGCTCGCAACAGCTCATGTGCGCGGCGTGGGCATGCATGCATACAGCGCATGGCGGGACAGCGCATGCAACACCACAATGGACACTGATTGAAAGTACCATGAAGCATTGATGCATGCAGAACACCACAGCATGCGTGCAGGGGCCTGGCCATCAGAGGAAAGCGCCATTCCAAAGTTCCGACCCACTCCTAACCTCCACCAGCATCCGGGGGCGGAGCCTGGAAGCCAGAATCACTTTGCGATTTCAAACAGCAGAAACGCTTCATAAACGAGGGATTGCGTGCTTTTGCGTCGGAGTCGGAGTGTGGGAAAGTGTGGGGGGCCCAAGCCGAACGCCCCGATCGGCATATCGGCTTGGCGTGGTCATCGGCGACGCCGATAAGAGGTCCTCCGGGCCCTCACACTTGTCGGATTTCCCGATCACGCCCCCAAGAGACCATCGGTTTTGCGCCCTTCGGGCGCCCTGTTCATCGGAATCCGATCGGCGGGTACACCCCTAGTGTGTGTGTGACGTCTCATCAGTGCTGCACACACGATGTCGGTGCTGGATGAGGTGGCCAAGAGCGTGCAGGTGCGTGTGTGTGTGTGTGTGTGTGTTACTACCACTCCTCCGCCCCCCACCCCTGCCAACCCCCCTCCCTCTCCCCCCTTGCCTCCCACGCCTCCTCCGATCCCTCCCACGCCCCCTCCGATCCCTCCCAACCCCGCTCCCTCTCCCCTCTTGCCTCCCACGCCCCCTCCGATCCCTCCCACGCCTCCTCCGATCCCTCCCAACCTCCCTCCCTCTCCCCCCTTGCCCCCCACGCCTCATCCGATCCCTCCCAACCCCGCCCTCTCTCCTCCCTTGCCCCCCACGCCTCCTCCGATCCCTCCCACGCCTCCCCCGATCCCTCCCAACCCCTCCCTCTCCCCCTTGCCCCCCACGCCTCCTCTGATCCCCCCCATGCCTCCTCCGATTCCTCCCAACCCCCATCTTCTCACCCCTTGCCTCCTCCCCCCTCCCCCCTTCCCCGCCCGCCGAATGTTGTTCCCAGCCACCGCCGCCCTCTTCATGCACCGACGACCAGACGTGATACCCTACCAAGGTGGGGTCATCACCTCCTACCGTGAGAATGTCCAAGACATTTTCGACTCCTACGTGTTCAAGACTGCCGTCACAACGCAGTTTGACAAGGCCAAGAAGGAGTACGCCGAGTCCCCACCGGAGTCCCAGCTGAAGAACGTCCCCGAGCTTGCTGTGATACTAGCTTGCTGTGATACTAGCAGGCGGCCTCCCGGGTGGCTCACCCTCGCGAGGTTCACACGCCTGTGGAATGGTATTTGCAGAGAGATGGCAGCCAATGCGGGAGCAGCCAGCCAACAAAGTAGATAATGATGATGATGGTGGTCACAGTCAGCAAGCCTTTAGTTAGATGCCAGTGCCTCAGAGGCAATCCCCCGACCCCCCCAAACCAAGGATACTATCCACTCGATTCAGGCGCTGGTCGGTCACCCGCTATTCGAAAGACATCCCAGTGCACGGGTCAGACCTCGTAACAATTGCCGGGGTGTACTGCTGTTAGTAGTACAGGCATTGCCGGTGCATGCGGACGGCCTCATGTAACGCTTGGTTGGTTGGTTGGTTGGTTGGTTGTGTGTTGGGAAGGGAAGGGGGTGGGGTGCAGTTCAGTGCGGCCGATTTCATTGCGATGTGCGTGTGTGTGTGTTTGGATGTGTGTGTGTTGGTGGTCGACTTTACAGTCCGTCGGGCCCAAAAGACGTCCCCGTCTTTGATGGTGTATTATATCTGTGTGTGTATGTGTGTGTGTGTGGCGTCTCATCAGTGCTGCACACACGATGTCGGTGCTGGATGAGGCGCTCAAGAGCGTGCAGCTGCGCGCGTGTATGTGTGTGTGTGCGTGTGTGTGTGTGTGTGTGTGTTGGTGGTCAATTTTACAGTCCGTCGGGCCCAAAAGACGTCCCCGTCTTTGATGGCGTATTATATCTGTGTGTGTGTGTGTGTGTGTGTGTGACGTCTGATCAGTGCTGCACACACGATGTCGGTGCTGGATGAGGCGCTCAAGAGCGCGCTGCACGCGCGCGTGTGTGTGTGTGTGTGTGTGTGTTTGTGTGTGTGTGTGTGTGTGTGTGTGTTGGTGGTCAATTTGACTGTCCGTCATGCCCGAAAGATGTCCCCGTCTTTGATGGCATATTATATCTGTGTGTGTGTGTGTGTGTGTGTGACGTCTCATCAGTGCTGCACACACGATGTCGGTGCTGGATGAGGTGGCCAAGAGCGTGCAGGTGCGTGTGTGTGTGTGTGTGTGTGTATGTGAGTGTGTTGGTGGTCAACTTTACAGTCCGTCGGGCCCAAAAGACGTCCCCGTCTTTGATGGTGTATTATATCTGTGTGTGTGTGTGTGTGTGTGGCGTCTCATCAGTGCTGCACACACGATGTCGGTGCTGGATGAGGCACTCAAGAGCGTGCAGGTGTGCGCGTGTGTGTGTGTGTGTGTGTGCGTGTGTGTGTGCGTGTGTGTGTGTGTGTGTGTGCGTGTGTGTGCGTGTGTGCACGCATGTGTGTGTGTGTGTGTGTGTGTGCATGCAGGTGCATATGCATCAGGAGGACTCGCTGCCAAGCGCGCACGGCGAGAGGCGGTGACTGGGACGGCGCCGGTCCTACCCTCCCCCCCCCCCCTATTTTGCCGCATCCGGGGGGTTACACAGTGGAAGTTTCCAGGATGGAACCCTGCAGCCAGCCTGCAGCCCGCGTGTCGCCTCGGCTGTCGCTGGTTGACTGTAGAAGTGTTGCATGCGCAGGTCTGCCATTGCCTGGGCCCGGCACCCCCTCCACACACACACGCGCACACACACTCACGCACGCACGTGCAGGAGGAGGACTCTTTGCGGAGCACGTACGGCGAGAGGCGATGAGGGGACTGCGCCGATCCTACAACAACATATGTTTTTTTGTCGCAGCTTTGTCGCGTCTGTGCATTTGCACACTGGAAGCGGGACCCCCCCCCCACACACACACACACGCACGCACGACGAGGCGGTGAGGGGCGAGGCGGCGCTACTATAACATATGTTTTGCCGCAGCTTTGTCGCGTCTGGGCAGTTGTACAATGGAAGCGGCACCCACACACACCACCCGCGCATTCACACACGCACACACGCATGCACGCACGCACAGGAGGAGGACTCTCTGCGGAGCACGTACGACGAGGCGATGAGGGGCGAGGCGGCGCTGCGGCAGGCGCAGGAGGAAGCACTGAGGAGCAAGGATGAGGCGCTGCGGAGCGAGGAGGAGGCGCAGGGGCGGTGATGGGCAGAATGACTGGTCTGGCACAGGGAGGAGTGAGGACTGTCGGGAACGGCCGCTCCGCCGTTCCAGGATTGTTCACACGTCGCGTGTTCACAGTCTTACACTCCTCAAGACCACTGCTCTCAAACTGTGGGAGTCCACACGGTCCACACTACTCTACAGTGTGGAGAAGCTTCACCACAGCATATCAGTGTGAACCTGGCGAGGACACGTGCAGCGGGCTGAGGGAGGCGCTGCTGCGGCAGGAGGCAGCACCAAGCAGGCACTGAGGAGCAAGGATGGGGCGCTGCAGAGCAAGGAAGAGGCGCAGGGGCGGTGATGAGCAGAATGACTGGCCTGACACAGGGAGGAGCGAGGACAACGTGCAGCGGGCAGCGGGGGCGCTGCTGCGGCAGGAGCAGGAGGCAGCACTGAGAAGGCACTGAGGAGCAAGGATGAGGCGCTGCGGAGCAAGGAAGAGGCGCAGGGGCGGTGATGGGCAGAATGACTGGCCTGACACAGGGAAGGGCGAGGGCCCGGTGCAGCGGGCAGAGGGGGCGCTGCTGCGGCAGGAGCAGGAGGCAGCACTGAGCAGGCACGGACGTGCAAGGGCGAGAAGCTGAGCAGCGAAGAAGAGGCGCGGGGGCGCATTGACGGTGCATCGTGGGCCGTGTTTGGAATACTGGTGTACTGCAGCTCAGATACAGATCAGCCCAGCCCAGCTTGGTGGCACTGCCCAGTCCCAGGACCAGTCTGGACTCGCCTGGACCCATCTGAATCAGGGGTCGCACCCAAAGTGGTGTCCGGCGGCTGTGGTCACGGTGGGCGTGTCAACGTTGATGGCTAGGCACGAGTTGTTTTTTTGATGGCATTGCGGAGCAGGTGCCTAGAAGAGAGCGAGGGAGAGATAGAGAGGGAGAGGACGGCTCGGCGGTGTCTAGGCGCACCCGTTGAATTGCCACGGGGGCCGCGCCTCTGGCAAAGCCGGCGGCAAAGCAGAAACCAAAGCGCGAAGGCGCACGCTGTGCAGGCGATGTTAACACACCGCAAACCTGGTCACGCGCAGCTATGGGCGCCTCGTCCAGCCAGAGAGTGCATTCAGTAGCCCATACGGCAGTGCAACGGCTCGGGTGCACTGGTGCCAAATGGGCTACTAGACTGTATGCCCGAGACCCGAAGCGACAGCGTGTCTAATGCGACTGAAACATCCATCCATCCAGCAGCAATCAAATTCAACAGGCGGCGCTCTACGGCGCAAACATAACACCCAATGTGTCACTAAATCGCGCAGACGCCGCATTCAGGCCTGACAGCAAATCTAACAGACGCCGCTCTACAGCGGCAACTGTTGCGTAACTGAGGTGTCAGTTGAACGCACAACGTAAGCCGCATCCAGGCCTCGAGCTCTCTACAGAGCCGCACTCGCTGCGGCCTGCAGCAGCACCAGCTTGCCTGCGAGGCAGCAGCGACGCGGCAGGGGTGCTTGTTAAGCAGGTTTGCTTGCTTGTCACGCAGGTGTTGCTTGCGTGTTACGAAGGTGTTGCTTGGTAAGCAGCGTGGCCGGTTTTGCTTGTGTGCGTCTGTCTGTGCAAGGTGCTGTGTGTTTATGTGGGGTGGGTGGGGGGGAGAGGGGGACTCCCCCTCAGGGGGGGGGGCATGTGTGTTTATGTGCGTGTGTGTTTATGTGCGTGTGTGTTTATGCGAGTGTGTCAAACCCCAGTGTAAATACAAACCCTAATCCCTGAAAGCTCACCCAGAGTGCTCGTGTTTGCAAACTTGGCGTCGATCAAGTGCTTTGCAAAGCCAACAATATGTGTGTGTGTGTGTGTGTGTGCATGTGTGTGTGTGTGTGTGTCAAACCCGCAACCCTAAAACCTCACCCAGCATGCTTGTGTTTGCAAACTTGGAGTCGATCGAGTGCTCCGCAAAGCCGCACGAGGTGTACAACCAGAACGCGACTGCATTGTCGGCCGCGACGTGCGTGTACAGGCGCTCGGCGCCCCACCTGTGTGTGCGTGTGCGTGCGTGCATGTGTGCGTGTGTGCATGTGCATGTCCCACAAAGCATGTGTGTGTGTGCGTGTGTGTGTGCATTCAGAGCGCGACTGCATTGTCGGCCCCGGCGTGCGTATGCAGGCCACCTGTGTGTGTGTGTGTGTGTGTGTGTGTGTGCATGTGTGTGCACACACCGGTGCTCGAGCCCCCCCCCCCCACAGCGTGGACACTGTTATCCTTCGGGGCGGTACACGTGCTCGCGCACGCACGTGTGTGTGTGTGTGTGTGTGTGTGCGTGTTGCCAGTGCACGCGGCTCAAGCGGCTGTGCCGACTTTATGGATGCATGCATGAGTGTCAACTCACTCGTCCACCGCGCGCCGCATGGCCCGCATGAACGCGCGCCCTAAACCCTCAACCTTTACTTAACCCTTACTTAACCCTTCATTCGAACTTACTCGTCCACTGCCCGCCACATGGCCGCCGGCATGAGCGCGCCCTTAATGCGTCAGGTTGAGTAGAAACCCCGTAAAAAAAACGTTTTACTCACACGTCCACTGCGCGCCGCATGGCCGCCCGCATGAGCGCGCGCCCGATGCCGCGCCCGCGGAACGCGTCGTCGACGACCACGTTGAGCAGGTAGCAGCCTGCGTCGTCAGCGTCTGGCACACCCATGGGGTGCGACCCAGTGGCCGACTGATTGTGTGTGTGTGTGTCAGTGATGCAGAAAGTGTTTTTGGCGTAATGGTGGTCTTTCGACGCGCGGAGGTCCCAGCCGGGCCAGCCGGCCCGGCGCTTCTACGCGGGCTGTGGCGCGATTCTACGCGGCCATTTTCCCGGGGGCTGCGCTCCCGGACCCCCGCTGCCTGGTGTTCTTGTAGGTGGAACGGCAAGTATATTTTTTTCCGCTGCTCTCTTATTTCTCTTTCTCTCCTTATTTCTTGCTTAGTTATCCTACTTTGTCTTGTCCCTGTGCCTCACAACCACAAACCCACACAAAGCGTGTCGATTCTCGGTGAAATCAGGGGTGACCCTGATGCAAATCTGCATGTACACTTCGCCCCCGCGCCTGCGCCGCTCTCTGCAGATGCGTGAGTGGCTCAGCGTGGCTCAGCACACACAATCTGCCCCTACAGCAGACAAGTAGCTAACTCGTCTGCTTGAGTAGAGCGTTGCGGCGGGTGTGCTACCAGCCCCGCTTCTGGGGGTTTGGGGGAAGGCCTCTGGATCAGCACACACAATCTGTCCCTACAGCAGACAAGTAGTTTACTTGGGCGAAGCATGACGTGAGTCGCCCCCTCCCCCCTACTGGCTGGCGTGCAAGCAAGCAGCGGAAGTTAGAGCCACATTGGGATTCTGAATTTGATGTCATCCTTAAAAATGTTGGTTTTCAGGCTATGGAAGCAGTCTGGAGTGGTCAAAACAACTGAGCACGCACGACCAGGCAAGCTGTCGCACGCGTGTTTGCATGGCGCACGCGGGTTTGCATGCAGTGGGCGCCAGGGCGCAGCCCTCGCAGGGGATGTAAGAACCAGTGATGCGTTGTGTTTAATACTAGAAAATTGCATGATCTGCTGCAGGATCCAGGCAGGGGGGCTGTTACACTAAAATCAAGCAAAAGTGTGACCAACCACCTCGCCTCCTCCATCTCCGCCCCCTCTAGCAATCATTGCGCGAGCTGAGCTCTGATCGGATCCGATGCTCTCCGCCCAAGGCGCCCTGCGCGCAAGGCGCCTGGGGGCGCCGCGCTACGCGCAAGGCAAAATGCGGCTTTGCCGCGTCCTGCCGCGCTACGCGCGGGTCCCGCCAAACGACCCGAAATTATGCGAAATTATGCGCGTATAGCACTTTCTGCATCACTGGTGTGTGTGTGTGTGTGTTCGTGTGTGTTCGTGTGTGTTTGTGTGTGTGTGTGTGTCACCACGTTCAGCAGGTCGCAGCCTGTGTCGTCGGCGTCTGGCACACCACGGGGTGCGACCCAGTGGCAGACTGTGGGGGAGGGAGGGAGGGAGCGTGTGGGGTGCGTGGGAGCGTGTGAGGAGGGACGGAGGGACGTGTGAGTGAGGGAGGAAGGGAGAGTGCGAGTGCGTGTGTGTGCGTACACGTGCGTGTGTGCACGCCGCTTTGGCCGCCGCGTGGGGCAGCGAGCACGGATCAGAGCTCGGGGGCGGCGAGCTAGCTGGTGTGCACAGCCCAACACATGAAAATGCTCTAGCTAGCAGGCACAATATAAGAGAATGCTCAAGCTAATGTGCACACGTGCACCCCACAAGATAGTATACCTCCACCTGGTTGTGAAACAAAGAGACGCTCCATCGGCGGCAATCCCTAGAAGACATGGACGATTTCATACCACATGCCCTACCCGCACAACACAAGCACAACACAAGTGCACACACTTACCTTTGGTAGCCGGATGTCGATGCAGCCGAGCACGAGCGCGCTGTCCTCAGGATCCATCGTCACCTGTGGGCATGCGGGGGTGGCGTGCACACAGGCGTGTGTGTGTGTGAGCGCCCCAGTGTGGGCGCCCCGTGTGACCGTGGGGAGTGTGCTTGCATGCACGCATGGCACGGCACGCACGGCATGGCGCGACACACGAGCACGTTGCACGCACCAGGCACACACCACGCACACGCGCAAGCACACACACACACAAACACACACACACACCAGTGGTTCCGCTAAGGATCTTGAAGCAAAGATGACTGAACCCGGGCCTGACGGCTCACTCCCCAACCTCAACCCGACGGAGGCGATTTCTTGCGAAAAGGGTGTGAAAATGTCAATTTCACACTTGTCGGGTCGAAATTCGTGCAATCTTAACACGACCAGCCTAAATCGGCCAATCTCAACCCGAAAGTGCGCTTTGTCGGGTTGCGGGTTGGCTAGCGGAAACACTGACACACACACACACACCAGGCAGCGGTGCGCCCCTCGCCGCCGCACACACACACACACACAAACACGCATGCACGCACACGCACACACGCACCAGGCACTCGCACATACACACAAACACGCATGCACGCACACACGCACCAGGCACTCGCACAGCGGCGCGCCCCTCGCCGTCGCGCGCGTGCGGTCGCCGAGCGCCTCCACCTCCTGCCCCACAAACTTCTTCTTGAACGATTCGACGAAGCGTGAACGGTCGTCCTGGTGTGTGTTTGCGTGTTGTTGCTGTTATTGTGCCTGCCCCCTTCACGCCCATGCGTGTCACCTTGCATGGGCCGTCTGCCTGCATGGCGAGCGCATGAACAACTCTCCTCCATTGAGAGAGGACCTCACCTCGTAGTAAGCCTCTGCGCGAAGCCGCGCGACCTGAGCCAGCTCCTTGATGCCAGCTGCAGGCCGCACCTCGCCAACAGCTGTGGCGCCCGCCTCAGCCCCAACGGCGGATGCCTCCTCTATCGCGCATGGCACCACACTCCTCCTCCGTCTACATGCCCATGAGCTGCTGGTGCTGCTGGAGCGGCTGCTACTGCTGGCGGCGCCGCAGCCAGATGATGAGGTGGCTGTCGACGAGCACACACCCCCACTGCCCTGCCGGTGTTGGTGCACCACGGGCGCAGCCGACGCGATGTGGCATGCGCGATGTGACACGGTGGCGGTGGCACAGGGCCTCCCCACGGCGTGAGGGCGTGGCGAGGCTTGCATTGTGGTGTGCCAAAACTAGAGCCCAACACAACACAGAGAGGAGGCCCGTAAAACCGCTGGTGAGTGTGTACGCGTGTTGATAGTGCGCTCGCTGATGTGCCCGGCTGTTGCGAGTCCCGAGTCCCGGAGATAAGTGTGAGGGTTCAACCTCCTGCGCCACTTCAAAGACCCGGAGTGACTTTACAGGGCACCACCCCCTATATGGAGGATTCCATCGTACACTCCTGCTCATGAGCAGGAGAGTGTGATGTGGGCCCACACAGTTGACCGTTGACTTCCCTTTGAAGTTGAGCCCGGAGTGAGGCACCGGGGTTACGGCCCCCTGCATTCATTGCTGCCTTCCTCCGCCATCCTGCCAGTCGGGAAGACTGGCAGGAGGGAGCAGCCAGGCCCCAGACCCATTCACGGCAGCATCGCGCCGCCCACGCACAGCCCCATCGCAAGCGATGCCTCCTCCTCCGCCTTCTCCTTTTCCTTGGTGAGCAGCGCGCGGATCTTGCGCTCCAGGACCAGCTGCGCGGCGAGTGTTGGAGAGTGGTGAGGTAGGGCGTGGTCGCTAGCAAGCGACCAGGCAGCAGCTCCCCGCCCACACACCCACACGCGGCGCACACTGCAAATGCGACCGTGCACGCTGACACCCACGCACGGTGCAGTGCTGTGCACACAAACAACGCATCATCGAACCCACTAACACACACCACACGACGCGCTTAAAACCCCAGACACACCCCCACACGCTCACACCTGCTCCTTGAGCACTGCCAGGCTTTCTTCCTTTGACAGCAGCTCCTGCTCTTTCTGAAGCAGGATGAGTTCCTTCTCGGCCAATTCGCCGCGCAGCTGCACGTGTGTGTGTGTGTGTGTGTGGTGGTGGTGGTGGTGTGTGGGGGTGTTTGTGGGTGTGGGGGCTTATAAGTGCGTCTACCGCGCGAGTGCACGACATCTGCTGCCGCGCGCAGCTGCGCACGCGCGTGAGCATGTGTGTGTGTGTGTGTGTGTGCACGCATGAAACAGCACGCACACTCAGCACGCCCAGCGCGCACGCCCAAGGACACACACAGCACATGTTCAAGAGCAGCACGCACGCACCTCCTCAAGCGCCCGTATCCGGCTCCCAGTGTTCGACCGCTTGTTGACCCTCCGCCGCTCCACCTCCTCCGCCATCAGCTGCTTTGCTGCAGCGTCGCTCAGCTCCAACGAGTCGAGCGGCACCGGCGTGGAGGGGATACCCTCCCTGGAGGGGATGTTGACTTCGGCAGCCGCTGCGCCCACTGGAGGGGGTGGCGCTGTGCTCGACGTTGCCCCAGGTGGAGGCGACCCCTCCGCCGCGAGCGCCTCCCTGCCGAGCTGCCCCACCAGCAGCCAGCCTGCAGCAAGGCCGAGGAAATCTGTTTTGTTGCTTGCGATTGTTTGCGTGTGAATACGAGTGTATGCGTGTTGGTCCGTGCATGCTCGCGTGCTGGCCCATGCTATGGCTGAAGTGCTGCTTGTGAGAGAGTGGGTGTGCACTTCATGCAGCGCCACAGCATGCCTGCAGCGACACGCATGGATCATGCATCCATGCATCCCATGCATCCATGCTGTGTGCGGCCGGGCATTCATCCCGTGGGCCCACGCAGATGCCCCTTGAGTTTGGAGTGGCATCGCGTGGCGTGAGGCTCGCTCGAACCTCGTACAATCGCATGTGTCACGCGTGCGCCCATGCCGTGGCATCTCGTAATCACCGTAATCACGCGTGCGCGCCATCACAATCGTCGCATGCATGCCTAGCGCATGCATGCGCGTGATGGGCTGGACGCAAGCGATGCGTGGCTGATGTACCGCTAAAGCTCACCCACCGCATCCAAACGTCAGCAGCACCCCCCTCCGGCTGGAACTGGCGCACTCGATGACACATGGCGCATCTGCTCTGGTACAGGCATTCGTGGAGTTGCGAGAAGATCCACGTACTGATGCGTGCGCTCGACTAGCCACAGCTCGGTTGCATGCCGAGAGCATGCAACCTCTGCCGGGGAAACTCAATCGACTGGTGGCATTCATGCCAGAATGAACGGTTCCCCCCCCTTTTACACACCAAGTTTCAGCGGCTCAATCCATGTGTTTGGAAGGTGTGGACGCTGCACATTCCACATCCATGGACAGCTGTGCATGCCCCCCCCCACCCCCTCGTGGTCACCCTTTGTGGTCGCCTGGGTACTTTGGGAACCCAGGTGAGTGAGCAGGGGGAGGGCGTGCGCGGCGCGATGGCGACCGGTCCACGACATTCGCTTTCGTGCAGCATCAGCGCCCGTTCGACTGCAGGCTCCCCGACCCGAGCCGCCCCTGCGCGCCGCCAGACGCCGACAGCAGCTCCACCTCGCGCTGGATCATCTGCAGGTCGTAGTCGTCGCCGCTGCCCACGGGGCTCAGCGCCGAGGCTGCGCGCGGAGGGCCCAGCGATGCTGGCGGTCCGCCGCCGCCACCGCCTTCTCCTCCAGCAGGCTCGCCGCCACCGCCGGCGGCACTCGGTGCTGTGCTGCGCTGGGGCTGCTGCTGCTTCTGCTGCGCCGATCCTTCCGCCACCGCCGCACCCCCGGCTGCGCTCGCCTGCTGCTGCTGCTGCACCCGTTGCTGCTGCGCCGCCACATCTGCAGCCGCGAGCTGCGCCCCCAGCTGCGCCGCGCACGCCTCTGCATTCTCCAGCTGGTGGGCCAGCGGGTGCACCGACGTGCGGAGGAGCCGCGCGAGCAGCTGCTGCGTCGCGCTGCGCTTGGCGCTGAGAACCAGCAGCAGCCACGCGGCCTGCGGGGGTGCGGTGCGGTTGTGCGTTCTTCACACATGGGACATGCATATGCATTGTATGTACCCCTGTGCACGTCTCTACCAGCGCGACGATCGATTCACAACGCACGACGCTCCGTACCACGCCCGCCCACCCTCCTAACTAATCCACCTGCAGCTTGGCCGCTTTCCGTCTGACAACAGCGCCCAGCTCGATTCAAACGGTGCACGACGTTGACGACACACACACCAACAACCTCACGTCAAAGGCACAATCCACAATAACCTCCGTATCATGCACACCAGCAGCCTTCGACCTAATCACACCTGCAGCTTGGCCGCCTTACAAGGGCCGTCCGACACCAGCGCCCCGATATATTCAAACGGCGCACAACGCACTGGTTGGTGACAGCAACCTCCTAACCATGTACCACAACCTACAACAACCTTCACATCACGCGCACCAGCAGCCTCCGACCTAATCACACCTGCAGCTTGGCCGCCTTACAAGGGCCGTCCGACACCAGCGCCCCGATATATTCAAACGGCGCACAACGCACTGGTTGGTGACAGCAACCTCCTAACCATGTACCACAACCTACAACAACCTTCACATCACGCACACCAGCAGCCTCCGACCTAATCACACCTGCAGCTTGGCCGCTTTACAAGGGCCGTCCGACACCAGCGCCCTGATCGATTCAAACGGCGCACAACGCACTAGTTGGTGACAGCAACCTCCTAACCATGTACCACAACCTACAACAACCTTCACATCACGCACACCAGCAGCCTCCGACCTAATCACACCTGCAGCTTGGCCGCCTTCTAAGGGCCGTCCGACACCAGCGCCCTGATCGATTCAAACGGCGCACAACCTCCGTATCACGCGCAAAAACCTCCGTACCATGCACACCAACAGCCACAACACGCACACCGTCCTCATCCCACCTGCAGCTTGGCCGCCTTCCAAGGGCCGTCCGACACCAGCGCGGCGATTGATTCAAACAAAGGCGAAGCGCGCGCAAGCCCCGTGTACGTCGCTCCCCCGTGGCTGCCGGGCTGCTTCTTCCCGGTGCCCGGCTTCAGCAGCAGCACCTGCACGTGTGTGTGTGTGTGTGTGTGTGGATGTGTGTTTGTGTGTGTGTGTGTATATGTGCTGGGAGACGGCCCTTATCCTCCCCCCATGCAGGACGCCATGCGGCACCGATCTCGACGAGTTGATCGACGAGCGGAGGAGCTGGCGCCCGTCAATGCATGCTGGACATTGGTCAAGATGGCTGCCCGTGGAGGCGGGCTACCATCACGGCTTCAGCGGTGGTGACCGCCGAGGCAACACAGAGTAAATCCGCTTCACCAATCGCAGCGTTCGTCACCGCGCTCATCCTCGGGGTCGCTCGTCTGCCGGTGACTGGCGTTGGAAGGTCTTCAGGCAGCCTCCATGACAACTCTGTCGCCCATGCACCCCTGGAGGGTGGGACCTGGCCATGCATGAGGCATGGGGCGCCGGCTGAGCCCCATGCAAACGAGAGCTGGACAGCCATGCACTGCCAGGCGGGGACCGTTCCAGTCAGCGCCAGTCGGCTCTGCCGGCTTGACTGGCCACAAGGCCACTACTGTGACCCTGAGGAAGGTCCTCTCCTATATGCTCCTTGCCAGACATGTCTCAGAGACCGCTGTTTGGGGTAGTCTAGCCGGCGGGAGCGGTAGTCTATCGGCCGGGAGCCGGCGGTACTCTAGTACTTAAGTGTGCCGGAGTATCGGCGGGTGTCTCTTGTAGAAGAGTAGCCTGCTTAGCTGGAAACCCCGTGTTACTGTTACTGTGTGTATATGTGTGTTTGCGCATGTGCAGGCACGCGCGTGTGTGTGTGTGTGTGTTTGTGCAGGTGTGTTTGTGCAGGTGTGTGTGTGTGTGTGTGCGTGTGTGCAGGTGTGTGTGTGTGTGTGTGTGTGTGTGCAGGTATGTGTGTGTGTGCAGGCGTGTGTCCGCACCTTGGACCCAGAAGAAGTCGCGTCAATGATGGCAGCGACGACTGCGCCCGCCTCGCGCGCGACCGCACTCGCCTTTGGCAGCGACAGCACCGAAGAGTGCTGCTGCTGCTGCAGCGTGCCGAGCACGGCGTCGGTCGGGCGGCCGCCGCGCGTGTGCAGCAGCTGTGTGTGCGTGCGTGCGTGCGTGTGTGTGTGTGTGTGTGTGTGTGTGTCAGCGACAGCACAGAGGAGTGCTGCTGCTGCTGCTGCATGGGTGCCGAGCACGGCGTCAGTCGGGCGGCCGCCGCGCGCATGCAGCAGCTGCGTTTGTGTGCGTGTGTGTGTGTGGAGGGGGGGCTGTGGTCCAGGCGGACACGCAGAGCGCAATCGCTACGGGAATCTGTCAGGAAACGTCCCCCGCAGCATACCCTGCTCAAAGCGTAGCGGGTTTCTACCAGGTAGCGCGCCAGTCATTGTTTTTTTGTCGGCGTTTGGAGCAGTGATTCCCCTGCGAGCCGTATACCGCTCTGAGCCGGATTTCTCATTTCCCAGAAACCACCCCACACTTAGCGGGAGAGGGCGTAGAGCGGTGCGTTGGAAAGCTTGTGCCGAGAACAGCACAACGGCATGCGTTGCATGAAAAACCGCTGTGTATTGTGCCTGGTATGAGCGGTCAAAGTTGCTGGAGCCGGCAAACAACTAATTACTAAAATCATTCCCAGGGACCACTGGTTTGGAGCCGGATTTGGGAGCCATGGAGCCGGATTCCCAGTCACATGGCTCCAGAAAACCATTTCGGAATCCCGAAAACAAAATCACTGGCGACAGTTTCAGTCGTCGGGCCGTACAGCCCCCCCCCCCTCCCCCATCCTGGCGCCGACCTACATCTTACACATCGTGAACATCTTACACATCAAAACTGCATTGGATTGTAAACTTTCGTCATCATAACCACCAAAAGTTGTGCCTCTGCCAGTACTGTTCACCTGCACAAGCGCGCGCGCAGCATCGGCCTCTGTTTCCGCCTCGTGGAGGATGCACTCGAGCACGCGACCGGCCTGCGTGCGTGTTTGTGCATTTGTGTGTGTGTGTTGAGGGGTGTGGGGGGTGCGCGCGTGCGCGCGTGCACGCGCGCACGTGTGTGTGTGTGTGTGGGCGCCCACCACTCCCTGGGCGGCCCCCTCCCTGGGCGGCCCCCTCCCTGGGCGGCCCACTCCCCACTCCCTGGGCGGCCCACTCCCCACTCCCTGGGCGGCCCACTCCCCACTCCCTGGGCGGCCCACTCCCCACTCCCTGGGCGGCCCACTCCCTGGGCGCGAGTCGCGGCGGTCGGCCCATGTGAGTCGCCGTCGCCCATCCCCCTCATCGCCCCGCCTCCCCCGTCGACTGCCGCCTATGTACTGCGGCCCATCCGGGACTATCCACCATCGCTTTCGTCTGAAGTGCAGCCTCAACGAACTGAGCAACTCGACACCCAAATTCAAAATGTCATCACAGAGCCCGTCTCCATGCCCTCGCCAGCGCCGAACAGCTCCTCGGTCGACTATAGACCGCATCCCAGACCGTCTCGCCTCCGCCGAGGATCCTCGGCCGCGCCCCACTGCGGCGCCACGCCACCATGCACCACAGAGAACCTCCCATCGCCATGGCCCCCCTTCAGCACCCTTCGCCCCCCTTGACACGCTCCAAACTACACAGTCCAACTCTCCCCCACCCTCACCCACCCACAGTCGACAACCCGCCCACGCTCCACCCCCACATGGAGCTCGCCGTCCCATGTGCGCGCCATGCAGGCCCATGCACCCCCGCCCCATGCGCCTCCCGCCCATGCGCCCTCACGCACGCCGACCCCATGCTAGCCCTCCCTCCCCCCAGCCTTTCCTCCCTTGCCCCTGCCTCCACCCCCTGCCTACCTCCATCATCGCCCCATGGACTTCACAGGCCCATGGAGATGATCCGCCTCACCACCCCCCACGCCCCAGCCTCTCCTCCCTCGCCCCTGCCTCCGCCCCCTGCCTACCTACATCATCGCCCCTTGGAGTTCAGAGGCCAATGGAGATGATCCGCCTCCCCATCCCTGCGCCCCTGCCTACGTTCATCATCGCCCCATCGAGTTCGTGGGCTCATGGAGATGATCCGCCGCTGCCCCCTATCCCAGGCCCGCCTACATTCGTCTGTCGCCCCATCGAGGAGCTGATCCGACGTCCTCTAGGCCTGCCTACACCAGAATATCGCCCCATGGAATTAATCGGCCCATGGGGAGATGATACGCCGCGATTGAAGTTGAAGTTGGTTGGCCAGAGTGGCAACCCCACCCGCCATGTGATGTACCCCTCTTAGCGCTGATTGGTCACCCGCTGTAGACCGACACACATGTGCCATTTGACCTCTGGAACATTGCTTGTACTTTAGTACGGGTAGTGCTGTTGCAGTCATGTAACACTTTGGAATGGAATGGAATGTGTGTGTGAGGGTGCGTTTGTGTGGAGGTGTTTCCACCTCGTGAAGAATGCACTCGAGCACGCGACCTGTGTGTGTGCGTGTGTATGTGTGTGTGCGCATGCGCTCGCGTGTGTGGTCGATTTTACAGTCCGTCGGACGCCTTCGATGTCGTATTCGACTTTGCGTTTGTGTGTGGGAGCGTGTGCGTGTGTGTGTGTGTGTGTGTGTCCGCCTCATGGGATGCACTTGAGCATGCGACCGGCCTGTGCACACGTGTGAATGCGTGTGTATGCGTGTGTGTGTGTGTGTGAGTGTGTGACAGTCATAGACCCCCCCCTCCCACATACACACACCTGCAGCGCGAGCTCCGTGTCGTCCACACCCAAAAGTGTGAGCAGCGGCGCACCCATCTGCTCGTCGTCAGTGCCAGCGAGGTGCAGCGTGTGTGGCATGACCCCGTCGGTGAGGTGCACGACCACAGCGGCAGCAGCAGACACGACCTGTGTGTGTGTGTGTGTGCGTGGCATGACACCGGCAGTGAGGTGCACGACCAGAGGTACACGACCAGCAGACACAACCTGTGTGTGTGTGTGTGCGTGTGTGTGTGTGTGTGCGTGCGTGTGTGTGTGTGTGTATGCGTGTGTGCATGTGTGTGTGTGTGTGTGCGGCACGACTCCAGCAGTGAGGAAAACACTGCTGGAGGCCTATGGGGGTGAGCAGAGTTGGCATCCACAATGAGCGAGCTCGAGCTCTGTCTCGTGTTGCCTGCTAAGCTGGAGTGTTAGCATACTGAGCCCTACGCTGCCTATAGGTGGCCGCCCGCACACCCCGCCTGCCTAGCCTGCCTGGCCTGCCTAGCCTGCCTGGCCTGCCTGGCCTGCCTGGCCTGCCTGGCCTGCCTGGCCTGCCTGGCCTGCCTAGCCTGCCTAGCCTGCCTAGCCTGCCTAGCCTGCCTAGCCTGCCTAGCCTGCCTAGCCTGCCTAGCCTGCCTAGCCTGCCTAGCCTGCCTAGCCTGCCTAGCCTGCCTGGCCTGCCTAGCCTGCCTGGCCTGCCTGACCTGCCTAGCCTACTTAGCCTGCCCCGCGTTGTTGCTTGCGCCACTTGATCGTTACTCACCGGCACATAGCCCTTGGCCAGGCCGCCGGCCGTCTGGCCGCCCGCACGCCACGCAGCAGCATGGATGAGGCCGATCAGCGGAGGCAGCGCGGGTGACTGGCGGACGAGCGCCTGGTGGTGGTGGGTGGTGGGAGGGAGAAAGTGAGAAAACGAGTGAGATAGAGGGTGTGAGAGAGACAGAGTGAGAGACAGAGAGGCAGGCGGAGAGTCAGACAAAGAGAGAGAGAGACAGAGACAGAGAGACAGAGAGAGACAGGTGGAGAGATAGAGAGACACAGACATAGAGAGAGAAAGAGAGAGAGAGTGAGCGCACCTGGTTGCCCTCGTGGCCGTCGATGATAGCACTCAGAAGCTGCAGCAGCGCAGTTGCCACATCAGGGTGCACGGGCCACAAGCGCGACACGCCGACGGGGCGCGCGCCCGGCTGCTGCCCCTCCTGCCCCTCCTGTTCCTCCTGCTGCTCCTGCCCCTGCTGCTGCTCCTGCTGGTGCTGCTGCTGGTGCCCGTGGCGGTGCTGGCTCGGAGGTGTGGAGAGTGCAGTGAGGTCCAGGCCCTGCGTGCATGCGTGTTTGTGTGTGTGTGTGTGTATGCATGTGTGTGCATGTGTGTGTGTGTGCATTTGTGTGCATGTGTGTGTGCATGTGTACATGCGTGTGTGCGTGTGTGTGTGGTGTTCGTGTGCATTTGTGTGCATGTGTTTGTGTGTGTGCATGTGTGTGTGCGTGTAGTGTGGAAGCACTGCATGCGCGCGACCCGCGTCCCCACAGTGTGGACTCCACACAAACACGCGAACACACACACACACACACACACACACCTGCAGCGCCTCTGCCACCAGGTCCACACACACACACACAGACACACACCTGCAGCGCCTCTGCCACCAGCTCCACACACACACACACACACCTGCAGCGCCTCTGCCACCAGCTCCACACACACACACACGCACACACGCACGCACACACACACACACACACACCTGCAGCGCCTCTGCCACCAGCTCCACCGCGCCGCCAGCCACTGCAAGCTCCTGACCAGCGTGGCTGTTGTGTGTGTGTGTGTGTGTGTGTGTGTGAGCGTCTGTGTGTGTGCGCGAGTGTGTAGTGAGTCGTGCGCGTGGCTGTTGTGCGCGTGTGCATACATTCGCATGTGTGTGTTTGTGTGTGTGTGCGTGCATGTGCACATGTGCATTTGTGTGTGCGCGCATGTGCGGTGCGTGGCGCGCACACCCACCTGGCGTCAATGAGCACGGTCAGCGCGCGCGCGGCGTTTGCGGCAGCGGCGGCGTCGTCCGCCGCCGCCCCCGCAAATGCGCGCGCCAGCAGCGGGGGCAGCAGCCCGCCGTCCCTCGCGGCGACCTTGACAAATGAGGTGCCGGAGCAGAAGGCTGCAGGCACACGTAAGGTTTTTTTGCGGCTTGAGTAGGATTAAGGATGGGGTCTAGGGTGCAAACGCGTGCGTGTGAGTGTGTGTGTGTGTGCGTGCGTATGTGCGTGTGCATGTGCGTGTGTGCGTGTGCATACGTGTAAGTGTGTGTATGTGTGCGTGTGTGCACGCACATGTGTGTGTGTGTGAGTGTGTGTGTGTGCGTGTGTGCACGCACATGTGTGTGTGTATGTGTATGTGTGACAAATGAGATTCCGGAGCAAAAGGCTGCGGGCACACGCGTTTTTTTTAGGGGGTTTATTAGGGTTCAGGTTGGGGTCTAGGGTGAAAACGCGCGCGTGTGTGTGTGTGCGTGTGCGTGTGTGCGTGCGTGTGTGTATGTGTGCGTGCACGCACATTTGTATGTGTGTGTGTGCGCACGCACATGTGTGTGTGTGTGCGCACGCACATGTGTGTGTGTGTATGTGTGTGTGTAAGCGCGCATGTGTGTGAGTGCTCCCACACCTGCCAGCAGTACCGTTGCGCCGGTCACATCGTTCTTTGCGGGCGTGCGCGTGTGTGCACGTGCGTGCGTGTGTGTGTGTGTGTGTATAAGTGTGTGCGTGCTCTCACACCTGCCAGCAGCACCGTTGCGCCGGTCGCAGCGTCCCACGCGGGCGTGCCCGGTTGCGCTGACTCAGCCTCTGTGATGAGCTGGTAACACGTGAGCAGGCCTCCGCCCTCGGTCGCGGCCTGTGCGTGGTTGTTGGTTGGTTGTTGGTTGTTGGCTGGTTGTTGGTTGCCGATGAATCAGCCTCCGTGATGCGCTGGCAGCACGTGAGCAGGCCTCCGCCCTCGGTCGCGGCCTGCGTGTGGTTGGTTGGTTGTTGGTTGGTTGTTAGTTGGTTGGTTGTTGGTTGTTCGCTGAGGGGATGAGCTAGCGCTGCTGGCTCAGCCAGTGTGATGAGCTGGTAGCACGTGAGCAGGCCTCCGCCCTCTGCCGCGGCCGGTGTGTGTCTGTTGGTTGTTGGTTGTTGGTTGGTTGTTGGTTGGTTGTTGGTTGGCGCTTACTCAGCCTGTGTGATGAGCTGATAGCACGTGAGCAGGCCTCCGCCCTCTGCCGCGGCCGGTGTGTGTCTGTTGGTTGTTGGTTGTTGGTTGGTTGTTGGTTGTTGGTTGCCGCTTACTCAGCCTGTGTGATGAGCTGGTAGCACGTGAGCAGGCCTCCGCCCTCGGTCGCAGCCTGTGTGGTTGTTGGTTGGTTGTTGGTTGTTGGTTTTGGGCTGAGGGGATGAGCTGGCGTTGCTTACTCAGCTTGTGTGATGAGCTGGCAGCACGTGAGCAGGCCTCTGCCCTCAGTCGCGGCCTGCGTGCTTTTTTGGTTGTTGGTTGGCTGTTGGTTGGTTGGTGGTTGCTGCTGACTCAGCCTGTGTGATGAGCTGGCAGCACGTGAGCAGGCCTCCGCCCTCGGTCGCGGCCTGCGTGTGGTTGGTTGGTTGTTGGTTGTTGGTTAGTTGGTTGGTCGTTCCCTACCTTTGCCCCAACTCCTAGCTGTGGGTGCAACAACAAACAAAGCCCACCTCCGTCTGCTGTGTCGCCGGTGACGATCAGCGCGAGCGCGCCACACGCGTCGACCCTCGCCGTTTCTCTACTACGTTTCCTCGCCTATTTCATCTACCAGCGACCTACCAGTCATCCAACAAAAGGGTGACTACTAACGGCCCATTTCGGTCTGCATTGCTGTGTCGCAAGTGACCATCAGCGCGAGCGCGTCGCACGCGTCCACCGCCGACGCCCCTACCCCTCAACTCAAGTGTGTTTTCCATCACGAATCTATCTATAAGTCTCTCCTGAATTGATCGACAAAGGGCTCCCTAAAGGTCCCACCTCGGTCTGCATCGCTGTGTCGCCAGTGACCATCAGCGCGAGCGCGTCGCACGCGTCCACCGCCGACGCCCCTCCCATAAAGCTCATGTGTGTTTTCCATCACCAATCTATCTATCAGCCTCTCCTGACTTTTTTTTACAAAAGGCTCAATAAAAGTCCCACCTCGGTCTGCATTGCTGTGTCTCCTGTGACCATCAGTGCCAGCGCGTCGCACGCGTCCACCGTCGAAGCGTCCACCGGCCGCGCCGTCAGGATAGCGTACAGCGCGCGGGAGACGCCGGCGTAGGCGAGGCGTTTTTTGGCGTCGGGCGGGCCGTGGCGGAGGACTTGGTTGACGAGCGCGCAGTGCGCTGTGAGTGTGCATGTGTGGGCGGGTGGGTAGGTGAGAGAGGGAGAGAGAGAGAAAGAAAGAGAAAGAGAGAGTGCACACGACACGCCGGCACAGGCGAGGCATTTCTGGCGTCGGGGGGGCCGTGGGGCAGCACTTGGACGACGGCCGTGCAGCACGCTACGGATTTCCACGTATGTTTGTGTGTTAGAGGGAGAGGGAAAGAGAGGGAGAGGGAGAGGGAGAGGGGGGACGGGGGGGGGGAAAGAGGGAGAGGGAGAGGGAGGGGGCGAGGGCGAGGGGCAGAGGGGGGGAGAGCGAGGGCGAGGGAGAGAGAAAGGCGGGCGTCGGGGGCGGGGGGGGGGGAGCGCACACACACACACGCGCACGCACACGCACACACCTTGCGCCACCTGTCCCCTGTTGCCATATGCCTCAACGAGAGCGCACGACCGCGTCGCAAGGCCCGCCCCCAGAACCGCCAGCTGGGCGGCTACGCTGCACTCGCAGAGCGCGGCTGTGAGGCGCAGCGCGGATGCATACGTGTCCTGCATGTGTGTGTGTGCGTGTGTGTGCGTGTCTGCGTGTGTGTGCGTGTGGGCGCGTGTGTGTGTGTGTGTGTGTGAGTGTGTGTGTGTGCGTGTGCGTGTGCGTCTGCACAGCGAGCTCGGCGGCCAAGTTGCACTCGCACAGGCGCAGAGCGGATGCGTACGTGTCCTGCATGCGTGTGTGTGTGTGGGGGGGGGGCAGGTGTGTGCGGGTGAGTGTGTGTGTGTGTGCATCGCCAGCTGGGCGGCTACGCTGCACTTGCAGAGCGCGGCTGTGAGGCGCAGAGCAGACGTATACGTGTCATGCATGCGTGTGTGTGTTTGGGGGGGGGGCAGGTGTATGGGTGCGAGTGTGTGCGTGCGTGTGCGTGTGTGCATGTACGTGTGTGAGTGTATGTGTGTGTGTGTGAGTGTGAGTGTGTGTGCACCGCCAGCTCGGCAGCTAAGCTGCACTCGCACAGCGCGGCTATCAGGCGCGAACACGACGCCAACCCCACAGTTCGGCTTCAGAGCCGAACCACCGTAGAGACGCTTTGCCTTGCCGGCAATTTTACAAAGGGCCGTTCGGAAAAAAATACGTCTGGGAAACCAACGGGAAACAAAATCCCCTGGCAAGGCACAAAACCCGCAAATGATTCGAGTTGTTTGGATGTTTGTGCCTTGCCAGCCTGGCAGGGGGTTGTTTTTTCCCGTTTCGACGTCATTTTTGTGCTTTCTCGTAGAAATCGACCTCGCCGGCCCTGTCTCGGCATCATTACATAGGCAAAGTGTCTCTACAGTACACCCTGCTGAGTGTGTGCGTCATCCCGGCCCCCACCAACCTCTGCGTGGTTATGCGCGCGTACGAGCAGTGCGTACGTGAGGCGAGCCCTTAACCCTGGCTACTCCGCAGATGGGCCCTCGCCCTCCCAACACAGGCCCCAGACCCCCTGATACAGATCCCAGACCTGGTAGGCTGGCGCGCTGCGTGGCCTTGCGGGCTCTCCTAGTAGGGCCCCCCTCTAGAAGTGAAGTCTAGGCCTTAACTCACGCCCCGGATTCCTCCCGGCGCGTACGTGTACAACCTGTGAAACCAGATCCCAGACCCCTGGCCCCAACCCAACAACCACCTCAGTGTGGTCGCGCGCATTCAGCAGTGAGTACACGAGACGCACGACGAACCCTGGTAAGTAAGCAGCTGGGCCCTTATCCTCCCACCAACACAGGCCCCAGACCCCCTGATACAGATCCCCCCAGACCCCTGACCCCGACCCCCCCAGACCCCTGACCGCGACACCAGACCCACCTCGGTGTGATTGCGCGCGTTGAGCAGTGCGTACATGAGGCGCACGCCACCCAGGTGCACAAGCGCGTCCTGGTTGCCTGGGCTCTCTGGCAGGCAGGCCTCCAGGGCGCCCATCGCTGCGACTGCCACCTGTGTGTGTGTGTGTGGTCAGGTTGTGTTGAGTAACAGTAACACGGGGTTTCCAGCTAAGTAGGCTACTCTTCTACTAGAGACACCCGCCGATACTCCAGCACACTTAAGTACTTGAGTACCGCCGGCTCCCGGCCGATAGACTACCGCTCCCGCCGGCTATAGACTACCGCTCCAGACTACCCAAACAGCGGTCTCTGAGAGACATGTCTGGCAAGGAGCATATAGGAGAGGACCTTCCTCAGGGTCACAGTAGTGGCCTTGTGGCCAGTCAAGCCGGCAGAGCCGACTGGCGCTGACTGGAACGGTCCCCGCCTGGCAGTGCATGGCTGTCCAGCTCCTGAAGTGTTCCACCGAGGGGCAGTCTAGCAGGAGCCGGGCCAGTTGTGTTGAGAATAGCGTTCAATCAGACTGCGGAAACAAGATCGATCATCAAGTTGAGATGGGGGTGCACACGCACACACCTGTTATCCGCGGGAGCCAGAGAGAGCGAGAGAGAGAGGGAGAGAGAAGAGAGAGAGAACAAGAGGAAGAGAACGAGAGAGAGAGAGAGAGAACTATGGGAAGAGAACGAGAGAGAGAGAGAGAACGAGAAAAAGAGAAGAAGAGAGAGAACGAGAGAAAAAGTGAGAACGAGAGAGAACGAGAGAAAAAGAGAGAGAGAGAGAACGAGAGAGAGAGAGTCTTGTCCCCCACGCGCGCACTTCCACCGTTGCCGACGACCGCAACAGCAGCAGAGCCAAACATGCGCACACACACACACACACACACACACACACCTGCTCCTCTGCGGCGCCAGCTCTAACCCCAGGCGCGCTTTCTCAGCGCTGCCGACGACCGCGGCAGCAGCAGCAGCGCCAAACACACACACACACACACACACACACACATGCTCCACGCTGCCGATGACAGCAGCAGCAGCAGCAGCACACACACACACAAACACACCTGCTCCTCTGCGGGCGCCAGCTCATCCCCCGGGCGCGCCTTGCCAGCGCTGCCGACGACCGCAGCAGCAGCCGCGCCAAACGCGGCGTCTGTGCCGGCAGCTGGCTCTGAGGGCGTCTTGGACACTGCGCGTGTAACGGGAGCAGGGATGGGGGAGAACTGATGATGATGGATTTAACAGTCGTGTGTGACGCACGCAACAGGCAGCACGTTCTTTGCTGTGGTTGCTTGATTGTCTGTGCCAGCAACTGGCTCTGAGGGTGTCTTGGACACTGCGCGTGTGGGGTCAGTAGGGACAGAGGGAGAGGGACAGAGGGAGAGGGGCAGAGGGACTGACGGACGGAGAAAGAGAGGGACAGAGGGAGAGGGACAGAGGGGCGGTTACAGTTACAGTTACATCGGCTTTCCAGCAAAGACTACCTCTAGTCCTAGTACCACCGCCTAGACCCAAGTCCAGTTCTGGCCCTAACAATTACTTGAGAGGGGCGGTAGCCACCAGCCGGCTGCCTGCCAACGTGTAGTCCCAGAGCAAAAAGGAGAGCTATTGTGCGACGCCTCCAAAATAGGTCCTAACTGCTTCTAGGGGATAGGGGGTCAAGTGGCGCTTGCCAATCTACTTGGCAAGAGGGGCGGAGAAAGAGAGGGACAGAGCGACGGACAAACAGAGAGACCACGCACCTTTGGCGAGGGGCGCGCCCGTTTCGGAGCCGGCGCGCGCCGGCGCCTGGATCGCCGCCTTGAGCATCTGAACGAGCGGTTGCAGCATCCCAAACTCGCGTGCGAGCAGCTTGTTGGCCGCGTTGCCTGGTGGGCGTGAGGGATGCGTGAGTTAAGGCTACACGTCTAGTGAGGCTCCACTAGGAGAGTCCGCAAGGCCACGCAGCGCGCCAGCCTACCAGTGGTTGCCTGTCGTGGAGAGGGACGTGTGGGGTTGCAGGAGGACAGATGCGGGCCGGGGGTTACGATTTTGTACATTTTTTTTACGGTTTTGCACGTACGCGCCCCGAGGATCCCGGGGCGTGAGTTAAGGCCTAGTCGTGGACGGTGGGTGCTTTCGAAACCCCCATGATGGATGGACACATTTCGAACCCGTTTTGTTTAGCCCTCCCTGGGGGAGAACATGAGGAGCATGTTCTCTCTAGGCGCATACCCCGGCCTAAGGCCTGGGGTCGCAAGCTCCAAAACAAGAGGCCTCAAGCCTAGCTTCCGGCCATTAGCGGGCCACTTGCAAAGCAAGCGGCCTCGCTGATTCTCTCTAAGCAACCCCCGAACCCCATATGTCCTCCTGCCATCTCACACGTCCCTCTCCATGACAGGCAACCACTGGTAGGCTGGCGCGCTGCGTGGCCTCGCGGGCTCTCCTAGTAGAGCCCCCCTACACGTGTGCAGTCTAGGCCTCAACTCACGCCCAGGGGCCCTCCGGGCGCGTACGTGCAAAAACTGCAAAACCTGGTCACAACACACAACGGACACACACACCGTCGACAACGCCACGCAGCGCCCAGCACAGCGCCACGCGCGTCGCGTGTGTGCGCGGCGTGTCGGGCGCCTTGAGAAGCGAGACGAGGAGGTCGATGAGCACGGCGAGGCCGCTCACACGGCGGACCTCGTCCTGCGTGGTGTTGTGTAGGTGTGTGCGTGTGTGTGTATGCGTGTGTGCGCGCGCACAGTGTGCCAGGGGTCTTGAGCAGCGAGACGAGGAGGTCGATGAGCACGGCGAGGCCGCTCACACGGCGGACCTCGTCCTGCGTGGTTGTGAGGTGTGTGTGTGGTGTGTGTGTGTGTGTGTGAGGGAGGGAGGGAGGGAAGGAGGGAAGGAGGGAGGGAGCAGCGAGACGAGGAGGTCGATGAGCACGGCGAGGCCGCTCACACGGCGGACCTCGTCCTGCATTTAGAGAGGGGGGGGGGGCAGCGGGGGGTATGTGTGTGTGTGCGTGTGGAGGCAGGAGGGATGGATCGAGGGGACAGAGAGAGAGAGAGAGAGAAAGAGAGAGAGAGAGAGGGGGGAGAGCAAGCCTCGCATGTGCTTCTTCTGCACCTTGACGTCAGGGCATGCCGCCAGCAGCCGCATGGGCAATGTTTGACCCCCGCCGCAGCAACGCGTGACGCCGGAGCAGCCCCGTCGAGCGTCGTGAGCAGCTGTGTCTCCGCCCCCACACACCCAACACACGCACGCACCTTGACCTCGGGGCATGCCGCCAGCAGCCGCACGAGCAGCTTGACACCCGCCGCCGCGACGCGCAAAGCCAGGGCGGCACACACGCACATCAGCCACAACACACGCATACACGCACGCACACACGCACGCATCTTGACTTCAGGGCATGCCACCAGCAGCCGCACGAGCAGCTTCACGACCGCCGCCGCAACATGCAAATTCAGGGCCGCACACACGCACATCAGCCACACACGCGCACACACACGCACACGCACGCACGCACCTTGACCTCGGGGCATGCCGCCAGCAGCCGCACGAGCAGCTTGACCCCCGCCGCCGCAACGCGCGACGCCGGAGCTGCCCCGTCAAGCGTCACGAGCAGCATGTGTGTGGCCGTGGGGGACGCCAGCGCGCACGCGAGCGCGTGCGAGCGCGTGTGCGCCGAGAGCTGCGCCGCGCACAGCGCGCCGCACCTGTGGCGTGGGGGTGTGGAGGTGTGGGGTGTGGGGGAGGGCATGGAGGAGGGGTGCGCGCGTGCCAGCTCTGATACCCCCTCTTCGTAGCTCCGCCCGAGCCGCGCCTGCTGCGCCCGCTGCACTTGGCGTGGGCGGCGCGCGCGCACTCCCCCCACACACCACCAAACACATACACAGAAATGCCCCCGAGCACCACTGAGCGGCGGCGAGCCCCCCCCCCCACACACACACATACTTAACACACGCATACACACACACACACACACACACGCACACACACACCTCACACACACACACACACGCACCCGAGCACCGCCGCCACGCCCGTCCCCGTCACAGCAGCTGCTGCGGCAGCGAGCGAGAGCATGCGCTGCGTGGCGCCCCATGTGCGGCGGATGAGGAGGGACGCGAGGAGGGAGGCTGCGCGGAGTGCTGCCTGCAAATAACAGTGGGGAGGGGAGGGAGGGGTGCAAACGGGAAGGGTGGCGGTTGAGGGGGCGGACGGGCGGGCGGATGGGCAGGTGGGCGGCTGCATGGGCAGGCAGGCAGGCAGGCAGGTGGGCAGGCAGGTGGGCAGGCAGGTGGGCAAGCGGATGGGCAGGCAAGTGGGCAGGCAGGTGGGCAGGCAGGTGGGCAGGCGGATGGGCTGGCAGGTGGGCAGGTGGGCGGGCAGGTGAGTGGGCCCAGCGCGGGCGGCTCTCCCTTCCTTGGCCCCGTAAAGCATGCGTGCATGCGTGCATGCGTGCATGCATGTGCGCCATGCGCAGCCGGCATGTTTTTCGTTTGCATGGGCGCGTGCGCATGTGCGTGTGTGCCCGCCCGTATCTCAGCGCGCCCGCCGCGGGGGCATCGCCACGCCACGTGTGTGTGTGTGCCACGCATGTCACGCATGCTCGCTCTGCTCTCACCCTGTCGACGCCCGCCCCGCCCACCGGCCTCAGCGGCAGCCAGTCGCACGCGGCGAGCGGCGAGCGCGCCATCGCAGGCGCAATCGCACGCTTTGTCGCAGTCACGGTCACAGGCAGCGCATGCGTGGCAGCAGCGGCAGAGGGTGCCTGTGCCTCGGCCAGGGCGGCAGCCTCCGCAGCAGCGCTCTCTTCTGCCGCCTGCACAGCCACCACGCGCTCCGCCTCTGTGGCAGCAGCGGCAGCAGCGACAGAGGATGACTGTGCCTCGGCCAAGGCAATGGCCTCGGCAGCAGCGCTGTCTGCCGCCGCCTGCTCTGCCGCGATGCGCTCAGATTCAACAGCTGCGGCGGCCTCTGCCTCAGCAAGGGCAGCAGCCTCTGCCGCTGCCTGCTCCTCCGCAATGCGCTCAGCCGCTGCAGCTGCGGCGGCCTCTGCTTCAGCAAGGGCAGCAGTCTCTGCCGCCGCCTGCTCTGCCGCCACGCGCTCGTACTCGGCAGATGCTGCAGCCTCTGCAGCTGCCTCCTCTGCCGCCATGCGCTCATACTCGGCAGCTGCTGCAGCCTCTGCCGCCGCCTCCTCTGCCGCCATGCGCTCGTACTCGGCAGCTGCTGCGGCCTCTGCCGCCGCCTGCTCCTCCGCCATGCGCTCAGCCTCGGCAGCTTCAGCCTCTGCCGCCGCCTGCTCCTCCGCAACGCGCTCGGCCTCGGCAGCTGCGGCGGCCTCTGCCGCTGCCTCCTCTGCCGCCATGCGCTCGTACTCCGCAGCTGCTGCGGCCTCTGTCGCTGCCTGCTCTGCCGCCATGCGCTCATACTCGGCAGCAGCGGCCTCTGCCTCAGCAAGGGCAGCAGCCTCTGCCGCCGACTGCTCTGCCGCCATGCGCTCAGATTCAGCAGCTGCGGCAGCCTCTGCCTCAGCAAGGGCAGCAGCCTCTGCCGCCGCCTGCTCCTCCGCCATGCGCTCAGCCTCGGCAGCTTCAGCATCTGCCGCCGCCTGCTCCTCTGCAACGCGCTCAGCCTCGGCTGTTGCGGCGGCCTCTGCCGCGGCCTGCTCCGCCGCCATGCGCTCAGCCTCGGCAGCTGCGGCCTCTGCCGCTGCCTGCTCTGCCGCCATGCATTCAGATTCAGCAGCTGCGGCAGCCTCTGCCTCAGCAAGGGCAGCAGCCTCTGCCGCCGCCTGCTCCTCCGCCATGCGCTCAGCCTCGGCAGCTGCGGCCTCTGCCGCCGCCTGCTCCGCCGCCATGCGCTCAGCCTCGGCAGCTGCGGCCTCTGCCGCCGCCTGCTCCGCCGCCATGCGCTCAGATTCAGCAGCTGCGGCGGCCTCTGCCGCTACCTGCTCCGCCGCCATGCGCTCAGCCTCGGCAGCTGCGGCCTCTGCCGCCGCCTGCTCCGCCGCCATGCGCTCAGCCTCGGCAGCTGCGGCCTCTGCCGCCGCCTGCTCCGCCGCCATGCGCTCAGCCTCGGCAGCTGCGGCCTCTGCCGCCGCCTGCTCCGCCGCCATGCGCTCAGCCTCGGCAGCTGCGGCCTCTGCCGCCGCCTGCTCCGCCGCCATGCGCTCAGATTCAGCAGCTGCGGCGGCCTCTGCCGCTACCTGCTCCGCCGCCATGCGCTCAGCCTCGGCAGCTGCGGCCTCTGCCGCCGCCTGCTCCGCCGCCATGCGCTCAGCCTCGGCAGCTGCGGCCTCTGCCGCCGCCTGCTCCGCCGCCATGCGCTCAGCCTCGGCAGCTGCGGCCTCTGCCGCTGCCTGCTCCCCCGCCATGCGCTGAGACTCGGCAGCTGCGGCAGCCTCTGCCTCAGCAAGGGCAGCAGCCTCTGCCGCCGCCTGCTCCTCCGCAACGCGCTGAGACGCGGCAGCAGCGGCCTCTGCCTCAGCAAGGGCAGCAGCCTCTGCCGCGGCCTGCTCCGCCGCCATGCGCTCAGATTCGGCAGCTGCGGCCTCAGCCGCCGCCTGCTCTGCCGCCACGCGCTCAGCCTCAGCAGCTTCAGCCTCTGCCGCCGCCTGCTCTGCCGCCATGCGCTCAAACTCGGCAGCTGCGGCCTCTGCCTCAGCAAGGGCAGCAGCCTCTGTCGCCGCCTGCTCCTCCTCCTCCTCCTCCTCATCATCATCAGAATGGACAGGCTCGGGGGCCTCAACAGACGCGTCGTCGTCGACGGGCTTCTCGTCCTCCTCCTCTTCCTCCTCTTCGGTCGCCTCCTCCGCAGCCTCGACAGGCGCGTCGGCCTCTGCAGGCGTGTCGACCTCAACGGGCTCGGTCGCCTCCTCATCCTCCTCGTCGGAATCGACAGGCGCGTCGGCATTGGCAGGCGTGTCAGCCTCTGCGGGCTCCTCGTGCTCCTCCCCTGCAGCCAGAGCCTCCTCCTGCTCTGGCTTGGTCTCTGGCTCGATCTCGGGCTCTTCAACGCCAAGCAGCTCAGCAGAAACGTCTGGCTGGTCGCCGCCAAGCAGATCGAAGACGTCTGGCTGGGCGCCCTGAGGCAGCTCAGATAGGTTTGGCTGGTCGCCACCAAGCAGATCGAAGAAGTCTGCCTGGGTGCCCTGAGGCAGCTCAAAAACGTCTGGCTGGTCGCCACCGAGCAGATCGAAGACGTCTGCCTGGGTGCCCTGAGGCAGCTCAGACACGACTGGCTTGTCGCCGCCGAGAAGATCGAAATCGTCCCGCTGGGCGCCGCCAAACAGATTGAAACTGCCTGGCTGGGCGCCCCCAGGGCGCACGTGCGCGGGCAGCTGCGATGCGCACACGGGCGGTGGGTGGGTGGCATTCAGTCAGATGGGACGCGATGAGGGAGGCAAGGAGGGAGGCTGCGCAGGGGGCTGCAAGGGGCGGTGGGGGCTACGCGGACAGGGCGGCTGCGCGGTTTGCTGCCTGAACACACACGGTTCGGGAAGAGGTGGTGGTTCAGCCCGGGCGGCGGATGGGGAGGGGCGCATGGGAGGGCCGCGTGCAAGACGCGGTGGTGTTGAGGGGTAGGGGGGTCGCCTGCACACACGGGCCTGAGGGGGGCAGGTGGTTAGATGGGTGAGAGAGTGGTGAGCAGTGTAGTGGAGCCCTGCGTGGGCGGGCGGTTTGGCTGGTTAGTTGGTGAGCAGGTTTGGTGGGCTGAAAACAAGATAGTAGGGTGGGCGGGGGTTGGTGGTGCAGCGCGGCGGATGAGCAGGGGCACAAGCAGAGAGGCTGTGCCGAGGGCTGCCTGCCTTAAGGTAGGGCAGGACCCCACGGCGGGTGTGGGTGGCTGGGGCGATGAGGACGGCTCTGGCCCTAGTTGCAACTGAAGTGTTAGTGTGCATGCATGCATGTGCGTCGCGTCTCTGTTTGCATGGGCGCTGAGTGTGTGATCACGTCTCAGCGTACGGGCCGCTGGGACATATGAACAGACGCTTGTGGGGGTGGGGGGTGCGCGTGTGTGTGCGCGTATGCGTGTGCGTGTGTTCTGCAATTTGTGCACACCATGCATCCTACCATGCACGTTTTCAGTCTCACCTCGCCGAGACCCGCCATTGGGGCTGCGCTCCCTCTGGACGGCCAGTCGTGCGCCATCGTGTGTGGAGCATCCATCGTAGGATGGATGATGAAGCCCCTGTGATAAAGTAAGACTGCCCCGAACTTTCCCCACTCTCTCCGAACTTTCCCAACCTCGTCAAAAGCGGGCGGCGGCGCACGCGATGTAGCCGCTACCAATCCTCCACTCTCAATAGGAACTGCTCCTGATCCCTCAACTGATCCACTGTCAACGGACGCACATCACCTCGTCGCACCTACCTTGACCTCCACCGCGAACCCAAGCCACAGAAGATGTCCAAGTACTCCAAGTACGTCGTCGTAGGTGAGTGGCGTCGACGCACGGGCGTCTCACGGGCGTGAGGAGGCCCGCGGCCCAGCTGGGGCCCGTTGGAGAACTTTAGAACTTTCTGGACGCACGCACCACGTCCGTGCGTCCACAGTCCAGCGTTGCCATGTATCCTAAGGCCATGGATCCTGGACCGTTGCAGACGAGGCCGTCTCGCTGAGGGCATAGACACACTGTCCGGCAAGAAACCCGCATCCGACCGCTCCCTCCCTCCCCATGCACCCACGCCGCAGTCGACAACGTGAGCTCCGTCACGCCTACGCGCGACATGGAGCGAGAGGCAAGCCGCTACGGCCGCGTACGAGATATCCAGGTGCATGATGGCTCCCCCATCGGGCTCAAACTCCCCGTGCTCAAACTCGCCCATCCTCACATCCACAACCCCGCCCACGACCGCAGATCGACTACAAGGAGCGCTGCGCACTGCTCGAGTACCACAGGTATGTATGGAGCGGCGAGCATGGAACGTAGGCCGCTAGACTCATCCGCACCAACCAGATCTCGCACCAGCCACAGATCTCGCTTGGCACCCAGCCTGCGCTACTAGCACCACTAGCACTGCTGCTGCTCTAGGCTGCTCCTCCAACATGTACACGGCACACGCACGTGCACGCGCGAGAGACGACGATTGCCCCCCCCCCCTCTCCCCTCCCCGCCCCCCTGCCACGTCGCCGCTTCAGTGCCACTGTTCCCGTGCCGAGATCGGGATCGTGCGCGGCCGCAACAGTACGCTGAGACCGCCCGCCGCCGCGCGACAGGCGCACGTAGGCATGCTTGTGCGTGCTGTAGGCATGCTTGTGCGTGCCATGTGTGTGCGTGTGTGCGTGCGCTCGGCCACCTCACTGCTTTGTGTGTGTATTGAGTGTGTCCCCCCCCCCCTGTGCACAGTATCTCTCAATGTCCCTGGCGGACACCCGTGTGACCATACACAGCGCGTAAGCGCTTTCGGAGGCGTCGCATGTGCCTACATATTATGTAATGGCTCTCCTTTTTGCTCTGAGACAACATGTTGGCAGGCGGCCGGCTGATGGCTACTGCCCCTCTCAAGTCATTGTTAGGGCCATAACTGGATTTGGGTCTAGGCAGTGGTACTAGGACTGGGGAGGTAGTCTTCGCAGGGAAGCCGATCTTACTGCTTTACTGCGTTTGCGCAGTGCTCACCACCCACCACCACCACTTCTTTTCCGGCACTCAATTTCCATGTGCCCCTCCCTCACACGCGCTGCCCGTGCCCCTTCATTTTTCTTCTATTCAGGGCTGATGACGCCCAGTACGCGTGGCGCAAGATGGACGGCACCATCATGGACGGCCGCAAGTGGAAGGTGGAATGGTGAGTTGAGGCTCGAGCTGGGACTAGAGTTCAGATTACATGAGTGACGCATTCCTGGAGTAGTAAGACTGTGATCTGCTCTAGTAGATGAACCAGGAAACCTGGTAGACTGGCTCGCTGCGTGGCCGTCTCCCTAATATAGTCTCCCTAGACGTGTAGTCTAGGCGTTGAGCTACTGTAGTTACCTGCCACTGCAGCTCTGTTATCAGAGTCGTAAGACCGTGATCTGCTCATGGACACGGCGTCTGAGCGTGCTCAGGATAGGGTCGGGTGGAGAGCCGTGGTGTACGGTCCGGCTGTCCCTCAGGCGCCGGACCCTCCACCTCGGCGGTCAAGTAGATTGGCGAGCGCCACTTGACCCCCTATCCCCTGGAAGCAGTTGGGACCTATTTTGGAGGCGGCGCACAATAGCTCTCCTTTTTGCTCTAGGACTACATGTTGGCAGGCAGCCGGCTGGTGGCTACCGCCCCTCACAAGTAATTGTTAGGGCCAGGACTGGACTTGGGTCGAGGCGGTGGTACTAGGACTAGAGGTAGTCTTTGCTGGAAATCCGATGTAACTGTAATATCGTAAGGCTCCTGCGTCGCGGCCCGGTCAGTGGTGTGTCGATTGCCCCCCCCCCCCCCCAACACACACGCCCACCAACGCCCACACACACATACACCCCCCTGACACACACACCACACACACATACACACACACACACCACACACACACACCCTGACACACACACACACATACACCCCCTGACACACAACACACACACACACACCGCCTCCCCCCTACAGCCACCCCTACAGCTCTCACCAGGCCCCCCATGCAACCCATGGGATACCCCCCCCCCCTCCCTCATCTCCCACATTCACCCACGCCCACGCGTCCATGCATGCACGAATGGACAGTGCTGGAGGAGTCCCGCTGCTCCCCACTGCCCTTTTGTTGGGACAACCCGAACGGAATGTTTGTGTGGGTGTGTGCCTCTGCCCTGCGGCGTTGCTCCGGGGCTGCGCGCTGCGGCGCCCAACACGCGCGTGGCCCACCTGCCCCGTCTCCGGTACCCCCCACCCCTGGTGCATCACAAATGACATGCGATGACGCAATGCGGCTGAGGTGCCGTCGCGGGATGGCAGAGGACAGATGGGGTTCACACATCCCCTCGCTCACAATCACCCCCAAACACGCACTGCGCGGTCACCTGCAAGACGGGCTACGCTTTGCATTATAGGATCTGTTGGCACGCGGGACGGACGGCGCTGCCCGCATGCTGACGCAGTGCTGACAGGGGGGGGGTCCACATTAGCTTCCGTCAGCTTCTCTCGCTCCATCGTAACCATTATCCGATCTTCTGAGGAAGGTCTGAACGGGGACTGCAACTGATCTGCTCATGTAGATGAGGCAGTGTCGACTGGCTGGTACGCTGGCGCGCTGTGTGGCCTTGCGGGGCCCCCTGGTAGAGTCTCCCTGGACGTGTGGTCAAGGCGTAAATTCACGCCCCGGGGTCCTCCACGCGCGTATCTGTGAAACCCGGACATATGCAGGTGCTGAGGGCAGTGTCGGCGGGTGCTTGGGAATGTGGGGCTTGGGCATAAATGACTGTGGTTCCTCGAGATCCTATGCCACGCACGCACCGCACGTCGCAGCACACTGTCACACCAACGTCGGCACCCGACGGACTTAAACCCACACACGCTCACACTAGCACCCGCACACCCTCACGCGCAGGGCAACCCGCAGCGACTTCAAGCTCTTTGGCTGGAAGTGGACTGAGGGTGGCTCCGACTCCCCACAGGTGGGCCATTTATGTTCACACAGTGCGTGGGCGAATCTCCCCCCCTCCCCCCCCTCTGTACCTCTGCCTCGCACAGACACGCACACACACACATGCAGTCGCTGTGTGCACCACGCAGTCGTCCCCGCCCCTACGCCCCACTCACTACCTTGCTGATTGTCTCGCGCGCACTCACACGCATGCAGAAGTCATCGCCCCCCCCCCCTCACACCCCAGCAGCCAGCAAGCCCCCCCATTCACACACCTGTGCGTCGATCACGGCGCACACCCCTTTCAATTTTTACCGACAGAAACGTCTATCACCATCAACTGACACAGCCCCCCACCCTTTTCCCCCTCCCCCCCCACGCACAGCGCTCCTGCTCGCCGTCGATCTCGCCCTCCCACCATGGCCCGACGTCTGTGTCGATGGGCGGGACGTGGGACTAAGCCCAAGGGACCGAGGGAGCAGAGTCGGGCGATCAAAGTTTGTACATTACGCACAGCCCGCGGGGGTGTTGAGAGTTTTTTTTTTCCGGTACGCTGCTCCGCCGCCTCTGTCCGGCCGCGAGAGAGCTGGAGCCCCAGTGCATGGGAGAGCTGGAGCCACGGCGTCCTGCCACCCGTCCTCCCCTCCCCTCAGTCGCCAACCCTCACCCCCCAACCCTTCGCACAGGCCTAAATAACTACTTAGCTTGCGCAAGCTTGAAGCACTACTGAACCATTACAAGCTGTTGACAAGCTGTCGCACCCTGTTCCTCGTGCCACGTAATTGTAACGTTCCTGGTTACCTTGCTGTTCTCCCAGCATTGCCAACAATCAGCTCGATACTAAATGACTCTCGAGATCCTGGTTTCATCTCAGCACACTAGCTACTGGGGCATATGAACAGACGCATGTGGGAGTGGCTTGTGCATATATTCATGCACCTTGTCAGCCTCACCTCGTCCAGACCCGCCTCGGGGCTGCGCTCCCTCGGTGCGGCCAGTTGTGTGCCATCATGTGCCATACGTCCATCATGCAGCATAGGTTCCACGTTTAAATGAAGGGGGGTTTCCTGGGTATTTCCACCAAAAATCCCCGCCGGGTCGCCTGCCTACCGGAACGTCTCGGGCCCTTCCCCAGCCTACAAATTCTCGGCGACCATGGAATTTTTACGTGACGCTTCGATTGACGCTGCGCTTTTCGCTCGAGAGTGTCTGACCGAGTCCAGACCCCCGATTTGACCCAGGAATTCTCCGGGAATTCTGGGTGGAAATACCCCCAGAGAAAGCCCCGGACTTTCCGCACTTTCCCCGAACTTTCCGCACTTTCCCAATCTCGTCAAAAGCGGGCCACTGCAAATGCGTTTCAGTCGCAATATAAACTTATACTTCCAACCCCCCCTCCCTCACTGATCCACTGTCACCGGGCTCCACATCACCTCGTCGCACCTTCCTCTGACCTCCACCGCTAATCCAAGCCACCGAAGATGTCCAAGTTCTCCAAGTACGTCCTCGTAGGTGAGTGGCGTGTCGACGCACGGGGCGTCTCACGGGCGTGAGGAGGGAGGGGTCGCGGTCGAGGCCTTGGAGAAGTTTCTGGACGCACGCTGCACGCACGGTAAAGCGTTGCCATGGATCCTAGGCCGCTCTAGGCGAGGCCGCTCGGCCGGCCCTTGCTTCACGAGCGCATGGGCACGCTGTCAGCAAGGCAAACCCGCATCCGACCGCTCCCTCCCCATGCATGCCCACGCCGCAGTCGACAACGTGAGCTCCGTCACGCCTACGCGCGACATGGAGCGAGAGGCAAGCCGCTACGGCCGTGTGCGAGACTGCCAGGTGCGTGATGGCTCCCTCCACGGGCTCGTGTTCAGATTCACTCGTCCTCACGTCCACAACCCCGCCTACGACCGCAGGTCGACCACAAGGAACGCTGCGCACTGCTAGAGTACCACAGGTATGCATGGAACGGCGTGCATGGAACGCAGTCCGTTAGACTCGTCCGTACCAGCCAGATTTCTCACCAGCCACAGATCTGGCTTGGTTGCTTGCTTGGCACCAGCCTGCACTTCTAGCAGCCACCTGCTGCTCCTCCGACATGTAAACGGCACACGCACGTGCACGCGCCAGAGACGACCCTGCCCCCCCCCCCCTCCCCTCCCCGCCCCCCTGCCACGTCGCCGCTCCAGTGCCCCTGTTCCCGTGCCGAGATCGGGACCGTGCGCGGCCGCGACAGTACGCTGAGACCGCCCGCCGCCACCGCGCGACAGGCGCACGTAGGCATGCATGTGCGTGCTGTAGGCATGCTTGTGCGTTCTGTGTGCGTGCATGTGTGCGCGTGTGTGCGTGCGTGTGCGTGCTGTAGGCATGTGTGTGCATGCTGTGTGCGTGCATGTGTGTGCGTGCGCTCGTTGAGCACACTGTTTTGTGTGTATGCATGTCCCCCCCCCCCCTCCTGTCCCCTGTGCACAGTACCCATCGATGGCTTTGGGGTATACCCATGTGATCATATGGGGGATAATACCCGTGTGATCATACGCAGCGCGCTCGCGCAGTCCTTACCAGAAAACAACTCCCCAGCTCCCCACCACCATGACCACTGCCGCTGCGGCACTTGACTGCCACATGCCCCTCTCTCACACACGCTGCCTGTGCCCCGTGTTCTTCTTCTGTCCAGGGCTGACGACGCCCAGTACGCGTGGCGCAAGATGGACGGCACCATCATGGACGGCCGCAAGTGGAAGGTCGAATGGTGAGTGAGGCTAGAGTTGGGACTCAGTTGGGACTAGAGTTGAGATAACAGGAGCTACGTTTTCCTACAGTAGTAGTACGGCCGTGATCTGCTCGCGTAGATGAATTAGGCATCCAGGTAGGCTGGCGCGCTGCTTGTCCTTGCAGGCCATCTTAGTAGAGCCCCCCGTAGAGATGTAGTCTAGGCCTTAACTCACGCCCCGAGGTCCTCCGGGTGCTTACATGTAGAACCTGTAGAAACTGATCTAGGCGGGTGCTGGGGAGCGTGGGCTTGGGCGTGTCGAACGTCAATCACCTGGGTCCCTTGAAACCCTGCGTCACAAATGCAGCGCAATGCACGTCGCAGCACACAGTATACGCCAGCATTGGCGCCCGACGGACTGTGAACCCACACACACGCTCACACTAGCACCCGCACACCCCTCACGCGCGCAGGGCGACCCGCGGCGATTTCAAGTTCTTTGGCTGGAAGTGGACTGAGGGCGGCCCTTCCGACTCCCCACAGGTGGGCCACTTCCGTTGTCACTCTGCAGGGGTGTCTCCCCCTCTGCCTCTGCCTCGCAGACACGCACACACACATGCAGTCGCCGTGTGCACCATGCAGTCGACCACGCCCCCTCTCCCCACTGGCCACCCTGCTGACTGTCTCTCGCGCGCACGCAGGGTCAGTCGACAGCGCATCCCCACACCCCAATAGCCACCGAGCATATGGTAGTTGAAATTTCCCCCGACTACAACGTCAATCACCCATCAACTGAGACAGCCCCCCACCCGTCCCCCCTCCCCCCTCCCACGCACAGCGCTCCCCCTCGCCGTCGTACTCGCCCTCACACCGCGGCCCGACGTCCGTGTCCAAGGGCGGGTCGTGGGACTAAGCCCAAGGGACTGGGGGAGGGCCATCGAAGTTGTACATTACGCACCCTCCCTCGAGGAGCTGTGCGGCGGGCCTGGAAGGCCTGCTCCCAAGGAGGCGTTTTTCCGGAGCGCTGCCCCGCCGCCTCTGTCCGGGCGCAGGAGCGAGGGAGTTTTCGGTTGATGCCCCGCGCAGGGCGGGCGTGGGGCTGTCGGAGCCACCGGCGTCCGGACACCTTCGTCACCAACCCACGTGGTCTGGCACCCTACCACCCACCCCACCCCAGGCCTATTTAGCTTTCTCAAGCCCCAAGCACTGCTGAGCTGTTTCACGCTGTACCTCAGGCGCACCTGCAGCACATAGGCCCCTTGTTGCGCGCTGTTTTCGTCGTTCGAGTTTGTTGTAATGTGTTATTCAAGTCTCACGGTCCTTTTACAGTCGGCCTGGCACGTTCCTTGCTGCTCGCAGTTCTCCCGTCAGTGCCAACAATCACCTCGCTCCTACTTGTGACTGCGTCAGAGGAAAGTGGGAGACTAAGATCGTGGGCAGCTATGTAGTAGCCAAACGGCCAACTGACCCCGCTGTGCAGCGGCGGTGAGTGTGGGCAATTCCACCGGCCCGTCGTCACACGCGCAGGGGTATCATAATACAGCTGAGGCCTGCGGACACCGCGCACAGCGGCGGCAGCGAGCCAACAACACAATAAGCTTCGCGTCTGCCACTGGGCCTTAAGTCGGAGGAGAACGGGTGTGAGCTCCCGCTCTACCCGCTCACCAGAGTTCTCGATGAGACTTGACAAGGTCAGACCTCGAGATGTCAGGCCAGTGACTGGTCCTGACGTACAGCACCCTTCGGGCTCACTCCTTACTGCACATGCGCAAGGGTAGCTGTTGCACAAAGGCAGGCCCCGCCAGTAAAGCAGGGAACTTGGCGCGATTGCGCAAAACACCAGCAAACCTGTGACTGGCCTGACTCGGCCCGTCATGCAACAGCTACCCTTGCGCATGTGCAGTAAGGAGTGAGCGCGAGGGGTGCCATGTGTCAGGACCGGCCAGCGGCCTGACATCTCGAGATCCGACCTTTCAAATCCCTCTCTGGTAAGAGGGTTGAGCGAGAACTCACGCGTGCTCTCCTTCGATTGAAGGCCCAGTGGCTACGCTGGCCTAGCTCTGCCTGTCACATCTCAGGTTGAGCCAGGCCCGTCAGAAAGCCAGCAAACGCTCGAATCAAGCGTTGTCGTCGTCGGAGTCGCCGTCGTCATACGAGTTGCTCTCCCTGCACGCACAGTGGAGGACGAGGGTGGGGTGGGGGTGGGGGTGGGGGTTGCATGGGCGCTCCAGGGGCATGCGAGGCCTGCGACCTTCACTCCTCACGCTTGCAAGCACGCACGCGCATAGAGCAACAGCAGCAGCAGCAGCAGCAGCAACAAAAACACGTGCACAGCGAGCGCCCCAGGGCCTGCGACCTTCACCACGCACGCGTGCAAGCACGCACACACACAGAGCAGCAGCAGCAGCAGCAGCAGCAGCAGCAGCAGCAGCAGCAGCAGCAGAAGCAGCAGCAGCAGAAGCAACAAGCACACGTGCACAGCGAGCGGTCCCAGTGCCTGCGACCTTCACCTCGCACGCGTGCAAGCACGCACACACACACAGAGCAGCAGCAGCGACACACACACCAGCGCAGTGAGCGCACGCGTGCCGCGCACGAGCGACCCCACCGAAACTACCACCACCACAAGCAGCGGGAACAAACACACCTGCTCAGCGCACGCGCGCGCCGCGAGCGACTGCACCAGCGCGCACATGCACGCACACACACACACACACACGCACACGAAGCAGCAGCAGGCAGCAGCAGGTTGAGCAGCAGCAACAGCAGCAGCAGCAGTAGCAGCATCAAGAAATACACACCTGCGCAGCGCACGCACGCGCGCCGCGAGCGACTGCACCAGCGCGCACATGCACGCACGCACGCACACACACACACACACACACACAAACACGAAGCAGCAGGTTGAGCAGCAGCAACAACAGTAGCAGCAGCAGGAACAAACACACACCTGCGCAGCGCACGCACGCGCGCCGCGAGCGACTGCACCAGCGCGCGCGCGTTGTCTGGTAAGCTGCCCCCGTCCCCCTCCAGCGCCTGCTCCACACTCGCGCCCGCGCGCAGCAGCAGCGCGACGCAGCCCGAGTGGTCGAACTCGGCGGCGCAGTGGAGGGGCGTCTCGCCGAGGGAGCCGACAGCGTCGACCTGTGCGTGTGGGGGGCGTGCGTGCGTGTGTATGTGTATGTGTGTGGAAGCGGAAGCGCGCCGCAGCCCGCGTGGTCGAAGCCAGCGGCGCAGTGGAGGGGGCGTCTCGCCGAGGGAGCCGACCGCGTCGACCGGTGCGTGTTGGGGGAAGGTGTGTGTGTGTGTGTGTTTGTGTGTGTGTGTGTGGCAATAAGGGCGGTATGTAGGGTGCCGGCGGCGGAGGCAGATCTTGCCTGCATAGCGCCCTTTGCCTCTCCAGCACGCCGACACACGCACACGCACACACACACACACACATCTGCGCACCCTTTGTCTCTCCAGCACGCCGACACACACACACACACACATGCACACACACCTGTGCGCCCTTTGCAAGCAGCATCGCTACGCACTCCTGCAACCCCAGACGCGCTGCCTCATGGAGGGGCGTCAGGCCGAACTTGTCTCGGGGGTCAACTTGGGCTCCCTTGGCCAGCAGCAACGCGACCACCTGTGCGTGTGTGTGTGTGTGTGCGTATGTGTGTGTATGTATGTGTGTGTGTGCATGTGTGTGTGTGTGCGTGCGTATGTGTGTGTGTCTCTTGGTGGTCGACCTGCACTTCGTTGGCCAGCAGCAGCGCGATCACCTGTGCGTGTGTGCGTGTGTGTGCGCGACCACCTATGTGAGTGTGAGTGTGTGTGTGTGTGTGTGTGCGCGTGTGTTTGTCTCGGGGGTCGACCTGGGCTCCCTTGGCCAGCAGCAGCGTGACCACCTGTGTGTGTGTATGTGTGTGTGTGTGCGCGTGTGTGTGAATGTGTGCGCACACATCTGTGTGCAGCCCCCCCCCCCACACACAGCAGCACACAGCCATAAACACACACGCACACGCACGCACGCCCCAACTGACTTGCCTTTGGCTGGTTGAACCTCGTGGCCAGGTGCAGCGCGGAGTTGCCCAGCTGCGTGCGCGCGCCAGAGTCGGCCCCACGCAGCAGCAGCAGCGCGAGCGTGTCGCGCCGCCCGGCAGCTGCAGCCTCGTGCAGCGGGGTCTCTCCCGTGTTTGTGACGGCCTCCAGGAGTGCACCAGCCTCGAGCAGCCTGTGTGTGCGCACGTGTTGTTTTGTGTGTGTGTGCGAGAGAGAGTGTTTAGTGGAGGGTGTCGGGGGTCTGGTCCCTGCTGTTGCAGCCTCGTGCAGCGGGGGTCTCTCCCGTGTTGGTGAGCCTCCAGGGGTGCATCGGCCTCGAGCAGCCTGTGGTGGTGTGGTGGGGGTGGGGGAGGTGTTGAGGGTGTTGGGGTTCCTCGTGCAGCGGGGATCTCGCACGTGTCGGGGACGGCCTCCAGGAGTGCACCAGCCTATAGCAGCCTGTGTGTGTATGTGGTGGTGGTGTGTGTGTGGGGGGGGTGAATGTGGGTGTGCAGGGGGGGAGGTGTTTAGAAGAGGGTGTTGGGGGTCTGGTCCTCGTGCAGCGGGGGTCTCACACGTGTTGGGGACAGCCTCAAGGAGTGCACCGGCCTCGAGCAGCCTGTGTATGTTTGTGTGTGTGTGTGGGGGGGGGGGGGGGAGAGAGGGGGTAAATGGGCAGAGTGTGGGTTGGCAAGGGGGGGGGGGGGGTAGTGATGGTGTTTGGGGTCTGATCCCGGCTGCTGCAGCCTCGTGCAGCGTGGTTTTGCACGTGTTGGGGACGGCCTCCAGGAGAGCACTGGCCTCGAGCAGTCTGTGTGTGTTCGTGTGTGTGTGTGGGGGGGGGGGGGGGGGGAGGGATTTTGTGCTGTGTGGGCGGCCTGGTGCGAGGCGTACGTGCAGCGGGGTCTCTCGCGTGTTGGTGATGGCCTCCAGGAGTGCACCGGCCTCTAGCAGCCTGTGTGTTTGTGCACGTGTGTTGTGTGTGTGCGAGAGAGAAGAGTGTTTAGTGGAGGGCGTTGGGGGTCTTGACCGCTGCAGCCTCGTGCAGCGGGGGTCTCTCCCGTGTTGGTGACGGCCTCCAGCAGTGCACCCGCCTCTAGCAGCCCGTATGTGTGCACGTGTTGTGTGTGTGCGCGCGCGAGAGAGAGAGTGTTTAGTGGAGGGTGTTGGGGGTCTGGTCCCGGCTGTGTCAGCCTCGTGCAGCGGGGTCTCTCCCGTGTTGGGGACAGCCTCCAGGAGTGCAGCGGCCTCGAGCAGCCTGTGTGTGGTGGTGGTGTGTGTGGGGGGGGGGGAGGGTGAGTGTTTTTGTGCTGTGTGTCGGGTAAACCGTGCGGCACTGTGGAGAGTCCTTAGATTATACAGTGTTCATCCGCACATTATTGATCTGTTGGAGGATCTTCACACCAACACAGCAGCTGCCGTGCGGCTGGCTGGGAAAATCGGGCACGAATTCCCCGTGTCGTCTGGTGTGCGACAGGGGTGCGTCATTGCTCCTGTGTTGTTCAATGTTTTTATTGACCACATAGTGAAAAGGCGCTAGACATGATGCCAGAGGGGGCTGGCGTGTCAGTCGTGACCCGAGCCGGCGGCTCTGTGTTGTCGTCGTCGGTTGAGCATATAGTAATGCTGATGTATGCCAGGGGCTCGATTAACGGAGGCGCGTTCTCGTCGCCGGGCCCTGGACCCAGCAATGCGGCGCTGCTGGTGACTAGGATCTCCGTGCCGCTGACGAGCGGGGTAAAATACGACTGGCCCGGCTCCTGCTAGACTGCCCCTCGGTGGAACACTTCAGGAGCGGCTTGCCCGGCGCTGCCATGGCTTGGCGAGTAGCCGCGGCGCTGCCGCGGCCCGTGCTGGGAGACGGCCCTTATCCTCCCCCCATGCAGGACGCCATGCGGCACCGATCTCGACGAGTTGATCGACGAGCGGAGGAGCTGGCGCCCGTCAATGCATGCTGGACATCGGTCAAGATGGCTGCTCGTGGGGGCGAGCTACCATCAGGGCTTCAGCGGTGGTGACCGCCGAGGCAACAACAGAGTTTATCCGCTTCACCATCGCAGCGTTTGTCACCGCGCTCACCCTCGGGGGCACTCATCTGCCGGTGACTGGCGTCGGCATTGGTCTTCAGGCAGCCTGCCATGACGACTCTGTTTGCCCAGGCCCCCCTGGAGGGTGGGACCTGGCCATGCATGACGCATGGGGCGCAGGCAGAGCCCCATGCATGGAGTTGGACAACCATGCACCATGCCAGGCGGGGACTTTTCTGCTTCAGCGCCGCCAGTCGGCACAGCCGGCGTGGTTGGCCTCAAAGGCCAGGAGGAGGACGGTCCTTTCCTATACGCTCCTTGCCAGACATGTCCCTCAGGGACTTGTTTGGGTCTAAACTAGCCGGCGGGAGCGGTAGTCTAGACGGCAGGTAACCGGCTGGTGGCTATCGTCCTTCACAGGGCGGTAGCACTAGGACTAGTGTTGTCTTAGCTGGAATGCCATGTAACTGTAACTGATGTATGCCGACGATTTATGTTTGTTCTCGCATGACCCAGCTCAGTTGGCGCTTATGTTGAAAATCCTTGACAAAGTGTCCTCTAGCTTTGGCATGCAAATCAACGCTGCCAAGACAGAAGTGATGATTTTGCCAGCAGATTTTGACGCGGATCTGCCCGTGTTTGCGCTGACTGGTGGTGAAGTGAAGACCGTCTCTGCATTTAAGTATCTAGGGAGTTGGATAACCCAGAGTGGTGGTGTGGAGAAGGAGATCGGTGTGCGTGTCGGTCGCGCGCTGGGCGTGTTCGCGTCTTTTGATAAGATTTGGGCCAGCAAGAAGATGCAAGTGCAGTCTAAGATGCGGGTTTACAACACTTTCGTGCTGCCCCACTTTCTGTACGGCTGCGAAACATGGGCCCCTACTAAAACACAACTGACTCGATTGGAGGTTGCCCACTCTTAACTGCCTTCGTCGCATTCTGGGCGTGCGCCTGGTCGACCGGCACAGATTAACTTATATTCGGCAGGCGTGCGACACTGAGCCAATTGAGAGCCTTATGGCAAAGCGATCAATGCAGTGGCTAGGCCATGTGATGCGCATGCCGGCTTCT
>VFSX01000084.1:0-122500 GCA_016618255.1 Chlamydomonas sp. UWO 241 | reverse complement strand
GAATTCCCCGTGTCGTCTGGTGTGCGACAGGGGTGCGTCATTGCTCCTGTGTTGTTCAATGTTTTTATTGACCACATAGTGAAAAAGGCGCTAGACATGATGCCAGAGGGGGCTGGCGTGTCAGTCGTGACCCGAGCCGGCGGCTCTGTGTTGTCGTCGTCGGTTGAGCGCATAGTAATGCTGATGTATGCCGACGATTTATGTTTGTTCTCGCATGACCCAGCTCAGTTGGCGCTTATGCTGAAAATCCTTGACAAAGTGTCCTCTAGCTTTGGCATGCAAATCAACGCCGCCAAGACAGAAGTGATGATTTTGCCAGCAGATTTTGACGCGGATCTGCCCACGTTTGCGCTGACTGGTGGTGAAGTGAAGACCGTCTCTGCATTTAAGTATCTAGGGAGTTGGATAACCCAGAGTGGTGGTGTGGAAAAGGAGATCGGTGTGCGTGTCGGTCGCGCGCTGGGCGTGTTTGCGTCTTTTGATAAGATTTGGGCCAGCAAGAAGATGCAAGTGCAGTCTAAGATGCGGGTTTACAACACTTTCGTGCTGCCCCACTTTCTGTACGGCTGCGAAACATGGGCCCCTACTAAAACACAACTGACTCGATTGGAGGTTGCCCACTCTAACTGCCTTCGTCGCATTCTGGGTGTGCGCCTGGTCGACCGGCACAGATTAACTTATATTCGGCAGGCGTGCGACACTGAGCCAATTGAGAGCCTTGTGGCAAAGCGATCAATGCAGTGGCTAGGCCATGTGATGCGCATGCCGGCTTCTCGTCTTCCTCGTACGACTTTTGACTGCACAATGGATGTGGCTCGGCAGCAAGGCCGGCCTCCAGCCTCCTCCCGACACTATTTTCTTAAGCTACTGATTCAGCAGCTAGGCGAAACTAGTGGCACTCGTTCTGATTGGAAGACTTTTTCGGACACGGCGTTTGAGCGTGCTCAGGATAGGGTCGGGTGGAGAGCCGTGGTGTACGGTCCGGCTGCCCCTCAGGCGCCGGCCCCTCCACCACGGCGGTCAAGTAGATTGGCAAGCGCCACTTGACCCCCTATCCCCTAGAAGCAGTTAGGACCTATTTTGGAGGCGTCGCACAATAGCTCTCCTTTTTGCTCTGGGACTACACGTTGGCAGGCAGCCGGCTGGTGGCTACCGCCCCTCACAAGTAATTGTTAGGGCCAGAACTGGACTTGGGTCTAGGCGGTGGTACTAGGACTAGAGGTAGTCTTTGCTGGAAAGCCGATGTAACTGTGTGTGTGTGTGTGCGTGCATGCATGCGTGCATGCATGCATATGCATGCATGTGCCAGCGGGGGGTGGAGGGTGATGATGATGATGGATCTTACAGTCTGTGTGACACCAGTAATGATGTATAAGACCGGTGTCGGAGCTAGCGCCCGACACCTTAAACTCAGTTTCAGTGGGAAACTGGCTGGCTACCTGGTAGGGGTGAGGGTAAACCCCCACACGCGCGCACGCACTGGACCTAGACAGGACACTGGGCCCCCAGATCCACCCTATACCACCCAGGTAGTAACAGCAACGCATTGTTGGTGTGCGCCTGTGTTCTACTACTAGTCCCGCCGCCGCCATTGGCTCCAGCAATCTCCTCCATGCCCGCCAGCAATCTCCTCCACGCCCGCCAGCAATCTCCTGTATGCCCGCCAGCAATCTCCTCCATGCCCGCCAGCAATCTCCTGTATGCCCGCCAGCAATCTCGTCCATGCATGGGCGCCGCCATGCGATCTCCATGCGCCGCGCCGCGCTCCATGCGCGCCAGCACCCGTACCACCCGCCTCATTCCCGTTCTTTAGCCATTCCCCGTGACACCTATGGCTGATCCTTGTTCCGCCGTCCCCTTTGGCATCTGTAACCCGTATCCTCTCCCTGTAGCCTCATTCCCCGTTCTTAACCGCCATCTCCATTATGGTGCCCGCCCGCTGGTGGGGCCTCGCCTCGCCCCATGCCGCACGGCTAATGTATTGATTGCTGCGCCATCTATAATCTGCGCCTTGGGGCAGGGAACCCCTGCGCCACAACCTCCTCACACAGCCTAGCCGCATGTGCCTCGCTTCCCATGTTTCTCAATTTCTCGCCATCCGCTTCCATGCTGCCGCCTGCAATCTCCTCCACGCCCGCGAGCAATCTCCTCCATGCCCGCCAGCAATCTCCTCCATGCATGCACGCGCAGAGCGCCGCCATGCAACCCCCATGCGCCGCGCGCGCCGTGCGCGCGCCGCGCCCGCCAGCTCCCGTAGCCTCATTCCCCGTTCTTTACCCATGCGCCGTGACGCATTAGCCTTGTCCGCCGTCCCCTGGCATGCATAACCCGTAGCCTCATCCCCGGTAGCCGCATTCCCCGTTCTTAGCCGCCATCTCCATTATGGTGCCCGCCCGCTGGTGGGGCCTCGCCTCGCCCCATGCCGCACGGCTGGTGCATCGATCGCGTCGCCATCTAATAATCTGCGCCTTGGGGCAGGGAACCCCTGCGCCGCAACCTCCTCACAAAGCCTAGCCGCATGTGCCTCGCTTCCCATGTTTCTCAATTTCTCGCCATCCGTCTCTCTCTTCCATCCAGGCACAGTAAACCATTAGGAGCCGCAATCTGCTTGAGTTCCGATCGTTGTGAGAGGGGGTGCATGCTCGCCGCAATTCTCGCCATCGTGCATCGTGCTCTCCATCGTACCGCTGCCCCATCTGCCACATAGCCTCGCCCCATCAGGACCAGTTCATCAGTAGCGCTGTGCGTCACAGCCGCTCAAGGTAAATTTCCAGATTTTCAGCCGCCCAGTACCAAGCGCAGTTGTCCCGGTTGTCCGCCATCGAGCGGCGCCAGGGCGGGAGCCCCTGGCGAAGAGCTTATGAACTTATAGAGTCAAGCTTGATATGCACGCTCTTCGCCAGGGCGGGAGCCCCTTATTAATTGTTTTCTAGGGTAGAGGTTTGGGGTAGTAAGTTACCACTGGTAACAACAACAACAACCTGCCCCCCCCCCCACTGGTAACAACAACAACAATAACCTTGCCCTCCCCCTCCCTCCCCCCGCACACCTGCCCCGCGCAAATACACCACACACACACACACACACACACACAACACACACCTTGGCGTCGACCCTCGCGCCCGCCCTGAGCAGCTGCTTCGTCGCGCTCTTGTGCCCGCTCGCTGCAGCCAGGTGCAGCGGCGTCACCCCGCCCTGCATGGGGTGCATGCACAGGGCGCAGGGTTCAGGTTTTTTAAATCGAGGTGCCACGATGGAGCCACGTTGCACAGGCTCCTGTGGCTAAATAGGGCTACTTGCGCTTGTTTGTGCAGCCAGGTGCAGTGGCGCGACCCCGGCCTGCATTCAAAGGGGTGGCGGGCGTGGGGTCGAAATGGGGGGAGGTGGCGTCTGGTGGACATCTGCACACAGGTCTCATTGCTGACGCCTGTGCTGGCGTGTTATGCCTGTGTGTGTGTGTGTGTCGCCCCTCCCAAGAAATTGTTTGGGCCAGAACTGGACTTGGGTCTAGGCGGTGGTACTAGGACTAGAGGTAGTCTTTGCTGGAAAGCCGATGTAACTGTAACTGTAACTGTGCGTGTGTGTGTGTGTGTGTGTGTGTGCAACCTACCAACCCCGTCGACCCCAGCACTAACCTAGTGCCCGCGTCCACGGCGCCCCCCCCGCTGCAGCAGCAGCAGCAGCGCGATCGTGTTCGAGCCCCCCAGCTGCTGCATCTTGACACAAATGCACGTGTGCATATTGTGCATGCACACCCTGTACCCTAAACCCTAGCCCTAGCCTGAACCGTAAAAAAAAACACCTTGGTGCACGCCAGCAGTGACGTCCTTAGCGCCCCCGCAGCGGAGGCTGCGGGGGCGAACCGGAAAATTTGGGGGGAAACTGCGGGGGCGAAGCGCGGGAATTTAGCTCCAAAAAGTGCAAAAATCGTCGGTATCCACACTTTTCCCGCAAAAATCGCCTCCGGGGCGGGGGCAAGTGGGCATGATCCCTCCAATGTTGCGGGGGCAAACATGAAATTCTCGGTTTCCTTAAGGACGCCATAAGTCAGAAGCCCCCTCCGCCCCCCCCTTCCGACTGCATCAGCAGCGAGACTGTGTTTGGGTGCCCCCCCTCCCTCCCCCGATGATGGATTTTACAGTCATGTGTGACGCACGTACCGGCAGTGCACTCGACCTTGCTCGGCGTATAACGCCCCAGCGCTACAGACGGGTGGCTGGCTACTGGTGGTGGAAGGCGATTGGGTCGGGGCTGGACCTAGACAGGGCACTCGGCCCCCAGATCTGACTCCTCCCCGTGGGGGCCACGGCCGGCGCCTAAAAAAAACTGCACGTACACAAAACTGCACCCTCCATCTGCCCTCCATCTCGCCCCCTATCTAGAGCGGTCCCAGCACAACCCACCTTGGTCCACACATTCACAGCAGCCCCCTGCTGCAGCAGCAGCGAAATCGTGTTGGAGTGGCCCCACCGCGCGGCCTCGTGCAGGGGCGTCTCCCCATTTTGCCCGACCGCGTTCACGTCTGCGCCGCGCTCGAGCAGCAGGGCGGCCACCTTCGGTGTGGAAGGTGTGGAGGTGTGGAAGGTGTGGAGGGTGTGGAGGGTGTGGAGGGTGTGTGTGGGGGTTGTCTGTGGGAGGAAGGAGGCATGCCCTAGCTAGGAGTGTGCTCTCAAGGAGCTGGCAGTCCTCCCAACACGCAAGCGCGTATGGGGTTTGGGGGTTTGGGTGGGTGGGTGGGGGGAGTTGGGTCTAGGGTTTTTAGGGGCTCCACTTTCCGGCATTTACGTCTGCGCCGCGCTCGAGGAGCAGGGCCGCCACCTACAAGCAAGCGCGTATGGGGTTTGGGGGTTCGGGTCAGGTTTGGGTGGGTGGGTGGGAGGAGTTGGGTCTAGGGTTTATAGAGGGGCTAGAGTAGAGCTACTGCCCGGCAGCGTTTACGTCCGCGCCGCGCTCGAGCAGCAGGGTCGCGACCTGTGTTTGTGTGTGTGTGTGTGTGGATGTGCGTGCATGTGTGTGTGTGTGTGTTCGTGATTGAGGAGGCGATTCGGGCCTAGCTCGGGATACGTCCGTGTCCCCCAGTGCAGCAGAGTGTCCCCCAAAGTGCCTGGCAGCAGTGTGCATAGTCACACCTGCCGGAAACCGCCGTCGCTCTCCTGGTGCCCGATGAACTCGACCGCGAAGTGGAGCGGCGTGCGCTCGCCCCCCCCTCCGCCCACACAAATATCCCCACACCTCCACACAAATATCCACACCTGCCGGAACCCGCCATCGCTCTCCTGGTGCCCCATGCACTCGACCGCAAAGTAGAGCGGCGTGCGCCCGCCCCCCCTCGGCCGACACAAATATCCCCACACCTCCACACAAGTATCCACACCTGCCGGAACCCCCCGTCGCTCTCCTGGTGCCCCATGCACTCGACCGCAAAGTGGAGCGGCGTGCGTCCAAGCCCCCTCCGCCCACACAAATATCCACACAAGTGTCCACACAAATATCCACACCTGCCGGAACCCGCCGTCGCTCTCCTGGTGCCCCATGCACTCGACAGCAAAGTGGAGCGGCGTGCGTCCGAGCTTGCCGCGCGCCTCCAGGCGGGCGCCCTTGTCAAGGAGGAGCTCAACAGCAGCGTGGCACCTGGAGTGTGTGTGTGTGTGTGTGTGTTTATGGGAGAGAGAGAGCCTCCAGGCGGGCGCCCTTGTCGAGGAGGAGCTCGACAGCAGCATGGCACCTGGAGTGTGTGTGTGTGTGTGTTTATGGAAGGGAAAGAGAGCCTCGAGGCGGGCGCCCTTGTCGAGGAGGAGCTCGACGGCAGCGTGGCACCTGGAGTGTGTGTGTGTGTGCGTGTGTGTGCGTGTGTGTGTGTGCATGTGTGTGTGTGCATGTGTGTGTGTGTGTGTGTGCATATGAGTGTGTGCAAGCGTCTACTTCTGTGCGTGGTCCCCCCCACGCCCCCCCCACACACACATGCAAACACGCCCACCCAGACTCCGCCGCCTTGTGCAGCGGAGTACACCCCTCCATGTCCGTCGGCTCAAGCGCTGCCCCTTGCTCCAGCAGGGCAGCAACGGCGTCGGGGTTGCCGTGGTGGCACGCCTCGTGGAGCGCAGTGCGACCAAACTGCGTGTGTGTGTGTGTGTGCGTGCGTGAGTGTGGATGTGTGTGCGACGGCGTTGGAATGGTCGTGGTGGCATATGCCTCGTGCAGGGCTGTGCGACCAACCTGCGCGTGTGTGTGTGTGTGTGTGCGTGTGTTTTGGGGGAGGGGCTCTAGCGGCTTGAAGGGGCGTTGAGTTTCTTTTTAGGGCTCCCGACATCCCCCCACTCCCCATTAGAAGCCCGCGCACGCGTGTCGCACTGTTGAGCAGCGCGACCACAAAAACAACGCAACTCTGCAGCCCCCCCTCCCCTCTCCCCGACCACACACACACACACACACACTCACACACCACGTGCCCCCGTTTCATCAGGCCCCCCCCCCCCCGCCTTCATCCTCTTCTCCCCTCCTCATATGTACGCACGTTTGACGTACTCTTGAGCAGCGCGCCCGCGCCCAGCAGCGTTCCGACGATCCTATTGTGCCCCGTCACTCACTCACTCACTCACACACACACACACAGAGAGAGAGAGAGATGTCGTTACAGAAAACTCTGCACGGCAGACCTAGATAGGCTGTTTCTAGTCATCAATTGAGGAGATTCCGTTTGAAGGCGGGAGACCAACCGTGCGCCAGCAAGAGGGTGAACAACCTCATTCGTAAAGTAGTGGGGGCAAGGGGCAGTGGCGGGTCATTGACGGCTGTGTTCGTCAATCCGCCTCGACTGAGTTTTAACTAGGTGTCGGCAGAAGGACTTCCACAATTGTGGAAATCATGCTTAGATGATCCACTCGGTGGTGACTCGCTCGTCGAACTCGGGGCGCTCGGGGATATCGCGTGTGAAGTTGAAGAGATGGGTGTTTGCGGAGGGCGTAGAACGTGACGGAGTGGGCGCAAAAGTCACCGGCGCGAGCCGGCAGAAGGTGATGGCGCGCCGGCATAGAGCGAAGTCGTGTCCGAACAGCGGTAGTCGTGCAAGTGGGAGGCAGTGGGAGGGAGGCAGCGGGAGGGTAATCGGAGGGAGAGGGGGAGGGGCGGGGAGGGTTAGGGAGGGGCGGGGGGCACAAGATGGGGTGGGGTGCAGCGGGGATGGAGGGGTGGAAGACAGGAGAAGGGAGGGAGGAGAGGGGAGAGAGGAGGGAGCCACACTGTGGCCCGGCCACATGGCGCATACATAGGCACTGGTAGCATGGGGTGTGTGTGCATGGGGTGCATGTGCGCGCGGGGCGCATGGGGAGGGCAACTCCATGTGACGAGCATGCGGGTGTATGGAGGTCGACATGGCGGCAGTGGGATAAGCGGTGGGTCTCTTGAGGTGGGCGTGGGGTCGAATGAACGACTGGGCGGTGGGCGGTGGGCGGGACGGTGGCGGCTGGAGGAACTCGGTAGCTCAAGTTGAGCGCTGGCTCGGGCCGCATGGCGGTCGAAGTGATGGCACTGAGATACCTGGGCTCCGTTGTCTGAAGCTGCAGAGCTGCGGGGGCAGGGAAATCTGTGTGGTAGGGCACACACACACACACACACACACACACACACACACACCTGCAAACACACACGCACCGACTCTCACACACACACACACACACACACACAAACACCCACACAATCACACACGACCACCACGCACGTTTTCGCACCGTTGAGCAGCGCGCCCGCGCGCAGCAGCACACCCACAATCATACACACCCACACACCCACATGCACCCACACCCACACACACATAACTGTAAAATCGACCAAAAGACCACCACGCCCACTTGTCGCACTGTTGAGCAGCGCGCCCGCGCCCAGCAGCGCGCCCACGATCTCGCTGCGCCCCATCACACTCCCACACACACACACACTCACGCGCGCGCGCACACACATACACACACACACACACACCAGGGGTTTCCTTCCCGATTGGGGAACGAAAAAAAATGTGTCCGAAGGGCGCGTTCCCGATGGTTTTGGGGAGGGTGCGTTCGGGAAAACCGACGTGCGGAGGCGATTTTTTCGGGGAAAAGTGTGAAATCGTCGATTTCCGCACTTTCCGAGGCGATTCTTCGGGCTGCAGCCCGATATCCCGATGAAATCGGGAAATCCTCTTCGAGAAAAAACAAAGGATGAGTGACCTCAAGGAAACCCCTGCACACACACACACACACACACATTAACAACGCACGTTTGTCGCACTGTTGCGCAGCGCTCACACGATGTCGCTGTGCGCAATCACATCAGGCCCACCCACTCACCCACACCCACACACCCACACAATCACACATGACTGTAAAATCGACCACACGACCACCACGTACGTTTGTCGCACTGTTGAGCAGCGCGCCCGCGCCCAGCAGCGCGCCCATGATCTCGCTGTGCTCGTCACACTGTCACACACACACATACTCACGCGCGCACACACACACACACACACACACACACGACCACCACGCACGCTTGTCGCACTGTTGAGCTGTGCGCCCACAATCTCGCTGTGACCGTCACACTCTCTTTCACACACACGCACGCACGCACACACACACACACACACACACACACAAACACCACGCACGTTTGTCGCACTGTTGAGCAGCGCGCCCACGATCTCGCTGTGCTCGTCACACTGTCACACACACTCACACACACACTCACACACACTCACACACATACACACACACACACACACAAGCACATCCACACACGCACACACGACCACCACGCACGTTTGTCGCACTGTTGAGCAGTGCGCCCGCGCCCAGCAGTGCGCCCACGATCTCGCTGTGCCCGTGCCGCGCCGCAAAGTGCAGCGGCGAGTGCTCGAAGCTCGTCAGCGCGTCGACCGCAGCGCTGCGCGCAAGCAGCGTTGCGACCACGCCCGGGTGCCCACAGCTGTGTGCATGTGTGCGTGTTAAGGGTTTAGGGTTGGGGTTCTGTGTGTGTGTGAGAGTGTGTGGGTGTGTGTGGAGGGGGGCGTTTGCGCCGGGGGCTTTGGTTGTGTGCACCAGGCTTGCGCCAGCGCGTCGACAGCTGCGCTGCGCGCAAGCAGCGTGGCGACCACGCCCGGGTGCCCGCACCTGTGTGTGTGTGTGTGTGTGTGCGTTTGCGTCGGGGGCTTCGGGGGTGTGCTCAAAGCTTGTGCCTGCATGCCAGCAGAGGCTGCCCCACAGAGTGCACAGAGTGTGGGACAGCAGAGGCTGCCCCCCCCCTCCAGCCCCCCGGATGCCTCCGCACCGCGCCGCCATATGGAGCGGCGTCTCTCCGATGGCACAGGAAGGCAGAGGCTGCATTATCCAATGAGGATGATGCCCACCCGTCTTCCCCCGGGGTGCCCGCACCGTGCGGCCGTGTCCAGCGGCGTTCCACCGAAGCCGCCGCGCGCCTCAAAGTCCTCAACCCTCAACCCGATGCATACCACCAGTCTTACACCGTCACAAAGGCTGTACTGTCCATAATAATACCCCCCCATCTCCCCCATGCCGGAGCAATCATTGAGTCAGCGTGTGCACTATGCCCCCCCCCTCGCTCCCCCCCCCGCAAGGTGCCCGCACCGTGCAGCCGTGTGTAGCGGCGTCTCCCCGAAGCTTCCGCGCGCCTCCATGTCGGCGCCAGCTTCCAGCAGCTGCTCGACAGCTTCCTCGCAGCCCCGCCGCGTCGCGATGTGGAGCGGGGTGTGGCCGTGGCGGTTTGCGTCAGCCACGCGCGCGCCAGCCGCCAGCAGCGCGGCAACCACGCGCGGCTCACCACCCTGCGTGTGTGTGTGTGGTTGCGTGTGTGTGGTTGTGTGTGGGGGGGGGCGTGTGTGTGGGGTGGGGGGCGGGTGGGGCGTGTGTGCGAGTGTGCGTGTGTGTGTTGAGAGAGACAGGGTGTGGCCGCCAACAGCGTGGCAACCACGCGCGGCTCACCACCCTGCGTGTGTGTCAGGGGGGTGGGGGTGGGGCGTGTGTGCGTGTGGGGGGGGGGTTGGGGGGGCGTGTGTGTGTGTGTGTGTGTGTGTGTGGCAGGGGTGTGGCCGCCAGCAGCGCGGCAACCACGCGCGGCTCACCACCCTTAGTGTGTGGTGTGTGTGTGTGTGTGTGTGTGTGTGTGTGTCAGGGGTGTGGCCGCCAGCAGCGCGGCAACCACGCGTGGCTCACCACCCTGCGTGTGTGTGTGTGCGTGTGGGGGGGGCGTGTGTGTGTGTGTGGCCGCCAGGAGCGTGGCAACCACGCGCAGCTCACCACGCTGCGTATGTGTGCGTGTGTGTGTGTGTGCATGTGTGTGTATGTGCGTGCATGTGTGTGTTGCACACCTTGGACGCCGCGTGCAGCGAAGTGTAACCGTCTGCGTCTGCCGCGTGCACGTCTGCGCCAGCCTCGAGTAGCACTTCCGCCACGCCCGCATGGCCAAATGCGGCCGCCTGCGATGTGTGTGTGTGTGTGTGTGTGTGCCAGCCTCGAGCAGCAGTTCCGCCACGCCCGCGTGGCCAAACGCGGCGGCCTGACGTGTGTGTGCGTGTGTGTGCGTGCGTGCGTGTGTGTGTGTGTGTGTGTTTGTGTGTGTGTGTGCGCGCCAGCCTCGAGCACTGCAAGAGGGCGACATGAACAGTGCTAAAACAGTGTCGACACTGCGTAGAGAAAAGCAAAGATGCCCACCTCATGCAGCGGCACGCGCTGCATCATGTTGATCGTGCTGTGCTGCCCACCAGGGCGCTCACGCGTTCCCGTGAGCTGCTATACAGCAGACATCAACACGAGCTGTGTGTAGCGCGTGCTAGCGTGGGAAGGAGTGCACACCCACCTCGTGCAGCGGTGCGCGCTGCATCTCGTTCGTCATGCTGCGCCGTGCGCCAAAGTGCCCACACGCCCCTCATTCCTGCCACTGCTCACTGCCCTTGAAAGCCGTCACATAACAAACAGCGGTGGCAAGGAAACAGGCCACCCACCTCATGCAGCGGTGCGCGCTGCGTCTTGTTCGTTGTGCTGCGCCGCACGCCACAGTGCATCGAGGCGTTGAGCATCCACACTGAGCCATCTAGCAAACACAGAAAAAAACATGGGATCGTGTTTGTTTGGGGATCAACACTAGCCAATGATTAGCTTGATAAGTCCTGGCCCACCTCGTGCAGCGGTGCGCGCTGCATCTTGTTCGTCGTGCTGTGCCGCGCGCCCGACTGCAGCAGCAGCCGAGCAGCAGCGTCGTGGCCGAAGCGCGCCGCCTCGTGCAGGGGAGACTCGCCGTGCTGCAGATGGGGAGGGAGGGGGGGCACGTGTGTGTGTGTGTGCGTGTGTGCGCGCGCACGCGTGTGTGTGTGTTTGTGGTTGATTTTACAGTCTGTCGGACGCCTTCATGTGTGTGTGTCTTCGTGTGTGACCGTGAGTGTGTGCGTGTGCGTGTGCTGGCCGCGGCGTCGTGGCCGAAGCGCGCCGCCTCGTGCAGGAGGGAATTGCCGTGCTGCAGGAGGGGAGGGGGGAGGCATGTGTGCGTGTGTGTGTGTGTGTGTGCGCGCGTGCGCGTGTGAGTGTGAGTGTGGTCGACTTTACCGTCTGTCAGATGCCTTCATGTGTGTGTGTGCGTGCATGTGAGTGTGAGCGTGTGTGTGTGTGTGCTGGCTGCGGCGTCGTGGCCGAAGCGCGCCGCTTCGTGCAGGGGGGACTCGCCGTGCTGCAGATGGGGAGGGGGGGCACGTGCGTGTGTGTGTGTGTGTGTGTGTGTGTGTGTGTGTGGTCAATTTTACAGTCACTCAGACGCATTCATGTGTGTGTGTGTGTGTGTGTGAGTGTGTGTTAAAGTGTGAGTGTGAGTGTGAGTGTATGGTTTGTGTGTGTTGTGTGTGTGCTGGCCGCGGCGTCGTGCAGTGGGGGCTCGCGGTGCTGCAGATGGGCAGGGGGGCACGTACGTGTGTGTGTGTGTGTGCGCGCGTGTGCGCGTGTGTGTGTGTGTGTGTGTGTGTGTGTGTGTGTGTGTGTGTGTGGTGGTTGTGGGCGTGGCCGAAGCGCGCCTGCCTTGTGAACGGGTGGCTTGCACGCACGCACGCACGCACGACACGCACTCACCCCCACCCACCCAAAGGGTGCAAACGCACACACGCATGCACACACGCCAATCCTGCGCCCGCGCCCCTTGCGAACACACACACACACACACACACACGCACACACACCATGGCCCACGCCCCCACAGCCGCCGCCGCCTCGCTTGCGCCGGCGCCCCTTCACACACACACACACAACACACACACACACGCACACACACACACACGTACCATGTCCTGCGCCGCCACAGCCGCCGCCGCCTCGCCCGCGCCTGCGCCCCTTCACACACACACGCACACACACACACACACATCCACACACACACGTACCATGTCCTGCGCCGCCACAGCCGCCGCCGCCTGGCTCGCGCCAGCGCCCCGCCCCAGCCCCTTCTCCAGCATCTGTCGCAGCACGTCAACGCTGCCGGCGCGCGCGGCGCAATGCAGGGGCGTCTGGCCAAACTCAGTCTGCGTGTTTGTTTGTTTGTTTGTTTGTTTGTTTGTTTATTTGTCTGTCTGCCTGTCTGTCTGTCTGTCTGTCTGTCTGTCTGTCTGTCTGTCTGTCTGTCTGCCTGTCTCTGTCTGTCTATCTGCCTGTTTGTCTGTTTCTTTGTTTTCTTTCTTGTTTGTTTGTTTGTTTGTTTGTTTGCTTGGCGATGAGTTATTTGTTGTCAAAACAGACAGGGCCCTAACCTGTGTGCCTGCCCCTTCAGTAGGTAGAACGACAGACAGCAGCACCCACGTCAGCTCCGGCAGTCAAGCAGCTTGCTATACAACAGCTTGCTTAATCCAGCAGGCAATGTTTATTGACATCATGGGGCGAATGCTGCTGCTTCCGCGCACCTGCGCGTCTGCTCGCGCGCCGACAGACAGCAGCAGCCCCGCCATCTCCGGCGCAGCGTGGCCCCCGAGTCCTCTACTATAAACATACATATAAACAGCAACCAGTGGTTATTTATAGCCCGTTGTAAAACAGGCAGGGCCCGCACCTGCGCATCTGCCCGCGCGCCGAACGACAGCAGCAGCCCAGCCAGCTCAGACGCAGCGTGGCCCCTGAATCCTCTTTATAGACGTCCATCATCATGAACCACCACCACCAAGGGCAGTGATGATTAATAACGCATTGTCAGGGCCCTCACCTGCGCGTCCGCCCGCGCGCCGACAGACAGCAGCAGCCCCGCAAGCTCAGACGCAGCGTGGCCTCTCAATCCTCTTTATAGACGTCCATCATCGTGAACCACCACCACCAAAGGCAGTGATTATTAATAACGCATTGTCAGGGCCCCCACCTGCGCGTCCGCCCGCGCGCCGACAGACAGCAGCAGCCCCGCCAGCTCAGACGCAGCGTGAGCAGACGCGGCTGCGAGGTGCAGCGGCGAGCGCCCGTAGTCGTCGAGCGCGTCGACCTGCGCGCCGCGGGCGAGCAGCAGCGCGGCGACGCGCGCGCGGCCGCACCTGCGTGCGGGGTGTGCGGGAATAGGGGTTGGGGGGTTCTTATTTTTTATGTGCGGTTGTGCATGCGTCGGCGCGCCGCGGGCGAGCAGCAGTGCGGCCACGCGCACGCGGCCGCACCGGCTTGCAGAGTGCAGCGGCGTCGCGCCCCTCGCGTCAGCGGCGCGCGCGTCGGCGCTTGCGGCGAGAAGCAGCGCGCACGCAACCCCGTCCTCCCCCCCTCCCTCCCGCCATACCCTCCCGCCCTTCCCCCGGGGTGCCCGAGCACCGGCTGGTCGAGTGCAGCGGCGCCGCGCCCCGCGCGTCGGTGGGCGCCGGCGGCGACGAGCAGTGCACGCCCCCCCCTTCTCCCCCCTCTGCCCCCCCCTCACACACACACACGGCCCTCCCCTCCCCCCTTCCCCGGGGTGCCAGCGCACCGGCTCGCGGAGTGCAGCGGCGTCGCGCCCCGCGCGCCAGCAGCACGCGCGTTGGCACCCGCGCGCCCCGACTGCCCCCCTCCCTCTCCTCATCTTCCCTCCTCACGTCCCCCCTGCCGCCCCCCCCCCTCCAAACACACGGCCATCCCCTTCCCCCCTTCCCCGGGGTGCCAGCACACCGGCTCTCGGAGTGCAGCGGCGTCGCGGCCCGCGCGTCAGCGGCGCGCGCGTCGGCAGTCGCGCGCCCCCGCTGCCCCCTCCCTCCTCTTCCTCCCTCCCCTCCCCCCTGCATCCCCTCCCCCCCCCCCAGGGTGCCCGCACCGGCTCGCGGAGTGCAGCGGCGTCGCGCCCCGCGCGTCAGCGGCGCGCGCGTCTGCGCCCGCGGCAAGAAGCAGCGCGCACGCTGCGTCGTGGCCCGCGCGCGCGGCCTCGTGGAGGGGCGTGGAGCCGGCCTGTTGGGTGGGGGAAGAGGGGGGGGCAGGGGGCGGGGGCGGGATGGTTTGGGCGGGGGTGGGGGTGGGGAGGGTCAGGGGTGGGGATGGTTTGGGCGGGTCAGGCTTAGGGGTTCAGAGGAGCTAGGCCCAATCAGGCCGCTCCACCTACTCACGTTGTCTGCCACGCCCGCCGACACGATCTTGAGGCAGCCGGCAGCCGCGGCAACGTGCAGCGGCGTGCGCCCGCGCCGTGACCCTCAACCCCCAAAACCCTTAACCCTACTCACGTCGTCCGCCACGTGCGCCTTTGCCCCCCTGGCAAGCAGAACAGACACGATCTCGAGGCCTTAGCTGAAGACCGTAAAACCATGAATTACCGACACTATCTTGATGCCTTGGTCGTGGACGCCAAACCCCTAAACCCTACTCACGTCGTCCGCCGCGCCCGCCTCTGCCCCCCTGGTCAACAGCACTGATACAACCTCGAGGCAGCCGGCGGCCGCGGCGGCGTGCAGCAGCGTGCGCCCGCGCCGTGACCCTAACCCCCAAACCCCTAAACCCTGCTCACGTTGTCCGCCACGCCCGCCTTTGCCCCCCTGGCAAGCAGAACAGACACGACCCCGATGCAGCCGGCGGCCGTGGCGGCGTGCAGCGGCGTGCGCCCCCGCCGTGAACCCTAAACCCCAAACCCCTAAACCCTACTCACGTCGTCCGCCACGCCTGCCTTTGCTCCCCTGGCAAGCAGAACAGAAACAATCTCGAGGCAGCCGGCGGCAGCGGCCACGTGCAGCGGCGTGCGCCCGCGCTGCCCGCGCGCGTCGATCTGGGCGTCGCCAGTCGCGACGAGCGCCACGGCCACCGCCTTCCACGCGGCGCCCTCGTGGAGGGGCGTTTGCCCGTCGTGCGCGACCGCGGCGGCGCTCTGGGTGGGAGGGGGAGGAGAGATGACTGGTTGGGAGGGGGAGGGGGAGGCGCTCTGGGGTGGGAGGGGGAGGAGAGATGACTGTTTGGAGGGGGCGGGGGAGGTGGCTGCACCAGAGAGAGAGAGAGAGAGAGTGCGAGAGGGAGAAAGACGCAGGAGAAAGCGCTGCGCCAGCTACCGAGCAGGCATCCGCACCGACCGCGGGTCCCGTAGCCGCTCACCGGCTGACACGTGGGGAGGTGGCGCGCAGCAATGGCGGGGTAAGCGTCGAGGCATGCAGGCACGCAAGCAGGCGAGCAAGCAGCTATTCACCAAAGGCGGCGGCGGGACTGGTAGTATAACACAGGCACACACCAACAATGCGTTGCTGTCACTACCTGGGTGGCAGGGTATAGGGTGGATCTGGGGGCCCAGTGCCCTGTCTAGGTCCAGTGCGTGCGCGCATGTGGGGGTTAACCCTCACCCCTACCAGGTAGCCAGCCAGTTTCCCACTGAAACTGAGTTTGAGGTGTCGGGCGCTAGCGCCGACACAGGTCTTGTACATCATAACTGGCCACACAGACTGTAATATCCATCACCATCATTCACACCCACCGCGCCGGCGGCCAGCAGCGTGCGCACGGCCTCCTTGTGCCCCGCACGCGCCGCCAGGTGCAGGGGCGTGGCCCCAAAGTAATCGCGCGCGTCGACGCCTGCGCCCTTGAACGCGACCTCGTCTTCGTCCTCGTCAGCGTCCTCGACTGCGCCCCCGGTTGCGCCCTTGAACGCTCCCTCGTCAGCGACCTCGTCAGCGCCCTCGTCTGCCTCCTTGCCTGCAGCTGCAGCAAGGAGCGCGGCGAGGCCGGCGACGTCGCCCGCGGCGGCGGCCCGGTGCAGCGGCGTGGCGCCGTCCTGCGCGCAGCACACGCATCACCATCATTAGGAGCAGCAGCAGCATTGTCGTCATCATTGTCATCATCAGCAGCAGCAGCAGCGCGACCGTCGAAGCAGCACTCGACGCCATGGCAACCCCTCGCCCCTCGTGCACAGCCACGTGCAAGCGTATGTAACCATGTGTACACATGCCCATGCGTGCATGTGGCGATGATGCATGGCGACGCATGAGTGACGCATGGGCTCTCACCGCTGGGCCTGGGCCAGAAGATCTGCTTCCCGCCCGCCCTCCCGAGCTCTCCCAGCCGGATTCCTCGCCGCTGATGCTGCCGGTGAAGGCAGCGGTGTAGGATCCTGATGAACCCGAATTTGCTCGCTTTGCGCCGTCCGAAGACTGCGGTTCAATCGAAATGCGCGGCGTTGAGCCTGCCCCTCCCATCGTCCCATTCGAGGGGGAGGAAGGCGCACATCGGCAGACACCGGTGGTCCTGGCCTGCTGAACACGCGCGTGTGCTTTCTCATCACAATCCCTGCCGCTGCTGCTGCAGCCCCCCCCCGCTGCCTGACGCAGCACAATAACGCACGATGGCTGCACATGCACCCGCTGCTGCACCGCTGCGCATGGGTGTGCCGCTCGCATGTGCATTTTACGAGGCTACGCCTCTCTGAATTACCGCAAAAAACTGCCCATCGTGGGTCTCTGCTGTGTTGCGCAACCTACTCGGCCTTGGTTGTGATTTCTCGGAGGTTAACCAAGATCTGGGATCACCCAGGATCACGGATCCGGGTTTTTGGAGTAAAGTGTGAAAGTGTGCGCTTTTGGTCAACAGGGCCTCAAGGCGCCGGAGCACCTGGGTGCTTTCTAGCCGTGTGTAGTATTTCTGTTGCTGTTCGTCACAACAGAGGGCTGTGCGGAGGCACCTTTCATGGCTTTGTGTCTCTACGGGGTCGAGGCAGGGTGCGCACTCGCGCTGTGCATGTGCGCGCGTGTGTGATCAGCCTCGAATTACACACCCCTCCATTGTGGGGCCTCCTAGTAAACTACTACAAACCATTTGGTCATCCTAAACTGCGTACAAGCTGGCGAGACGCCGATCACGGCATGTCTGTGGCTCGCCGAGTGGGCACCAGCAGCGCCACGTGCGCAGCAGTCGCCGATGCACCGACCCACCTCGCCCGCTCACACCGCCGCCCCTTAGTTTCCGCGCCAGAAGTGGCCGCCGTGCAGCGGGCGCACCACCGCGGACGTGTCCATGATCGGCGGGCGCGGCGGCTTGGGGTCGCCCCAGTTCTCGCGCCCCTCGACTGGCCCGTAGTTGCGGAAGCCAGCCATGTTCTTGGGAATGGTCTCCGCGACAAGGTCGGCGGACGCGGCGGACAGTGCAAAGATGATCGGCCACGCGATCGGCTGCGGCATCGGCTTCCAGCCGCCAAACGCGAGCCCCGCGACCGCGCCGGCCACCATGCCGTTGGTGATGCTCTTGCCGGACATGTTCTCCAGCGTGGCGTCGGTGTAGCAGAAGACCGCGCCGACGAAGCCCGCAAACAGCGTGCGCTTGCCGACGATCGAGTACAGGGACACAGCCTGCTTCAGCGTCTGGCGGCTGACCTCGGGCGGCATGTGCTGCGCGGGTGGAGGTGGGGGTGGGGGGTCGGCCACGGGTGACATTATGGATGATGCGCGCGTGCATGGTTGCGTGCATGGCGCGTGTGTGTGCCGCGTGCATGGCGTGTGTGTCCATGCGCCATGCGCCATGCACGATCATCGCCTGTCCCTCCCCGCCCCTCCCTCCCCCAACACGCCCCCCTCCCCCCTCACCTGGAACTTGTAGAAAGCCTCCTGGAAGCCGGACACCAGGCCAGCGAGCGAGATGAGGGGCGCATTGAGGAGGGTGTACTTGACGGGGTCATGCTTGTCCCACAGCTGCGGAGCATCACAGCAGCGGGGTGGGTGGTCAGAGAGGATCAAGCCGAGCTGTGTTCGCAGGCTGGCAACGCGGCGATGCGTCTACCTACCTGCGTCGCGTAGAGAGGGCGTCCCTGGAAATCGACGATGGGCTCGGGCTCCTTGACCTGCGAGCACAAACACGGCGTCCACAAAGAAGGCGTCACGACACCATCCACGCCAAGCAACGAGCATGCACGCGGCGGGGCGTGGGTGTTCGGCCACCGCCTCACCGTCGGCTTCAGCAGCACATTGCCAGTAGTGGTATTCGTGTATATCGCCGCGCTAAACACCATCGTGGGCGAGCCTCAAGGCAGCGAAACACCGAGAACACGGGAGCCGATGCCAAAGCAGGCTCCGCCGTGTCGCTTTCGACGACACAAGCGGACTAGGGGGACTAGGGTGTGGCGGGGCGATGGCCTGCACCCAGGGGTTGTGCGTTCTGCATCCACTCTCGAGAGAGTGATGCATGCTTTCCCACACTCTCGCCCATGCAGGCCGCTTGCATGCAGGGCCCCTGCTTGCATGTTTGTGTTTTGCATGCTTTCTGCTTAAGAATATTGCAGTGGACACATCCCTCTTCCCGGCGGACACGAAAAGTGCTCGAAGCTCTCTCTCTGGCTCCTCTGCTCTCTCTCAATCTCTAACTCGGGTTTTGTTACAATCGTCGCCATTGTGTTGGCAACCAATAGCCAGATGTGATGGCCTCGCTGGGCCAGATGGCCTCGTGGTTAAAACAGACTCAATAGAACAACATTGAGCGTGGCTGATGATGCCGCGGCCGCATCAGCTGCTGAGCCTGGCGCAACGCGTGCGCCACATCAGCTGGCAAGCCGCTTACGCGGAGTAGCGGTCCTTGGCGCGGTTGCCCTGCCCCAGCTTCTCGCTCTGCGAGGGAGGCACGTGGGCGTGAGGTGGGTGTGAGCAGGTATGCGCGTGCACGCGCGTGTTTGTTTCCTGTGTGTGTGCTGGGGCGCGCGAGAGTGTCTGGCGGTGGCACCACCTTCACACCCCCAATGCCGACTGCTTGCTGCACCCCACCCCACCCTTCCAGGCAGCAGCCAGCCCTGGATACAGGTACACACGCGCACACAGGCGGACTCACAAACACGCTGTAGCCGATCTTCATCGAGTCGGGCATGTCGAGGTGCTGCTTGAGCTGCCTGCCGATCATCGTCTGCGCTGCCTCGTTGGATGCGGTCCTTGTCCACATTTCCAGGCGGTCGCCCTCTGATGGGTGGGGTGGGTGATGGTCGGCAGGAGGCGGGGGCGGGGCACGGGCGCGGGGTTGTGGTGGTGGAGGGAAGGCGGCCGGGTGGCGGGTGGCACGATCCCCTCCGCTCGCCAGCATTGCACTGCGGCAATAGCCAACAGGGGTGCAGCGCACAAGATGCCCGTGTCGCCTTCCTCCCAACTGCACATGCGACTCCGCGCGTGCCACGTGCACGCGCAGACGTGTGTGCGTAGGCATACGTGTGCGTGTGCGTGTGCGGACGTGTGTGTGTGTGTATGTGTGTGTGCACGTGTGGTCACTCACTCGGGCGGATGTTGACGGCGATCCCGCAGATCTCGTCGCCGTCAGAGAACTGCTCGCCGATGCACGCGAGCACTCCGTTGAGCCACCACGCGTCCAGCTGGCTCTTGCCGTTACCGCCCTTGTTGACCGACGCAGTCCAGCAGCCGCCGTGCTCGTTCTTGGGGTCCTCCCACTCTGTGGGCGCGGTGGGGGGCGCGCAGCATGCATGGAGCATGGTGCATGGGCGCTCGCATGGGCACCCACGCCACGCGCACAGCGTGCACGCGCACACAGCAGCCGCATGCCCACAGCGTTCACGTGTGCGCCCTCGCGTCCAAGCTGTGTGCCCGCTCAGAGGCATCCTCCCTCAAGGGGACACTACTCACTCGGCTCAATGTCCTCCTTGAACAGATAGAACGTGGCGGTGGGCTGGAGCATGCCCGGCGTGCGGATGTTGTTATACAGGCTGCGTGCGCAGGGGCGGGTGCGTTGGTGGCGCTGCATGGGCATGCTGCGCGTGATCGAACACGGCGGCTGCATGGGGCATGCGCCGGCCTCGGCGCGGCCACTCACCACCAGAAGTCCTCCACCGTGCCAAACGTGTACACGAGGCGCAGAGTCTGGCCGTATCCCTTCATCGTCTGCTTGGTCTGCGGGTTATCAAACCAGAGCGACCACCGGTGCTCGAGTGCATGTTTCTCTTCCACTGCAGGCGCGCTTCCAGCATCGCCGCTAGTAGTCTCCGCCATCCTTTAAAGCAGTCGGAGGGAAGCGGAGAGGGGCGAGGCCGGAGTTCGGGGGGGGGGCAACGAACCCCACACTGTCTGCCAACACCAGATCTGTCACCGCGCCTGAAGTCAACCACATCACCTTGTACACATAGTACCAGACCTGATCTGGACAGTTGAAGAGGTTGTCCAAGGCCCCGCTCGCTTTGCACCTCAAACCACCCGAGTTGCAGTGAAGCAGCTGACGATCTAACGCGAACATGGCTCTGCCAGGTGAGGGTGGGGGAGAGAGGGTGCATGCCTTGAAGGCCCGGCTCTCGTGGGGCAAGCAGCAGGCGGGAGGTGGACGTGGCGCTGGTTTGAGACGCGCATGCACGGCGGCTTTGCGCATTCACCACTCATGCTGACCAACGCTCTATGGACGCATGCGCTGCTCCTGTGTGCATGCCCACGCAGGCCAGGTCACCCCTGCGGGCGTCCCAGGTGAGCACCTGCTTGGCTTTGGGGGGCACTTTTCAAGTTGTATGCCTTCCCCGCGCATGTCCCCTTCGCCTCTGCGCACACGCGCACGCATGCCTGAAGGCCGTGTCTCTCGTGTTCCCTTGCAGCGTTTAAGCTGGTGCTTGTTGGCGATGGCGGCACCGGGAAGACCACCTTCGTCAAGCGCCATCTCACCGGCGAGTTCGAGAAGAAGTACGAGCCCACGATCGGCGTGGAGGTCCGCCCGCTGGACTTCACCACCAACAGGGGCAAGATCCGCTTCTACTGCTGGTGAGAGGGGGCCGGCATGCCCGCAGACAGCTGCATGCCTGCCATGCGCATGGACGCAGCCCATGCAGCATGCATTTTGGGGCAGCTACAGCTGCCCCAAAATGGGCCCGTTCGTGACGCATGCACCCCGCTCAGTGTGGGTGCCACAAATAGGAGAGAGAGAGTCGGGAGCAGCCTGCTGGCCAGTGCATCCGACGTACCCACGTACCTATCCGCTGTCTTCAACGCCCACCCCGCTCCCACCCTTTTAGGGACACCGCCGGCCAGGAGAAGTTCGGCGGCCTGCGCGACGGCTACTACATCCACGGCCAGTGCGCGATCATCATGTTTGACGTCACGTCGCGCCTCACGTACAAGAACATGCCCACGTGGCACCGCGACCTGTGCCGCGTGTGCGAGAACATCCCAGTCGTGCTGTGCGGCAACAAGGTGTGTGCACGTGCGTGTGTGTGTGTGTGATCGATTTTGCACTCCGTCGGACGCCTTTGATGGCGCATTAGACCCGTGTGTGTGTTGTGTACGTGTGCGTGCGTGTGAGGTTTGCTCGTGTTCATGCATGGACGCCAGCCGCACCTTGAACCCCCCTGAACACGTGCATGCACGCCCCCCCTCCCCGGACAACAACACACAGGTCGACGTGAAGAACCGCCAGGTGAAGCCGAAGCAGGTCACGTTCCACCGCAAGAAGAACCTGCAGTACTACGAGATCTCTGCAAAGTCCAACTACAACTACGAGGTGCGACTGAGACTGAGGCGGCCTGCCCTGTTATGCACCACCCTTCCATATATTCCCAACGCCTCGGGCGACGCCTTGACTTGCGCGGATCAGGCGCGCCGAGACCGCCTCCGGAGAACTGCTGACCGCTTGAGGCGTCGCCTCATGCGCCACAACAGGCGCCCGCCACCACCTGAGGCGCATCCCGACCGCCTCATCGGTTATGACCGCCTTCACTTGCGCGTGTCAGACGCTGGGGTTGTGGCAACGTCACCTCGAGCTTGGCACCTCAGGCTCGCCAGCTAGGAACCGCACTTGTGCCCTCCCAACGCCCGGCAGTCAACACCTTCCAGCAGGGGCAGGTGCCCAGCCCCTTCCCCCCTGCACTCAACGCAAGCTGCAATGCAGGGCAGGTGCCCTCCCCATATCATCCACGTAACATGCACACGCTACGTGTGCGTTCCGCGTTTGGTTGTTGACCATGCTCGTGCCCCCCACACACACACACATACAAACACACGATGGTGCATCCCTTCCTTACCCTGAACTCAACGCTCACACGCACGTTTATTTGTTTCTTCGACGTCTGCGCTCTCACGCTGCCGCTCTCACCCGGCCCCCCTGCTCCTATCCCCGTGCCTGTCGCAGAAGCCGTTCCTGTACCTGGCAAGGAAGCTCACCGGAGACCCGCACCTGTCGTTCGTCGAGGAGGTTAGTTCAGGGTGCAGTCCAGCCACCCCACTTAACTGCGGAACGGGGGGGGAAGAGGGCAGTGGGGAGCCCGAGGAAGAGAGCCATTCTGTCAGCAAGGGCAACTCACACACACTGTCACCATGATTCGCGTGCGCAGGTCGCGCTGCCGCCGCCCGAGGTGCAGATCGATCTCGCGGAGCAGCAGCGCAACGAGCAGGAGCTGGCCACGGCCGCGCAGGTGGGGATGTATGGATGTGTGGAGGTTGTGGTTCTTTGTGTGCCCACACCAGCAACGAGCAGGAGCTGGCCACGGCCGCGCAGGCGGGAATGTGTGGAGGGTGTGTGTGTGGAGGTGTCTGTGTGGTGTGGAACGCACCAGCAGCGCTTCAAACCGAAACCCGCGCGGGTCGGGTGCATGCACAGTCGCATGCGTGAACACTGACGCAGCCACGCGACGCACACGCCGCGCCAACACACACACACACACGTGCACACCACTCTATCTGTGCACAGGCGCCACTGCCCGCGGACGACGACGACGAGCTGCTGGAGTGAGCGTCCAGTCAAGAGGGCTCCGCGTGCACGGCAGTTGTGAGCAGGGCGGCGGCAGTGCAGGCGGGCAGGACGGGGGCAAACGCAGGGGGGCGGGGGCACACGCGGCAAGGGGTCGTTGGCGGCCTGGTTGTAGCCCCACATGGGCACGTGTGCCAATAAACCCGTAGACATGTTAGGTAAGGTTGTGTGTGCGCGCACGCGCGTGCGTGTGAGGTTGAACCCTGGGTTTAACTGTCTAGTGTGGCCTCCTCTTCTATCTCTTCTATCTACCAACCCAGCCACTTGTATTGAGGAGGGATGCTGGCTGGTCAGCGCCGGGCGTGCGCCTGCTCGCGCATCTGCTCCGTGGGCGCCGTTCCTGTGGCGTGGCGCACACCCACACCCTCGCAATCTGCGTCACGCCATGGCCCTGTGGGCGCAGCACCGGCCTCGGCGGGCCACGTGCGTGTTGCACGGCACCGCACAGCACCCTTGGCAACTAGTTCTCCAGCTGAGGCGCCCTCTGCGTCGGTAGTGACGTCGAATTCTGCGCCGCCACCGTTGCTCCCCGTCACCATCCTCTCTGGGTTCCTCGGCGCTGGGAAGACGACGCTGCTGAGGCACGTACTGCAGAACAAGAGTGGCCTGCGTGCAGCGGTGCTTGTCAACGACATGGCGGGTGAGTGAGGTAGTGCATGGAGCTCGTAGGGCCCATGCACTGCCATGCGCCAACCAACCGCGAGCACTCAACCCCCCCACCCTCACCCATGCCATGCACACACACACATACACGCATACATACTCGTGCACACACACATTACATATACACACACACACACACACGTACACACACGCACACGCACGCGCACACACACACTCACACACAGACGTCAACATTGACAGCGCGTTTCTCGCGGACGCTGTGGCGGCGGCCGGCGACGAGCAGCTCGTTGCTCTCTCCAATGGCTGCATCTGCTGCTCTATCAGGGAGGACCTCGTGCGAGAGGTGGGTTGGGAGGACAGAGACAGTGACAGAGACAGACAGAGAGAGAGACAGAGAGATAGACAGACAGACAGACAGACAGACAGACAGACAGACAGACAGACAGACAGAAAGAAAGAAAGAAAGACAGACAGACAGACAGACAGACAGACAGAGAGAGACGGAGATACGCAGACAGGTTTACACAGACTGAGACCGAGACGAGAGGCAAGAGACAAGAGACAAGAGACGAGACAGAGGCAGTGGGATGGGGGAGGGCGATGCGTGGCGCTCCCATGGCTGCATCCAAGCTGCATCCATCTGCTGCCACTCATCGCTCACTTCCCACAAACGCACCACACCAGGTGCGCGCGCTCGCGGCCACCGGCCGCTTCGATGTCCTCGTCGTTGAGTCGACCGGCGTGTCTCTTCCTCTCCCGGTCGCCGCGACGTTTGGCGCAGAGACTGGGGAAGACGGGGAGTTGCTGTCAGGTGGGCGAGGTCACATGGGAACTCAGTGGGTGGTGAAAGCGGGAGTGTGAGCGGGAGTGTGTCCCCTACTGAGTCGAGTCGTGTTTCTCTTCCTCTCCCAGCCGCCGCGACGTTTGGCGCAGAGACTGGGGAAGACGGGGAGTCGTCGTTAGGTGGATGGGCTGTCACATGGGAACTCATTGGGTGGTGAAAGCGGGAGTGGGAGTGGGAGCGGGAGTGGGAGCGGAGTGTGCCCCGTGCTGAGTCGAGTCGTGTGTCTCTTCCTCTCCCGGTCACCTCGACGTTTGGCGCAGAGACTGGGGAAGACGGGGAGTCGCTTTCAGGTGGGTGGGTTGGCACATGGGTAACTTAAATGGGTGGTGAAAGCAGGAGTATGCCGCGTCCTGAGCCGTGTGTCTCTTCCTCTCTGCTGGTCACACTTGTCGCAGACATCGCGAGCCTGGACTGCCTGGTCACTGTCGTCGACGCGGGGCGCTTTGTTGGTCATATTGTTGGTCACACTGTCGGTCACACTGCTGGTCACACTGCTGGTCACATTGTTGGCCACACTGTTGGTCAACACTGTCGATCACACTGCTGGTCACACTGTTGGGCACACTGTTGGGCACACTGTCGATCACACTACTGGTCACCCTGCTGGTCACACTGTTGGTCACACTGCTGCTCACACTGTTGGTCACACTGCCGGTCACACTGTTGGTCACACTGCCGGTCACACTTGTTGCAGACGTCGCGACCCTGGACTGCCTGGTGACTGTCGTCGACGCGGAGCGCTTTGTGTCCGACGTGCTGCTTGCAGAGAGCTTGCAGGACAAGGGCATGGCGGTAGATGACGCAGACGACCGCACAGTTGCCGACCTGCTGGTGGAGCAGGTGTGTGTGTGTGTGTGTGTGTGCGTGTGTGTGTGTGTGTGTGTGTGCATGAGTGGGTGGGTGGGTGTCTAGTAATACAGGCCTTGTCACTGCATGCGGCCCGCGCTCATGTCGCGCTTTGATGGATCATGGACATATGTGTGTGTGTGTGTGTGGTGCTGATGTACTGCCTGCTGTCCAGGTGTGTGTGTGTGCGTGCGCTCATTTCGCGCTTTGGTGGATCGTGGATGGATGTGTGTGTGTGTGTGTGTGTGTGTGTGTGTGGCGTGGTGCTGATGTACTGCCTGGTGTCCAGGTGTGTGTGCGTACGTGCATTTCGCGCTTTGGTGGGTCATGGACGGATGGATGTGTGTGTGTGTGTGTGAGTGTGTGTGTATGTGTGTGTGTGTGTGTGTGGCGTGGTGCTGATGTACTGCCTGGTGTCCAGGTGTGCGTGCGTTCGTGCGGCCCACGGGGGTGCAGCGGATGTGGCAGGCAGCAGGGGTTGCTGAGGATGTGTGGCCGTGGCGGTGGCGACGATTGTCTGATGATGGTCGTGGTGGTGGTTAGGTGCTCTCTCTGCCCACACATGGCGTGCTCCCACACATGGCATGCGCACACACATGGCGTGCGCACACATGGCGTGCGCACACACATGGCATGCTCACACATGGCATGCGCACACATGGCGTGCGCACACACATGGCATGCACACACATGGCATGCGCACACATGGCGTGCGAACACACATGGCACGCACACACATGGCGTGCGCACACACATGGCATGCACACACATGGCGTGCGCACACATGGCATGCGCCACCTCTCAGGTCGAGTTCGCCAACGTGCTCGTGCTCAACAAGTGTGACCTCGTGAGCGAGGAGCAGGCGCTGCAGCTGGAGGCGCTGCTGCGCCGACTGAACACAAAGGTGGGAGGTGGAGAGGATTTTTCCTCTTCTTATAAGGAGGGAGTGAAGGATGGAGGGAGGGAGGAGGGTGGAGGGAGGAGGGAGGGGAGGTGGGGTGGAGGGAGGGAGGAGATACAGGAGAAGGGACAGAGGGAGGGAGGGAGAGAGGGGGGAGAAAGGGGAGAAAGGGGAGAAGGAGGTGAAGGGGGAGAAAGGGGAGAAGGGGGAAAAAAGGAAGAGGGGAGAAGGGGGAGGAGGGTGGGTGGAAGAGGGGGAGCACGCGCTGCAGCTGGAGGCTCTGCTGCTGGACAGCGACTGAACGTCAAGCTGGACACTGCACACACACACACACAGCGCCACCCACCACTCTTGTCGTCCTTCTGGTAGGCTGGCGCGCTGCGTGGCCTTGCGGGCTCTCCTTGTAGAGCCCCCCTAGACATGTAGTCAAGGCCTTAACTCACGCCCCGGGGTCCTCCGGGCGCGTACATGTAAAGACCTGTAACCCCACGGCGTCCTCAAACTCCACACAAATTCCTACACCTCGTGCAGGCAAAGATCGTGCGTTCCACCAAGGGCGTCGTGCCGCCTGGGCTGCTGCTGCAGACGGGGGCGTTCGACATGGCGGTGAGTTATTGCTACTGTCTCGGAGCTGCGTCACGGGGGGGCGAAACCCCCCTAGCTAAAACGAGTGGCGCCTGATACAGGGGGGCCCGTCGTGTAACTAGGCAACCAAGGCGCCGCCTGGGCTGCTGCTGCAGACGGGGAGTGAGGCGCAGTGGTGGCCACGGGAGTTGGGGTCACAGTTCAGGAGTCGACCCCCCCCCCCCGACTGAAAAGGTGGCACCACAAAGAAATGGGACCAGTATCTTGCATCTACCTGACCCAAGGTGGCGTTTTAGCATCTGCTTTAGAGGGGGGCGTTCGACATGGCGGTTGGTGTCCACAAGACAAGACGCAGTAGAGCCGTTGGCACTCAAACAACCTATTAAGTGCCCAAGTGAGGCACATTCATCAGAGTGGGTGTGCCGTGCGTGTTTGCGGCGGCCTGGGCCTCGGCGGAAGGGTGGATTCAGGGTTGGAGGGTCTTCTCCTCTGCAAGACCACCACAGCAATGCGCACACGGCACCGGGAGGTGCCCATGGCTTGGTGTATCCTATAGCCCGTCCGTGCGGTTTGGCTGTGCGAGTAAGTATCTTTTTTGCCCACCCGCGAAGCTGAGAAAAACAAAATTGTCGAAAAGGGGGGGTCGAAAATCGCGATGTTGTGCGTCAAAACGACTAAAAACGGCGAAGAATGGCCCGCGCAATCGCATGAAACAATTTTAGTGTCGACCCCCCCTGCGAAGGCAAACAATATGGACGGTGCCTCCTGAGCTCCTGAGCCTTACCACCCTAGCGTCACCCCTCCAAGCCACTCTAAAGCCTACCACCCCAGCTAGGGCGGAGTGCCCAAGTCTACCACCCCATTCACTCTCAAAGGTCGCCCAGGAGGCGCCCGGCTGGCTGGTGGAGATCAGCGCGTTTGAGGTCGAGGCTGGCGCTGCTGCTGCTGCTGCTGCTGCTACTACTATGGCGACCACGACCACGGCCACATCGCCACAACTCAACCAACCAACCCAATGCAACATGCCGCGCGAACGTCGCCCAAGAGGCGCCCGGCCGGCTGATGGAGATCAACGCGTTCGAGGTCGAGGCCGCCGCGGCCGCCCGCCACGGTGACCACCACCACCACGGCCACGGCCACATCGCCACAACTAACCAACCAACCCAATGCAACATGCCGCGCGAAGGTCGCCCAGGAGGCGCCCGGCCGGCTGATGGAGATCAACGCGTTAAGAGGTGGAGGCTGGCGCGGCCGCCCGCAACGGCGACCACCACCACGGCCACATCACCACAACGAACTCACCAACCAACCAAACTAACCTCATGCAAAGATCGCTCAAGAGGCCCCAGACTGGCTGATGGAGGTGCCGCTGCCGCAGCAGTCAATACGGACCACCACCACAGCGACATCACCACAGCTAACTCACCAACCAACCCAATGCAACATGCCGCGCGAAGGTGGCCCAGGAGGCGCCCGGCTGGCTGATGGAGATCAACGCGTTCGAGGTCGAGGCCGCCGCGGCCGCCCGCCACGGCGACCACGACCACCGCAGCCACGGCCACGCCCACGACCACCGCCACGACAGCGATGGTGGCGGCGGCGCGGACGACGGCGACCGCTCGGGGTCGCACGCGCGCGCGCACGCGCACGACCACGGGATCAGCCACAGCCGCAGGGAGACTGAGCTGGAGCGGTTTGGCATCGGCAGCTTTGTGTACTCAGCGCGGCGGCCGTTCCACCCGGGGCGCCTGATGGACCTGGCGCTGTCGCGCACGTGGGGCGGCGTGCTGAGAACAAAGGTAGGGGGGGAGGGGGGGGGAGAGAGATGTCTGTGTTGTGGTGTGTGTGGGCTGTTCCACCCGGGGCGCCTGATCGACCTGGCGTTGTCGCGTACGTGTGGCAGGGTGTTGAGAACAAAGATGGGGGGGGGGAGAGAAAGGAAGAGGGAGAGAGAGAGAAAGAGAGAGAGAGAGGAGTGCGTGTGTCGACTGGCCCGTGGTGACGGGCAGCTGGCTTGATGCCAGATGTCTCAATCCATCTAGGTAAGCAAGCGCCTCTTGACCCCCTATCCCCTGGAAGCAGTTAGGACCTATTTTGGAGGCGTCGCACAATAGCTCTCCTTTTTGCTCTGGGGCTACACGTTGGCAGGCAGCCGGCTGGTGGCTACCGCCCCTCACAAGTACTTGTCAGGGCCAGAACTGGACTTGGGTCTAGGCGGTGGCACTAGGACTAGAGGTAGTCTTTGCTGGAAAGCTGATGTAACTGTAACTGTATCTAGGCACATCGTTCTCTCTTACTCTCCAACTCCCAACCCCTCGTACCCCCGTCCGAAAGAGCTGGCTCGCCACCAGCCCCAACCCACAGCAGCTGGCTCCTGACGGGGCTCGTCACGGCGTGACGTGACGCGCATCTGGCTTTGATGCCAGATGTCTCGCCCCGTCTGGCATATCGCTCTCTTTAACTCTCCAACTCCACCTCCCCCATCGCTATCTACGTGACGGGCAGCTGGCTGGATGCCGGATGTCTCACCCCATCTGGCACATCGTTCCCTCTAACTCTCCAACTCCACACCCCGAGCCCCCGTTCGACAGGGCTTCTTCTGGCTCGCCACCCGCCACGACGTGATGGGCATCTGGCAGTCGGCGGGCGGCGCATGGCAGGGCGAGCCGGGCGGCATGTGGGTTGCGGCTCAGGTGGGCGCGGGCGCGGGCGGCATGTTGTGGGCGTGGGCGTGGGCGTGTTCGGCGTGTGGGCGCGAGCGTGGGCGGCATGTGGGCGCGGGCATGGTAGGCATGTGGGCGCGGGCGTGGGCGTGGGCGGCATTTGGGCGTGGGCGTGGTCGTGGGCGGCGTGTGGGCGTGTGCGTGGGCGGCATATGGGCGTGGGCATGGGCGTGGGCGTGGGCGGCATGTGGGCGTGGGCGTGGGCGTGGGCGGCATGTGGGTCGCGGCCCAGGTGGGCGTGTGCGCGGGAGCCCGTGCATGGGCACCCGTGCAGTGCAGGCGTGCTGGTGGTCGATTGTACAGCCTGCCGGACGCCTTGGCGTGATATTGGTGCACGCACACAGGCAGGCCTCCAGGCAGGCACACACGTGCGCATGTGCGCATACACACACAGGCACACTCACACACGTACGCGCGCCCACACCGCGCAGGAGGGCGGCAGTGCCGACGCCGTAGCAGCAACAGCGACGGGCTCCAGCGGGCAGGGCGTGGCGTGGGACGCCGCGTGGGGCGACCGCTGCCAGCAGCTCGTGTGGATTGGCATCGGCATGGACGAGGGCGAGATCCGGTCCATGCTCGACGCGTGCCTGCTGAGCGATGGGGAGATGGCGATGGGGCCGGAGGGGTGGGCGGGCGCGTTTGAGGACGGGCTGCCACCGTGGGACGTGAACGCGGCAGAGGAGAGCGAGGGGGAAGAGGAGGGCGAGGAGGAGGCGTGACTTTGAAATGTAACAACGATGACCGCCCCACACCGTTCACAGTTTACAGTTTACAGTACGCACCCTCGGGGTGTGGGATTGAGGGAGCTGCCTAACGAGGCTAGCTACCATGCCCCACACCGCCTGTCATAGGACCGCATGCATCATGCACGCCAGTTAGCGCTGGCCGCCGTAGAGCTCAAGCCGCTGGACGCCAGCAAGCTTTTTCGAGTTCCCCACCAGCCCATCAGCTACAAACCGCGCTCGTTGTCAGCTGACATGTGCGTCGCTCATTACAACCTTGGCAGCACGCCAAACCAATGTTATGCGCGCATGAAGCCCCCACGCCCGCCGGCCCGTCTCGCCCCATCCTCGCCCACTTAGCATCCTCTCACTCATGATGCAGCTTGCGCGCCCTAGGCCTGCCGTCACCTGGCTTGCCCGTAGGAGGCGCCCGCTCCCACACAGCAAGCAGGCTTGCATCAAGGAAGCTGAGCAGCGCACCCCACAACCCCCAGCCCCACTGCCACTGCTGCCACTACCGCTGTCCAAGCCGCCTCGCCACCTAGCAGATGTGGTGCGTGCGGGCGCAGCAGGCGCAGCAGGCCCGGCAGGCGCGGCAGGCGCGCCGCATTTTGGCCAGTACAGCGCTCAATTAGCTTCACTGCGAGCAGCGCGTTGACCCCTAGGAAGGCCGCGCTTGCGCCCCACAGCGGCAGATGCACGGGTCTCTGCATGTTCCGTGTGCCTTTTGTGGGTTAAGGGGTAGTTGGGGGGGGGGGGGGGCATTGTGACATTTGGCCCCCCAGCGTTTGTGTGAGTGCATCGGGCTCGCGTGTGCATTGGCATGCAGTGGTCTGAGCACGGGGGCACAGGGAAAGCGACACGCACGTGCCGGCTGTGGCGCATGCCTTTCAAGCTTGTGTCGCCGCAGATCAAGTGCAAGCTCAAGGCGGAGACGAGGCAGCAGGAGGGGTAGGAAGTCGCCATGCGTTTTGTGTGGTGGTGGTGAGATAGCCGAGTGATGTAGATGGAGATTCGACAAACGAAAAACAAAGATGTTGTGTTCCCGTCCCCCCGGTGGCCGTGCTTAGCTTGGGCACCCGATTGTTTGAATAACAGAGATACCTAAGGGTCGGCAATATAACACCCCGGCCGAGAATTATGACGTTATTATAACGTTATTAATAACATTTCTAACAATTATAACGTCACAATGCCTGTTATAATTAAAAAAATCACTCACAAATCGTAATGGTTTCGCGTGAAACTTTCACAGAAGGCTGCTGTGGTGATGAGGAGCGTGCTGCCGGTGTCCATTAATTTTCTGACTTTTTTTTGCCGAGTTTTCGGCCGGAACAAGTTTACATGTCACGCGGTACGCGTAACGCGTAACGTGCGGCGCAGTGTCAACACCCTCCTACGTTCCTCCGCCACGTGCGGCACTGTCTACGCACCATCTACACCATCCCCTCCTCCCACTCCTCCCACTCCTCCTCCTCCTCCTCTGCGTGCGAGTCCTCCGCCTCCTACTCCGACAGCTCGAGCCCTCCTTATCGCTGCAATTCTTGCAGAACAGCTTGCACACGCCCTCGGCGCCCAGGCGCGGCTCAAACTGACCGCTCCAACCGGCCTTGCCCTTCGCTACTTGCGCCCTGAGCAGCCCAAGCACTTCAGCGGGCAGCTTCTTCTCATTTCGAAACCCCTGCTTGCCATCGGCATCTAGCGACATGGTGCCTGTGGTCTGGCGGCAGGAACCTTCCATGCACACCTCCCCATTCACACCCCACACCAGCACACCAGCACACCACAGAGCAACACAAACAAGTGTCTTGAGTGCCAGCATGTTATCTTAAATTACTGGTCTTACCGTCTTGTCGTCTGGTGTGCGACAGGGGTGCGTCATTGCTCCTGTGTTGTTCAATGTTTTTATTGACCACATAGTGAAAAAGGCGCTAGACATGATGCCAGAGGGGGCTGGCGTGTCAGTCGTGACCCGAGCCGGCGGCTCTGTGTTGTCGTCGTCGGTTGAGCGCATAGTAATGCTGATGTATGCCGACGATTTATGTTTGTTCTCGCATGACCCAGCTCAGTTGGCGCTTATGCTGAAAATCCTTGACAAAGTGTCCTCTAGCTTTGGCATGCAAATCAACGCCGCCAAGACAGAAGTGATGATTTTGCCAGCAGATTTTGACGCGGATCTGCCCACGTTTGCGCTGACTGGTGGTGAAGTGAAGACCGTCTCTGCATTTAAGTATCTAGGGAGTTGGATAACCCAGAGTGGTGGTGTGGAAAAGGAGATCGGTGTGCGTGTCGGTCGCGCGCTGGGCGTGTTTGCGTCTTTTGATAAGATTTGGGCCAGCAAGAAGATGCAAGTGCAGTCTAAGATGCGGGTTTACAACACTTTCGTGCTGCCCCACTTTCTGTACGGCTGCGAAACATGGGCCCCTACTAAAACACAACTGACTCGATTGGAGGTTGCCCACTCTAACTGCCTTCGTCGCATTCTGGGTGTGCGCCTGGTCGACCGGCACAGATTAACTTATATTCGGCAGGCGTGCGACACTGAGCCAATTGAGAGCCTTGTGGCAAAGCGATCAATGCAGTGGCTAGGCCATGTGATGCGCATGCCGGCTTCTCGTCTTCCTCGTACGACTTTTGACTGCACAATGGATGTGGCTCGGCAGCAAGGCCGGCCTCCAGCCTCCTCCCGACACTATTTTCTTAAGCTACTGATTCAGCAGCTAGGCGAAACTAGTGGCACTCGTTCTGATTGGAAGACTTTTTCGGACACGGCGTTTGAGCGTGCTCAGGATAGGGTCGGGTGGAGAGCCGTGGTGTACGGTCCGGCTGCCCCTCAGGCGCCGGCCCCTCCACCACGGCGGTCAAGTAGATTGGCAAGCGCCACTTGACCCCCTATCCCCTAGAAGCAGTTAGGACCTATTTTGGAGGCGTCGCACAATAGCTCTCCTTTTTGCTCTGGGACTACACGTTGGCAGGCAGCCGGCTGGTGGCTACCGCCCCTCACAAGTAATTGTTAGGGCCAGAACTGGACTTGGGTCTAGGCGGTGGTACTAGGACTAGAGGTAGTCTTTGCTGGAAAGCCGATGTAACTGTAACTGTAACTGGTCTTACCAGAGAGCTCAACCCCATTGGAATCCATGCAGATTTCAGTAAGTTGAACTCGCGTTCCAAGTTTGTAACATGTCGCCGGCGAATTATAACGTTATTATAACGTTATTATAACGTTATGTTATTATTGTTATGTTATATTATTCCGAGCCCTAGAGATACCCACCCCATACGTTTTTTTTTACAGTTTTTACATGTACGCGCCCGGATACCCACCCCATACGAGTTTAGACCAGTCTACTAGACGGGCCGACGTGCCTCTTTGACTTCTCTAACCTCTTCTCTAACCAGTCCCCCAGACTGGAATCGACAGCTGCAGCACGGACTACCGGCAGCTTGGCAAGTTAACCTGTAATTTGGAGGTGAAAGTGAGGGACATGAACAGTGTGTGTGTAGGTTTAACGGGGGCGACTGTTGGTCGGTTGGTTGGTTACACCTCGCTTCGATCACACTTTTGCACTTCCCCCACCAGGAGGCCCTAATTAATTACGCCCCTCGCTCGCCATGCTGCGGCGCTGCGGCGCACAGCCCCTCTGCGCCGCTCCCATGCGGCGAATGGGAGGGACTCCGCTGCATGCAGCGCCCGTGCGTGGGGCAGGACAGCCACAGCGCAGACCCGTCCAGGCGAGGGGGGTTCTGCTCGATGGCTTCCTGAATGCTTCACGCGTCCTAACTCCCCTCATTCCTCGCGAGACGCTCGATCGCTACGTTAATGAAGCTTCCCTCCTCCTGGATCAACCTTTGCAAAGGACTTTGTCCGCGATCCGTGGCGAGCCGATGACGATTGATGCACTGAAATCCTGCGAAGTGGTCCTGTTGAGATGGCGTGCTAGGAAGGAGGACGTCGATGACGACCTAGAGGCGGAGCTCGGCGTGGCAATCACTTACATAAACCAGCTCCTCGAGGGCGGGCAAACTGACCTGGTGATGTCTGGTTCGGGTGCAGCGGTGAGCACCCATGTACCCATGCACCCATGCATACCACGTACACTGGAACTAGGGGCTGGCAAACTGAGTCAGGCACACTGCTCCATACTCGCAGCAAACAGGGTGGGCCGAACTCATCGTGCTCGGGCTGGATCTTCGCGACATGTCCCAACTGAACGCTCTGCTAGTTGGGGGTCGCACCCGGACACTGGATTTCCTCAAGCACGAGCAAGAGGGACTGAGGCTGGGAAAGAGGTGCTTTCAGCTGATGCACGCGCATCCCACCAGGAGTCACAAGCGCCAGCTCGCCAAGTCTGGGCTCAGAGAGCATGTGCAGGCCGCCCTGGGCGTCCTGGACACGTACGACCACATGTGGCGCAGCGGAACAGGGATACTGCGGCTCCGAGTCAGATCGGACCGCCTGATCAATGCAGCCGTGAGGCGGATGCTGGACGAGGGCGTGGATCACAGCGTGCTGCTTGGGAGGATTGCGGCGCTGAACCAGACCTTCCTGTACTCCCCATCTGGTAAGGTTGCTAACAGGCTGTTCGCCACGTTCAAGACCAACCCAGCAGCTCTGCTGAGCCCACTCCTGGAGGAGGCTCCCACAGCAGGCTCGAGTCTCTGGCGCACGTGTGGCAATCGGAGTTCCTGGACATCCCTGGAACTGGGCTTATGCAGCCTGGAGTGTCGTATGCACACGCCCTAGCTGGGGCGCTGCTCGACGACCCCGAGATTCTGACAGGGGGTCCGGCCAAGTGCGTGCTCTTCTTCAGGGAGCTGCTGGCCGCGCCAGGCCTAGCACAGGCTGCTGGCACAGATGCGGCATGGTGCGCAACAGCGAGCAGGTGCTTCAACTTCTGTATGCGCGCGGCACGGGCCTGTCCAATGTGTCACACGCGCAGGTGGTGACCCGTGTCAGCCTCCATGAGCTGGCGTCAACCTACGAGGGTGTCCAGTTTCTGGCTGAATCGTATGAGCGCACCATCGCAGCTGCCGCCGCGACTCAGCAGCCCGATCTGTGCGCCGGCATCTTTGAAATGTTCCTGCGTGCTTGCGAGCGCAATGGCTGGGAGTCCGCGCGGCCTGCCATGCTGAAGGCACTGGTGCGCACGTGCGACGTGGGCACCATCCTGGAGGACTCGCTTGGCATCATCTCCAAGCCAGAGCAGCGCAGCGCCCTCATCACTGGCCTGCTGGCAGCCAGCGCCAAAGTTGGCAGTGCAGGCTGGGCGGTGGCTACACTGGCTAAGGCAGCGTCAATGCCGTGCCCCAGCGGCCTCGCTGATGCAGTGTCACGGGTGCAGGCGTGCGTGGACCTGCTCGACACATCGCCAAGCAGTTCTTCATCTGTCCCGTCGTGTGATGACGTGGCGGCAGCGGCGGCGCCAGTGCTTCGGACCCTGCTCTTCGCACCGAGTGGCGACCCCAACCTGGAACTGCTGCGTGGTCTGCCGAGCACCACGCGCGATGCTCTCGTGCGCACACTACTCAGCACAGGCAGCCGTGCCGCCTCCTTGGCGCTGCTTCGTCCGCTCGCTCTGGACCTCAGTCCCTCGCAGCGCGAAGCTGAGCAGCTGCTCTCGGACTGCCACCTGCTGTCCACCTCTCCGCACCTGCTGCTCAAGATGGCCTCGCTGCCGCCTGCTGCCGGGTGGCCTGGCTGGGGACGCAGCCTGCTGACTGCGCTGCAGCAGGTGCCGTTTGAACAGCGAGGCTCTGCTCTTGCTGCGGGCGGAGAATCCGTACTGGCACAGCTGCTGCTCCACGACACAGGCAAGTTACGCGTGTGCAGTGCATTTGAACGCTGGGGAGGCAGGGAAGCGGAACAACAGAACAGGTGCATCACACACAACTATACAAATCATCATCATCGTCATCATCGGAACGTCTGAGCTACCAGGCTTGCAGCACTGAATGGCTCCCAAGGTCCCGAACTCACGCGCCCTCCTTGCTCGTGCCTCTCTCCACAGGCAGGCACCAGCATCCCCAGCTGCTGGTCAGCTTCCTGGAGGAGCACATGGCCACAGGCGTGGCCAGCTCCCCTGGGGCGGCTGTCGATGACAGCAGCGGTGGTGGCATCAGCGCTGCTCCGCTGGCGAGCATGCAGATGGCGGACTGGCGGCGCCTGGTTTCCGGCATGCTGGACTTGTGCAAGGGCGACCAGGGCATCACGCACGCCACCACACGTGTCGCGGAGATGGCGCTGGCTGCGAGTGCACGCCCGCAGGCAGGCGGCAATGTTGAGGCGCGGCTGGTGGCAGAGACGCGCTGGGTCATCATGGAGGTGGATGAGCGTTCGGCAGTGTGCACGACCTGTCATGCGCGCCGGCTGCATAATGGGGTGTCGTTGCTGCGAGTGGGCTGCTTTGTTGAGAAGCGGCAAGATATGGGGCACGGAGAGAAATCACAGATGCACGTGCGCCGACCTCTGCCCGCAGGCCATGTTTGCTCCAACAAAGCTGCGCCACGCAGCAGCGGTGGGCGTGGCACGTGACCTGCTGATGAGGCTGCAAAGCCGTGGCTGGTATCTGCATGCCTCTGCAAGCCTGGTTCAGGGTGCGGCAGCTCCTGATTGGGCAGAGGCGGAGGTCGTGCGTGAGTGCACCGGCCTCCTTGCAGGCCTGGGATGCGAGCGCTCCCTCCACCGCAATGAGGCAGTTGCGGTGCGCGAGTCGCTTCAGCCGTGCATTGCAGACCTGTGCGCTTGGCTTGCGCAGCTGGGAGGGCGGTGGGCGAACATCATGTGCTCGCAGGCGGGGGGAGACGCGGCCCAGGCGCTGCTCTTTGCCGCAGAGGCGTGCCACAAGCACTGTGACGAGCCACTGGTCGACCTGCTACGCGCGCACCTGAGCAGCGTGTCCAAGGAGGCAAGTCGCACATTCCGCATTTGATTCACGCACGGCCTCTCTCACCAACGTTCCTATCCTCACCACCCTTACCTATGCCACCATCCTGTTTGCAGGTACCGGCGCGTCTGGCTGAGCTGGTGATGGAGGCGGTAGCAGATCTGGAGGTCTTCCACCTGGGTGAGTGGCTGAGCCTGGGCTGGAGCACGTGCGCACGCCCGCAGCATGCGCCAGCCCGTCTGCCTCGCCTCTGCTGACACACGCCTGCCTGCTGTGTGCTCCACGCACATGCCAGGCGTCCCTCTCCTGCGTGCCCTGCGCCTGGAGCCCGACAGATGGGGCTCTGATCGCGCGGCTGCGTTTGCGAGGAAGTAGCTGCTCGACCTGCCCACAGCCGAGCGTCGCGCAGCGCTGTGCCTGCTCCTGTCTGCCGCCCCATCGTGGCCAGGCATCGAGCCCGCCACAGCCGCACGCGCGCTGGTCGAAGTCGCTGAGCTGCTGCCGATGTGCGCTGCTAACGGCGACCTCCACACCACGCAGCCGTTGGTGCTGGCTGCGTACAGCGAGGCAGCCGTGCTCGCAGCCTCTCTGGCTGCAGCCACGCGGTGCGATGGCTCTGGCGTCGCCCCCCTGCCACTGCACCTCGACCCTCGCCAGCTGTACGAGGCAGCTGCGCGCTCAGTGGGCGTGGACGTGCCTGGCAGCATTTCAGGCGCGACCTCCGTGTGGCCGAGCTGGTCCACGGTGCTCGACCTGCTGGCTGTGTGCGACGCAGCGCAGCTGCCGCTAGAGGCCGTGCACCTGGCGCTGAGCGTGCTTGACGTCAAGCTGCCGCTCGGTAGGAGCAGCTCCAGCAGCAGCGGAGGAGGTGGGGCAGAACCAGCGCTGCCACTCGACGAGCAGTCTGTGGCAGCCGAGGCCATGGCCATCGCCAACGGCGCTTACTTCTTCCGCGGCAGCCTCACCGTATTCCTGGCGCTGCTGCGGCGGCGCGGCACGAGCGGTGTCGACAGCGCGGGCGCGATGCAGATGGTCCTCGACGCTGTCAACAATCCATCGGCATCAGAAGATGATCAAAGGCGGCTGTTGAGTGAGCTTACTGATGCCGTCCGCGATGATGGGTACATCATAATGGAGGAGGCAGCAGCAGGAGGGCTGTCAGGCAGCGTGGTCGTTGCTGAAGGGGATTGGCTGGCGAGCATGCGGGGGCACCAGTGGCCCCTCCCCAGCTCCTGGGCTGTGCCGGCCGCGGCAGAGAGCCGCGCTCTAGCTCCGGAGCATCTGCCTGACAGCAGCGCTTCTGGGGATGATGATGGCAGCGACGTCAGCAGCAGCGCGGGCGTCGAGCGCGTGGCGTACTACGGTGGGAGGGAGATGACGGATGTCGACCGCCAGCTGATGGAGCGGCTGCACCCCGGCAGCGCTATTGTCTGGTGCGAGAGCGACAACACCGGCGGCAGGGCCCCCGCCCAGGGTTTGTGCAAGAGCATCCGGCGCGGAGCCTACAACCGCGTGTACATTGACACGCGGTGAGCTGGGCACGGGGACGTGGGCAAAGTGGTGCAAGCCTGCCGCCAGTGGCACGTGCCGTTCCAGCTTGTGTCACCGCATGTCAAGTGTAAGCTCAAGGCTGAGACGAGGCCGCAGCAGCAGGGGTAGGACATGCACACGTTTGATTGCACCAATGAGATGAGATGAGATGAGATGGTGTTGAGGTGGTGAGAGAGAGCTGGTAGGCTGGCGCGCTGCGTGGCCTTGCGGGCTCTACTAGTAGGGCTCCCCTAGACGTGTAGTCTAGGCCTTAACTCACGCCCCGGGGTCCTCTGGGCGCGTACATGTAAAAACTGTAAAAACTGTTGAGAGAGAGCTGTGTGCAAATGCGCTCAATACGGCGGGGTTGGCAACGCATAGGCATATGATGTGATGAAGATTGGACAACGAGGCGCCGAGACAAATCACTGTGGATTCAGACCCCCATTTACATTTACACTTCCCTAAACAGGGGGGTAGAACGTGGATGTCTGGTGTGTACCAGTAGCCAGCCACCAGTTGGTAGTGCTCGTTGGTAAACGCCGAGCAAGCTTGCTATTCGTCTAAAGTCGAATACGCCGCCGGTTATTAGTTGCGTCACGCGTGACGGTCACACACGATTGTAAAATTCGTGACGATCATGACCATAGCGCAACGGGCCCGTCAATGTTGTCGCTGCAAGGGCGAGCGCTCCGCAGCACTGCTTTCAAACTAACAAGAAGCTCCTGGAAGAGCCTGCTGTCAGCCCACTCGCCACCAACAATCGGGCTGCCTGACCTCTTGCCTGCTACCTCCATTGCGCACCAACGGCCGCTCTTGCTCGACCTCTCGCCTATCATGGATCGTTGACCGCTTTCGATGTTCCCAACACCGCCTGTATTGTCGACACCGCATGTGCCGCTGGTCACCAGCTGAGCTTAGCTGAGCTCCAGAACCAGCCCACCAACAGCGACAGCCACACACGCCGCACACCACAGCTTAAGAAGCACCCCACACCACCAGACAGCTTTGTGAGGCCAGGCAGAAAGCTTGTTAATCACCAATGCGGTGCGCGTGTGTGTACCAAGCCCCCGCGGTCGCCCGCCCGCCTCCGCCCCATCCTCGCCCACCTAGCACCCTCTCACTCGTTGTGCAGCTTGCGCCCCCCGCCGCCACCTGGCGCGCCCGTAGGAGACGGCGCCGGCTCCCACGCAGCAAGAAGGCTTGCATCAAGGAAGCTGAGCATGCACACCCCACCTCCACCACCGCCACCGCCACCACTGCCACTACTGCCACTAGCGCCGCCCAAGCCGCCTCGCCGCCCAGCGGATGTGCTGCGTGCAGGCGCAGCAGGGACTGCAGGCGCGACGCGTTTTGACGAGTACAGCGCTCGTACCAGTTGCGCTGCGAGCAGCGCGTTGGCCCCTAGGAAGGCTACGCTTGCGACCCACAGCGGCAGGTGCACGGGGAGGCCCTGCGTGTGTGTGCATGTGTGTGTGTGTGTGTGGGGGGGGAGGCAGGCAATATGGTGGGTCGGTAGAGGGCGTGGGCGCGCTTGATCATCCCCGCGCCCGCCATCATGCGCCCCATCCCACCTTCACACACACATACACGTACGTACGCGCGCGTACACACACACACACACACACACACACACACACACACACACACGCACACACACACACACACACCTCGACCTCCAGCAGGTACCCCCGCGCCAGCGAGTGCACCATGTCGGCCGCTCCTCCCTCCCCCCCATACTACAGCATACACACACGCACACACACGCACACACACACACACACACACTCCCCCCCCACGCACCTCAAAATCCAGCATGTACCCCATGCCAGCCAGTGCACCATGTCGGCCGCTCCTCCCCCCCCCACACACATACTACAGCATACACACACGCACACACACGCGCACACGCACACACACACACACACACACACACACCATGTACCTCAAACTCCAGCATGTACCCCCATGCCAGCCAGTGTACCATGGCAGCCCCCCCCACCACCACCACCACACACACACACACATGCAAGCACACATACACACACGCACACACACACACACACATTCTACAGCATACACACACGCACACACACATGCACACACACACACACACTTCACCCCCCCATGCACCTCAAAATTTCAGCATGTACCCCCATGCCAGCCCGTGCACCATGGCAGCCCCCCCCCCCCCACACACACACACGCACACACACACACACACACACACACACACACACACGCACGCACCTCAAACTCCAGCATGTACCCCCATGCCAGCCAGTGCACCATGGAGGCCGCCCACACGCAGCCAGCGCCGACCAGCCCCCACCCCATTGGCCGCGCCTGCAGCAGGCGTGGGAGGACGAGCGGGCAGAGGCCAAAGTACCACACAAAGTACTGCGCGGTGCACACCTGCGTGCGTGTGTGTGTACGTGTGTGTGTGTGTGTGTGTGTGTGACAACCGCAAGTACCTCTGACTGACATAATAAGAGATGAGATGGATACAAGAGACGAGGCGCACTGGTAACGAGCGGGGAGAGGCCAAAGAACCACATCAAGTTCAGCGCGGTGCACACCTGCGAACAAGTGTGACCATAACCAGGACTCTGATGGACACAGGTTTCTCTGATGTGTTACTCTTTCTGATGGTCACTTAATTGAGCGGGAGCGGGAGCACGAGCGGGCAGAGGCCAAAGCACCACACAAAAAGTACTGCACGGTGCGAACAAGTGTGATCACAAACAGGTCACTCTGATGGACACAGGTCACTCGGATGGGCACAGGTTTGATGGCCACTGACCTGGGGGCTCGAATAACGGAGGCGCGTTCTCGTCGCCGAGCCCTGGACCCAGCAATGCGGCGCTGCTGGTGACGAGGATCTCCGTGCCGCTGACGAGCGGGGTAAAATACGACTGGCCTGGCTCCTGCTAGACTGCCCCTCGGTGGAACACTTCAGGAGCGGCTTGCCCGGCGCTGCCATGGCTTGGCGAGTAGCCGCGGCGCTGCCGCGGCCCGTGCTGGGAGACGGCCCTTATCCTCCCCCCATGCAGGACGCCATGCGGCACCGATCTCGACGAGTTGATCGACGAGCGGAGGAGCTGGCGCCCGTCAATGCATGCTGGACATTGGTCAAGATGGCTGCCCGTGGAGGCGGGCTACCATCACGGCTTCAGCGGTGGCGACCGCCGAGGCAACACAGAGTAAATCCGCTTCACCAATCGCAGCGTTCGTCACCGCGCTCATCCTCGGGGTCGCTCGTCTGCCGGTGACTGGCGTTGGAAGGTCTTCAGGCAGCCTCCATGACAACTCTGTCGTCCATGCACCCCTGGAGGGTGGGACCTGGCCATGCATGAGGCATGGGGCGCCGGCTGAGCCCCATGCAAACGAGAGCTGGACAGCCATGCACTGCCAGGCGGGGACCGTTCCAGTCAGCGCCAGTCGGCTCTGCCGGCTTGACTGGCCACAAGGCCACTACTGTGACCCTGAGGAAGGTCCTCTCCTATATGCTCCTTGCCAGACATGTCTCTCAGAGACCGCTGTTTGGGGTAGTCCAGCTGGCGGGAGCGGTAGTCTATCGGCCGGGAGCCGGCGGTACTCTAGTACTTAAGTGTGCTGGAGTATCGGCGGGTGTCTCTAGTAGAAGAGTAGCCTGCTTAGCTGGAAACCCCGTGTTACTGTTACTGTTACTGTTACTGACCTGGGAGCGCCAAGTACTGGCCTCACATCCTTCCCACACCCTCTGGTTCACACCTTGTTCAGCGCCAGAAAGTCTGCAGCAGCAGGCAGCAGGCAGGTCCCCTAGTGCAGCCCACCATCCGTCCCACACCCTTTTCACATCCTCTGATTCTCACTCTTGTCCACCCTCTGGTCCACACTCTCTGGTTCACACCCTCTGGTCCACACTATCTGGTTCACACCCTCCGGTCCACATCCTCTGGTCCACACCTTGTTCAGCGCAACAAACGTCACATCGTCTGCAGCAGCAGGCAGCCGGGCGGGTCCCCCAGTGCAGCGTAACACACCGCCCATCCCACACCACGGTTCACACCCTCTGGTTCATACCGCAAACCCTTTCCCACACCTCGTTGAGCGCAACAAACGCGAGCGCCTGCAGCAGCAGGCAGCCGGGAGGGTCCCCCAGTGCAGTCAACACCCCTTTTCACACCCTCTCATTGACACCCTCTCATTCACACACTCCCATTCACACCCCTCATTCACACACTCTTGTCCACCCTCTGGTTCACACCCTCTGGTTCACACACTCTAGTCCACACCTTGTTGAGCGCAACAAACGCGAGCGTCTGCAGCAGCTGGCAGTCGGGCAGACCCCAGTGCAGTTAACACAGCACACACTCCCATCCGGGGAGGGTGTCGGGCCCAACACCCTCTGATTCACACCCTCTGGTTCACACCATCTAGTTCACGCCTTCTGGTCCACACTTTGTTGGCCGCGCAAAACGCGAGCGTCTGCAGCAGCAGGCAGCCGGGAGGGTCCCCCAGTGCAACACCACCCATCCCACGTCTTTGTCCATGCGGGACCACACCCTGGTCAACACCCTCTGGTTTACACCTTGTTCAGCGCAACAAACGCGAGCGTCTGCAGCAGCAGGCAGCCGGGAGGGTCCCCCGGTGCGGCACAACACACCCTCCCCACACCCTCTGATTCACACCCTTGTCCACACCCTCTGATTCACACCCTCTGGTTCATACCTTGTTCGACGCAACAAACGCCACAGCGTCTGCAGCAGCAGGCAGCCGAGCGGGTCCCCTAGTGCAGCGCAACACACGATCCGCCCCACACCCTGGTCCACACCCTTGTCCACACTCTCTGGTTCACACCCTCTGGTTCACACCCTCTGGTCCACACCTTGTTGAGCGCAACAAACGCGAGCGTCTGCAGCAGCAGGCAGCCGGGAGGGTCCCAGTGGAGAGCGGCAGCAAGCACCGCCTGGGTTTAGGGTTTGGGGTTTTAGGGTTGGGGACATGGGTTGGGGGCATGGGTTGGGGACTTTAGGGTTTAGGGGTTGACAGTTTAGGGTTTCTAACCCAAAGCAGAGCGACAGCCAGCACCACCTGGGTTAAGGGTGAAACGTTCAGGGTTTTAGGGTTCAGGGTTACTCAAGGGCGTGGGTCGAGTTTAGGGTTTTAGGGTCAAGGGCGTCGGTCGAGGATTTTAGGGTTAAGGGGGTTAAATGAAGCTTGGGTTTCGGTGGTACTAGGACTAGAGGTAGTCTTTGCTGGAAAGCCGATGTAACTGTAACTGTAACTGTTGGGTTTATAACCCAGTGCAGAGTGACAGCCACAACCATCTGGGTTTCGGGTTTGGGGTCTGGGGTTTTAGGGTTTAAGGGGTTTACGACCCTTGAGGGTTCAGGGTTTCCAACCCAGTGCAGCCAGCAGCCACAGGCAGCACGACCTGGGTTTAGGGGTTCTGGTTTTAGGGTTTAAGGCAGTGATGTCCTTTTCAACACTTTAAATTCATTATTCCACAGCCGGATTTTGCTTTGACCGCGTTGACCGTTAACCTCTCGTTGACCGTTTGCCCTCATACATTGGTCATTTGAAAGCTGTTGACGTGCTCTGTCTGGCGGGATTGTCAGACTTGCAATCCGCTGCATGGGTCGAGCTGTGTGCAAGGTCAATGTGCAGCCGGAGTACAGCCAAATGGCTGTGGAGAGCCGGAAAGGAAAGCACTGGTTTAAGGGTTAAAAGTTTTGGGGTTTTCAACCCAGTGCAGAGCCATGGCACAGCCAGCACTCTCTGCACGAACACACACACAAAAAAGAGGTGGGAGCAGTGACCCCTGGGAAGGGTTGGGTAACTAATTCCCCCCCCGGTTCGGGCAACTCTGACCGCTCATACCAGGCGCAATACAGAGCGGGAGCTCACGCAACACATGCCGTTGTGCTGCTCTCGGCGAGAACTTTCCAACGCCTTCTCCCAGCAAGTGTGGGGGGGTGTTAATCTAGGAAATGGGAAATCCGGCCCCAACGGTATACGGCTTGCGGGGGGGGGGGTCACTGGGGGGAGGAGGGGGTGGAGGTTTTAGGAGCTACCGCAGCCACGCTTCGCCTTGCCAAAAACTTTACTTGTGGTCGAATCTGGGTTGGTGTGACTTGCCGCGCCCACTTCCACAAACCCACATCCACACCCACACACCCATACACACCCCTGCAGCGCCAGCTGCAAAAGCGACGACGGAGCGCCCACACCCACACCCACACTCACACCCATACCCACACCCACACCCACACCCACACCCACACCCACACGCACACACCCATACACACATCTGCAGCGCCAGCTGCAAAAGCGACGACGGAGCGCCCACGTCTACACACACACACACACACACACACACAAACACAAAAATGCACCCACAAAAATGCACCCACACCCACACACACCTGTAGCGCCAGCTGCAGCAGCGACGACGGAGCGCGCCCCCCACACCCACGCACCCACGCACCCACACACCCACACCCACACACACATACACACACACACACGCACCCCCACACACACACCTGCAGCGCCAGCTGCAAAAGCGACGACGGAGCGCCCACGTCCACACACACACACACACACACAAATGTCCCCACACACCCACACACACATCTGTAGCGCCAGCTGCAGCAGCGACGACGGAGCGCACCCCCCACACCCCCGCACCTCCCCCCACCCCCACCCACCCCCCCACACACACGCATCCACCCACCCACCAACCCCACACACACCTGCAGCGCCAGCTGCATAAGCGACGACGGGAGCGCCCCCCCCACCCCCACCCCACCCCACCCCCACACACAAATGCACACACCCACACACACCTGTGGCGCCAGCTGCAGCAGCGATGACGGAGCGCGCCCCCCACACACGCACACACGCACACACACACACTCACACACACACACAAATGCACCCCCCCACACACACACACCTGTAGCGCCAGCAGCAGCGACGACGACAGAGCCCGCCCCCCACGCACACGCACACAGGCGCACACACACACACACATACACTGAACATGCACGCGCGCCGCCGAGCGCGTATGGGATGTGCGCGCCGAGGCCGAGGCTGTGCACGAGCATACACGTCTCGGCCTCGGCCAAAGCGCCTCGGCCTCGGCCAAAGCGCCTCGGCCTCGACGTGTATGCTCGTGCACGGCCGAGGCCGAGGCCAGCGCACACCCCATGCGCGCGAGGTGGCGGCGTGCATGTTGTGTATACGCAGTGCAGAGTACTAACAACTTCGGCCCCCAGGAGACCCCACGCCCGTGCATTAGGGTTCCTTATGGCCATGCACATTGTTATAAACCACTAACTGTGGAGATATACGCTGCTTAGGGGGGCGGACCCTCACACCTGCCTCACACCTGCACCATGCAAAACGAAAAATTGGAGCATTCCTGTCCATTCCGCCGCTCTCCTTTGCATCATTACGATCATTGTGGTGCTTGCGCTGCGGTTGACGGCAACCAGGGTGCGCGGCAGCGCATGCTTGCCTGGTGGTGGTGCTACAGGCCTTGCTACAGGCACCCTCCACTTCGACGCCAGCCCGCGCCAGCCCGCGCCGCGCGACGGCAGGCCTACTCATCGGCCTGTTCTACCCAGGCAGCGCGCTGGCAACAGCCGCGGCGGCGATGGCGACGAAATCACGGTAGCTGCCAGGTAGCACCAGGTGCGCGCTTGCCTCTGCCTTGGCCTGCCTCAGCCTGCCTCAGCCTGCCTCAGCCTTCTCACTGCGTGCCTGACCTTGCCTGTATGCCTGCTAGTTGGGCTGTGCTGTGCCCCATGGCGGGGACTGCTCTGCTGAGTCTCTGCTGCATGTGCAGGCGGCTCGCAGGCGACGCGATCTGCGGCGCACCTCCTCACCTCGCCCCTGCTGCCTGAGCCTGCCCACTGTGTGCCTGTCCCTGCCTGTATGCCTGCTAGTTGGGCTGTGCTCTGCCCCAGCGCAGGGACTGCTGTGATGCGGCTCTGCTGCATGCGCAGGCGGTGAACAGGCGACGCGATCATGCGACGCATCTCCTCACATCGCCCCTGCTGCCTGAGCCTGCGCACTGCGTGCCTGTGCCTGCCTGTATGCCTGTTAGTTTGGCTGCGCTGTGCTCCAGCACGGGGACTGCTCTGATGCGTCTCTTGTCTGTGCGCAGGCGTCGTGATCATCCCCCATGCGACGCGGCATCGCCTCACCTCAAGACGCAGACGACCGAAGCCCCAAGACCCCCAAGGCACAAGACCCGAGACCCAGGACCCAAGACCGGAGGCCTGCCCACCGTCCGCGCCAGCAGCTGCTTGCACAGTTTCATCGCTAGCCTTTGGTGCACACTAGTAGTGAGCAGTGCCCCGTGTGCAGGCTGGGGGCCTGGCCCGTGAGCAGACCTCTGGCCTGCCCCAGGGGTTGCCGCAGTGCACCCAGATACCAGTATGTAACCAGGTCAGAACGACCTTGGCTCATGACCGGGTCATGAGCTAGCCAGGCCTCTGGCCTGCCCCATCCGCAGGCCGGGGGCCTGCCCAGGGTTTGCCGCCGCGCCCGGAAACCATACGTAAAAACATCGTCTCAGTCCAGCGGCAGGCAGTCGAACCGTCACAGGCCTTGTGCCGCAGGTAAAGCGTCGCAGTCCAATGGGCACAGCAGTTTTCCGTTCAGTTGCATAACAGTTTTCTCAATCATCGTAGTCTTCGTCCAACGGCAGCCAGTCAACCGTCACAAGCCTCGCGCCGCAGGTACAGGATCTCAGGCCAAATCGCATATGTTTGCGCGCGCGCGCGTATATATATATATATATATACGTGCTTGCGCGTATGTGGATATGTACCGTGGCGCACGGCGCAATATATCCCCATGCGCTGCGTATACTCACACGCACACGCGCACACACCTGCAGCGCCAGCTGCAGTAGCGAAGACGGAGCGCCCACGTCGAGGCCGCCCGTGGGCACGAGCAGGGCGTCCGGTGACGGTGCGGGCGCTGCGGATGAGGGGGGGGGGGTACGCGCACTCGGTTTGTGACTCTGTTTGTCAGTCTGTTTGTTACTCTGATTGTTACTTGTCATTGCATTGAGGCCGCCCGGGGCGCGAGTAGAGCCTCCGGTGACGGCGCGGGCGCTGCGGGGGGACACGCGCACTCTGTTGAGACCGACTGTGCTTTTGTTATACTTTTTTTGCTACTCTGTTTTGTTGCGTTGTGTAGCATTGTCTGTTAATCTGTGATTGGACTGGAGATGATTGTGGCCGCCGGGCGCTGCGAGGGGGGGCCGGGGGCGCACTCTGTTTTTTACTCTGTCTGTTGCTCTGTTTTTTTTATATGTTTACAAACAAGTTACTCGTTGGATTCTCTGAGATTGGATTGGACCTGATTGTGGCCGCCGGCAGTGGAGGGTCCACACTCGTCATCGTGACCATTGGGTGTTTTGGCGCTTAGGGTTTGGGGTTTAGGGTTTGATCAGCCAGCCTGCAGCAGCGGGTGGTGGCAGACACACACACGCACACACGCGCACACATGCACGCACGCACGCACACACACACACACACACACCTGCAGCTGCCGACGCAAGCGGCGGCGGCGCGTCCCTGGATGCTGGTGCACGGGCACGAAACACACATACACACACGCACACGTGCACACGCACACACACACACACACCTGCAGCTGCCGGCGGTGCCGGTGGCGGCGCGCCCCTTGGTGTTGGTACGCGCGCAACGACGGAGCGGACCATGAGGTCTAGGAGGCCGGCCTGGTGTGTGTGTGCGTGTGTGTGTGTGTGTGCGTGTGTGCACGCGAAACGACGGAGCGGACCATGAGGTCTAGGAGGCCGGCCTGGTGTGTGTGTGTGTGTGTGTGTGTGTGTGTGCACGCAACAACGGAGAGGACGACGAGATCTAGGAGGCCGGCCTGGTGTGTGTGGGGGGGGCATGTGTGTGTGTGTGTGTGCGTGTGTCATCACCCGCGGGGGCTGGCAGGGCATCGCCAGCAGCTGCAGATGTGTGTGTGTGTGCGTGTGTGTGTGTTTTGCGTGTTTGTGTGCGTGTGTGTTTGTGTGTGTGTGTTTGTGTGTCAACAGCGACGGAGCTCACCATGAGGTCCACAATGGTGTGTGTCCGTGTGTGTGTGTGTGTGTGCACGGATGTGTGCGCTTGTGTGTGTGTGTGCGTGTGTGTGTGTGTGCACGCGCTTGTGTGTGTGTGTGTGTGTGTGTCCACACGCGCACCGCAGCTCCGCACCTGGTTTGGGCCCACTCCAATTTGCCCCGCAGCACCGCCGCCGCCGCCGCCGCCTCCCCCGCTGAACGCCGTCAGGTACACGGGGTAAAAGTGTGGAGCAAAATTGTGGCGCGGGTCGCGGCGCCCCACGTGGTGCAGGAAGGCCTCGGATGCGAACGGCGCGCCGTAGCGGGCGTAGAAGAGCGCCCCGAGGAGGAGGAAGACGCCCCCCGAGAGTGCACCCAAGTACGCACCCTGCAACGGTGGGGCCGGGTCTGTTGGGTTGCCTACAGTTATGCCTACGGATAACGCTGCGCATGTGCTCTGTGCATGTGCAGTTGTCTGTTAAATCGTAAGATCGTCTACGTACATCTGCAGATGAGCGGGGAAAACCATCGGGCGAGAGACCAAGTAACAGAGGTGTCAAAACTGCTGCCATTTTCGTCTCTTCGCCTCGTCCTGCTCCGACTCGGTGAGCCTTAGTAGAACGTCTAGAGCAGAAACTGCACTTTAGAGGGGGCGTAGGAGGAGCGGTAAGGACGCCGCCAGAGGACGCTCCTCCCGGCACGCGCCAATGTCCGCATACGCGCCCTGTTGCGTTGTCACGTGCACGCGCACAGTTACAGTTACATCGGCTTTCCAGCAAAGACTACCTCTAGTCCTAGTACCACCGCCTAGACCCAAGTCCAGTTCTGGCCCTAACAATTACTTGTGAGGGGCGGTAGCCACCAGCCGGCTGCCTGCCAACGTGTAGTCCCAGAGCAAAAAGGAGAGCTATTGTGCGACGCCTCCAAAATAGGTCCTAACTGCTTCTAGGGGATAGGGGGTCAAGTGGCGCTTGCCAATCTACTTGACCGCCGTGGTGGAGGGGCCGGCGCCTGAGGGGCAGCCGGACCGTACACCACGGCTCTCCACCCGACCCTATCCTGAGCACGCTCAAACGCCGTGTCCGAAAAAGTCTTCCAATCAGAACGAGTGCCACTAGTTTCGCCTAGCTGCTGAATCAGTAGCTTAAGAAAATAGTGTCGGGAGGAGGCTGGAGGCCGGCCTTGCTGCCGAGCCACATCCATTGTGCAGTCAAAAGTCGTACGAGGAAGACGAGAAGCCGGCATGCGCATCACATGGCCTAGCCACTGCATTGATCGCTTTGCCACAAGGCTCTCAATTGGCTCAGTGTCGCACGCCTGCCGAATATAAGTTAATCTGTGCCGGTCGACCAGGCGCACACCCAGAATGCGACGAAGGCAGTTAGAGTGGGCAACCTCCAATCGAGTCAGTTGTGTTTTAGTAGGGGCCCATGTTTCGCAGCCGTACAGAAAGTGGGGCAGCACGAAAGTGTTGTAAACCCGCATCTTAGACTGCACTTGCATCTTCTTGCTGGCCCAAATCTTATCAAAAGACGCAAACACGCCCAGCGCGCGACCGACACGCACACCGATCTCCTTTTCCACACCACCACTCTGGGTTATCCAACTCCCTAGATACTTAAATGCAGAGACGGTCTTCACTTCACCACCAGTCAGCGCAAACGTGGGCAGATTCGCGTCAAAATCTGCTGGCAAAATCATCACTTCTGTCTTGGCGGCGTTGATTTGCATGCCAAAGCTAGAGGACACTTTGTCAAGGATTTTCAGCATAAGCGCCAACTGAGCTGGGTCATGCGAGAACAAACATAAATCGTCGGCATACATCAGCATTACTATGCGCTCAACCGACGACGACAACACAGAGCCGCCGGCTCGGGTCACGACTGACACGCCAGCCCCCTCTGGCATCATGTCTAGCGCCTTTTTCACTATGTGGTCAATAAAAACATTGAACAACACAGGAGCAATGACGCACCCCTGTCGCACACCAGACGACACGGGGAATTCGTGCCCGATTTTCCCAGCCAGCCGCACGGCAGCTGCTGTGTTGGTGTGAAGATCCTCCAACAGATCAATAATGTGCGGATGAACACTATATAATCTAAGGACTCTCCACAGTGCCGCACGGTTTATGCAATCGTAAGCTTTAGAATAGTCGACAAATGCCACAGCCATGCATTGTTTGTACTCGGCATGTGCCGCGCTCAGCGAGCGCAGAGTAAAAATTGCATCAACAGTGCCTCTGCTTTTTCTGAAACCACACTGAGCCTCATGCAACTGACCATCAACCTGCGTGGAGACGCGGTGCAGAAGTATGGCAGCGTACACTTTCCCGGCAATAGAGAGAAGGCTTATACCGCGGTAGTTACCAGGGGAGTCACGCGGACCCTTCCCCTTATATAACGGTGTGATAATAGCAGTTTTCCATTCCCTCGGGGCTCTCCCCGACCGCCATACGGCGATGATGACCCGGTGGAGCCATGCGATGGCAGGTGGGCACCGCAACAGCATGGCGTCCAGCTGGTCACCGCCCGGAGCGGCGGCCGAGCGCAACGCTCGCACACACGCCTCCGTCTCAGCCAGGTCAGGGGGGCGCCCGTGCGCCTCGTCCACCTCTGTGGCGCGTGTGAGCTCAAACGCCGCTACATCGTTCTCCAGCTGGTTCAGGGTCTCGTCGCTGAGCTTGGTCTCCCCGCCATATAGCTTGTCGAATGACTCTGTCATGGCCTTCAGCACCCGGTCTGGACCGCTGTGCAGCGCGCCCGAGACGTCCCGCATGGCAGGTGGGATCTGATGGCTGCGGCTGCGGCCCGCCAGCCTGTCGCACGCGCGCGCAAACTGGCGCAGATTCTTCTTGCGTAGCATGTCTTTTGCGCCTCCGTCACCTGCTGGCCGATCCACCTCTTCCTGTCTCTCTGCACAGCTGCGTCGGCCGCGCGGTTGGCGCGGTTGCGCTCTCGTTTGGCAGCAGCAGACTTGCTCCTGAGCCATGCCGTGTGCGCGCGCTGCCGGGCGTCCATGAGCCGGAGGGTGCGCTGCGACAGAGTGAACTGCCAGCCGCGCCGCCGGCGGCTGCCGCGTGGAGCGAGGTGGTTGGTGGCCACCTCGCGAATGGCAGCAGCCATCGCGTCGTACTCCGCCTGGGCATCAGCGCCCTCGGGCGGCACGGCCTCCAGCAGCCCAAAGCGATCGGACAGCTGGAGGTTGAACTCACGACGGACAGCCGGGCGCCGCAGTTGTGAAGAGTCCCATGCGCGCCGCTGAGAGCCGCCTGCATGGCGGGAGGCTCGCATGCGGAGGCGCATGGACAGTACCACCATGCAGTGATCGCTGTCCCAGGTTGGGCTCCTACGCACCCTACAGTCTGTCACCGCATGCATGCGGCGGCGCGCGACCAGGATGTAGTCCTTGACGCTGTGCAGGCGGCGCACAGAGCATGCATGCCGTCTGCTCTGTGCAACAGCCATGGGGCTGATGTGGGTGTACTGGTGCTCAGGCCTGTGGGGGTAGAGAGTGTTGGCAGCGCGCAGGCTGCAAGCAGTGGCAGTGTCAAGGAGCAGGCGACCGTTCCTGCTGGCCACCGCTGGCTCCGTGAGGGGCAGGTGCTTGCCAACGCATTCGTGGTCGGACACCGAATCCCTCCCCACTGCTGCATTGAAATCACCTGCCACGATGAGCAGATCGCGCTTGTCGTTGGCCTTGTCCGCGAGCGCCGCTACTCGAAGGTAGAAGTCGCCAGCCTCCTCGTCGCTCGCTGCCTCCGTTGGACTGTAGGCGCTGACGATGGTGATCATCTGCCCACGGTCCGCTGCAAAGCGGGCCTGGATGAGGCGGTCGGACACCGCCTCCCAGGAGACGAGTGCCGATGCCCATGCAGGGGACAACAGCAAGCCCACCCCACGCTGCCGGTGCTGCCCACCCGACCATAGCAGCGTCCACGACGTGTCGCCCGTAGCCACTTGCGTCTCCCCGGAGCCGGTCCTGCGCAGCTCCTGAAGCGCTGCAACACCGACGCTAAGCTTGGCGCAATCTTGCACCAGACTCGCCAGTTTGACCAGTCCCTCGTCCTCTGCAGGACATGTCCGCACGTTGAACGTAGCCACTCTGGTGTTCTGATTGACGACTTGGACGCGTCGCCAGGCGTGCCCCGCTACACGCGGGGACTGGGCAGGAAAAGGCTGCATGCATGGGGTGCCTTGTTTCCCCTTTGCTCGCATCCGCGGCCAGCCAGCTCAAGTCCGCGAGGCGTCCTTGGCCGTCTGTGATGCCGGGCCGGTATGCCCTCCTTGGGTTGGCTCTACGCTACAGGGTCATCGGACTCGCGTCGTCGACACCTGGATCGCAGCGCGCCCGGGGGGTTGCCACCCCCCCGAGCGCACTAGTAGAACGTAGAAGCGGTGTGTTGGACTGTGTTGGACTGTGTTGGCTATTATCACACCGTTATATAAGGGGAAGGGTCCGCGTGACTCCCCTGGTAACTACCGCGGTATAAGCCTTCTCTCTATTGCCGGGAAAGTGTACGCTGCCATACTTCTGCACCGCGTCTCCACGCAGGTTGATGGTCAGTTGCATGAGGCTCAGTGTGGTTTCAGAAAAAGCAGAGGCACTGTTGATGCAATTTTTACTCTGCGCTCGCTGAGCGCGGCACATGCCGAGTACAAACAATGCATGGCTGTGGCATTTGTCGACTATTCTAAAGCTTACGATTGCATAAACCGTGCGGCACTGTGGAGAGTCCTTAGATTATATAGTGTTCATCCGCACATTATTGATCTGTTGGAGGATCTTCACACCAACACCGCAGCTGCCGTGCGGCTGGCTGGGAAAATCGGGCACGAATTCCCCGTGTCGTCTGGTGTGCGACAGGGGTGCGTCATTGCTCCTGTGTTGTTCAATGTTTTTATTGACCACATAGTGAAAAAGGCGCTAGACATGATGCCAGAGGGGGCTGGCGTGTCAGTCGTGACCCGAGCCGGCGGCTCTGTGTTGTCGTCGTCGGTTGAGCGCATAGTAATGCTGATGTATGCCGACGATTTATGTTTGTTCTCGCATGACCCAGCTCAGTTGGCGCTTATGCTGAAAATCCTTGACAAAGTGTCCTCTAGCTTTGGCATGCAAATCAACGCCGCCAAGACAGAAGTGATGATTTTGCCAGCAGATTTTGACGCGGATCTGCCCACGTTTGCGCTGACTGGTGGTGAAGTGAAGACCGTCTCTGCATTTAAGTATCTAGGGAGTTGGATAACCCAGAGTGGTGGTGTGGAAAAGGAGATCGGTGTGCGTGTCGGTCGCGCGCTGGGCGTGTTTGCGTCTTTTGATAAGATTTGGGCCAGCAAGAAGATGCAAGTGCAGTCTAAGATGCGGGTTTACAACACTTTCGTGCTGCCCCACTTTCTGTACGGCTGCGAAACATGGGCCCCTACTAAAACACAACTGACTCGATTGGAGGTTGCCCACTCTAACTGCCTTCGTCGCATTCTGGGCGTGCGCCTGGTCGACCGGCACAGATTAACTTATATTCGGCAGGCGTGCGACACTGAGCCAATTGAGAGCCTTGTGGCAAAGCGATCAATGCAGTGGCTAGGCCATGTGATGCGCATGCCGGCTTCTCGTCTTCCTCGTACGACTTTTGACTGCACAATGGATGTGGCTCGGCAGCAAGGCCGGCCTCCAGCCTCCTCCCGACACTATTTTCTTAAGCTACTGATTCAGCAGCTAGGCGAAACTAGTGGCACTCGTTCTGATTGGAAGACTTTTTCGGACACGGCGTTTGAGCGTGCTCAGGATAGGGTCGGGTGGAGAGCCGTGGTGTACGGTCCGGCTGCCCCTCAGGCGCCGGCCCCTCCACCACGGCGGTCAAGTAGATTGGCAAGCGCCACTTGACCCCCTATCCCTAGAAGCAGTTAGGACCTATTTTGGAGGCGTCGCACAATAGCTCTCCTTTTTGCTCTGGGACTACACGTTGGCAGGCAGCCGGCTGGTGGCTACCGCCCCTCACAAGTAATTGTTAGGGCCAGAACTGGACTTGGGTCTAGGCGGTGGTACTAGGACTAGAGGTAGTCTTTGCTGGAAAGCCGATGTAACTGTAACTGTGATAATAGCAGTTTTCCATTCCCTCGGGGCTCTCCCCGACCGCCATACGGCGATGATGACCCGGTGGAGCCATGCGATCGCAGGTGGGCACCGCAACAGCATGGCGTCCAGCTGGTCACCGCCCGGAGCGGCGGCCGAACACAACGCTCGCACACACGCCTCCGTCTCAGCCAGGTCAGGGGGGCGCCCGTGCGCCTCGTCCACCTCTGTGGCGCGTGTGAGCTCAAACGCCGCTACATCGTTCTCCAGCTGGTTCAGGGTCTCGTCGCTGAGCTTGGTCTCCCCGCCATATAGCTTGTCGAATGACTCTGTCATGGCCTTCAGCACCCTGTCTGGACCGCTGTGCAGCGCGCCCGAGACGTCCCGCATGGCAGGAGGGATCTGATGGCTGCGGCTGCGGCCCGCCAGCCTGTCGCAGATTCTTCTTGCGTAGCATGTCTTGCGCCTCCGCCACCTGCTGGCCGATCCACCTCTCCCTGTCTCTCTGCACAGCTGCGTCGGCCGCGCGGTTGGCGCGGTTGCGCTCTCGTTTGGCAGCAGCAGACTTGCTCCTGAGCCATGCCGTGTGCGCGCGCTGCCGGGCGTCCATGAGCCGGAGGGTGCGCTGCGACAGAGTGAACTGCCAGCCGCGCCGCCGGCGGCTGCCGCGTGGAGCGAGGTGGTTGGTGGCCACCTCGCGAATGGCAGCAGCCATCGCGTCGTACTCCGCCTGGGCATCAGCGCCCTCGGGCGGCACGGCCTCCAGCAGCCCAAAGCGATCGGACAGCTGGAGGTTGAACTCACGACGGACAGCCGGGCGCCGCAGTTGTGAAGAGTCCCATGCGCGCCGCTGAGAGCCGCCTGCATGGCGGGAGGCTCGCATGCGGAGGCGCATGGACAGTACCACCATGCGGTGATCGCTGTCCCAGGTTGGGCTCCTACGCACCCTACAGTCTGTCACCGCATGCATGCGGCGGCGCGCGACCAGGATGTAGTCCTTGACGCTGTGCAGGCGGCGCACAGAGCATGCATGCCGTCTGCTATGTGCAACAGCCATGGGGCTGATGTGGGTGTACTGGTGCTCAGGCCTGTGGGGGTAGAGAGTGTTGGCAGCGCGCAGGCTGCATGCAGTGGCAGTGTCAAGGAGCAAGCGACCGTTCCTGCTGGCCACCGCTGGCTCCGTGAGGGGCAGGTGCTTGCCAACGCATTCGTGGTCGGACACCGAATCCCTCCCCACTGCTGCATTGAAATCACCTGCACGCACATCGCAATGAAATCGGCCGCACTGAACTGCACCCCCCCCCTTCCCTTCCCAACACACACACACACACATACACACCAGCATCATCATCACACACAACACCCACACCCACCCACCCGCCCACCCACACACACACGCATGCACACCTGCAGCAGCACCGCGCGCGCCGCGGGCAGCAGCGGCTGTCCCCACAGCGACGGTGCCGAGACGAGACGAGAGGAAGCAGCGGCGGCAGCAGGGGCGGCAGTAGGGGTGGCAGCAGGGGCAGCAGCAGGCGCAGCAGGGGCAGCAGCAGTGACGGCAGCACCGTCAGCCTGCTGCGTCCGCTGCTGCTGCTCCGGCTCCAGTGCCTCCTGCATTTGGGCGTAGCAGGGGTACAGGTTAACCAGGGCTGAGGACGAGCCCCCCCCCCCTCTCCTCGCATGCCCACTCCCCTCCCCCCTTCTGCCCCATTGCCGGCAGTGTCGGCCTAGTGCATTGTTGGCCTAGGGGCATTGTTGGCCTATCTCAGGGCCTATCTAGTGCATTTTTGCCGAGTGCATTGTTGGCCTAAAAAGCAATACCGGCCTAGTGCACTGCCTAGTGGCAGCGCCTCGGACCTGTTGCTCGCGCCTTACCAGGTAGCTTCGCCATTAGAGGTGTCCCTGACTGTAACATCCATCATCACCACCTGCTGCTGCTGCTGCTCCGGCGCCCCCTTACCGCGCGCGCGTTGCCGCTGCCGCGTCTCCCCCCTCTCCCCCCCCCCCCATATGTATCCATCTGCGCCTTTCAACCTCCCCCCACACACACACCGTGCCACACACAGACCCACCTGCTGCTGTTGCTGCACCTCCTTGCAGCGCGCGCGCCGCTGCCGCCGCGTCTCCTCCCTCTCCACCCCTCCCCTACAGTACACATCTTCCCCAATCAGCCTTCTTCTCCTCCCCCCTTCCCCCACCCCCTTCCCCCATCCAAAACCGCCTACCGCCGCTTTGGCTCCGGCGTCTCCTTGCTGCGCGCGCGTCGCCGCCGCCGCGTCTCCCCCCTCTCCCTCCCCCATCCCCTTATGTATCCATCTGCCCCATTCAACCTTCTCCTCCCCCCCCCCCCCCCCCCCCCCCCCCCCACAGAGACCTACCTCCTGCTGATTTGGCTCCTGCGCGTCCTTGCCGCACGCGCGCCGCTGCCGCCGCGTCTCCCCCCTCTCCCCCCCCCACGTCCCCCATATGTATCCATCTGCCCCAATCAACCTTCTTCTCCTCCGCCCCCCCCCCCCCGCGCTCCACAGAGACCCACCTCCAGCTTTGGCTCCGGCGCCTACTCACCGCGCGCGCGCCGCCGCCGCCGCGTCTCCCCCCGGTCCCCCCCCCTGTCCCCCATATGTATCCACCTGCTCCAATCAACCTTGTTCTCCCCCCCCTCCCCCTCCGCGCCCCACAGAGACCCACATCCTGCTGCTTTGTCTCCTGCGCCTCCTTGCCGCGCGCGCGCCGCCGCCGCCGCGTCCCCTCCCCTTCCCCTCTCCCTCCGTCTATCTGCATCTCCCCCATTCAACCTCCCCCCCACGCGCCCCACCCAGAACCACCTTGTGCTGTTTTGGCTCCTGCGCCTCCTTCTCGCGCGCGCGCCGCTGCCGCCTCTCCTCGCGCGTCTCCCCCCGCGGTGACGGCTTCACACGCCCCTCGGGCTGCCCCCCCGCACAGGCAACCTCCTCCTCCCCCCCCTCGTCCCTCCCCCTCCCTCCCCCTCCTCCTCCCCCCCCTCCAGGATGGGCTCCAGGTCGCCCGGCCCCGAGCCCCCCTCCCCCCTGCCTCGCTGCATCATGCGTGCGTCGTCGGCGGTGCCACCGTGCCGCCCGAGCCCGAGTGCTCGCCGCGCCAAGAACAGCACCTGTTTGTGCGTGCGTGGGCGTGCGTGTGTGCGTGCGTTTTGTGCACGTGTGTGTGCATGTGTGTGTATGTGTGTGTGTGTATCTCCCCAGTGTCGCCCGAGCCCGAGTGCGCGCCGCGCCAGGAACAGCACCTACGTGCAACACCAGCGTGCAACAGGGTGCAACACCAGAGTGCAACAACAGGCTGCTGCGCAACAACGGCAGCGTGCGACACCAGGCTGTTGCGCAACACCAGCGTGCAACACCAGCGTGCAACACCAGGCGGTATCCTCGTACTGCCTGAGTCCGACTGCGTGCCAGTCCAGAACCAGCAGCTGGGAGCTTGGGCCTAACACAGACACTAGTAGCGCTTACTAGTGCTGGCGCGGACACGATTGGATACACCCTCAGGGTGCCCTCAAGGCTTAGGGTTTAGTTCAAAACACGAGGTAGGGCCTAGGGCCGAACGCAGACACTAGAAGGGCTTACCAGCGCTGGTGCAAATATGATCGGGTAGACCCTTAGGTGCACGACGACGCCGTAAGCGACCGCGGCGGCGTCCACCCTTCCGCGCTGCGCAGCATGGTGTGAAGAGTGTGGAGGTGTGGAGGTGTGTGTGTGTGGGCGGGGGGGAGGTGTTGAGAACGAAAGGCGGCGTGGGAGGGAGGGGGGGGGGGGGTCGAGGTGCAGATGCAGAATGCCGCAACATTGCTATTAGGTTATGCTGCCAGGGTCCAGGGTTGTCGGGGTCTGCTGTCAGGGCAGTAATTTCCTTTTCGGCTCTACACAGCCATTTGGCTGTATTCCAGCTGTACTTTGACCTTGAACCCAGCTCAACCCATCCAGTGGATTAGTAGTCTGACAAGCCCGCCAGACAGAGCTCGTCGACAGCCTTCAAATGACCTATGCATGAGGACCAACGGTCAATGGTCAACGCGGTCAAATCAAAATCCGGCTGTGGAACAATTAATCAAAAATCATGAAAAGGAAATCGCTGTGCCAGGGTCCAGAGAAACACTTGAGAAACCCTGAACCCTGAACCCAAACAAAGTCCGACTTAACTCTAGAGACCTGCACCTGCAGCGCATCGAGCACGCTGAGCAGCACCTGCCCTGCACCTGCCTTGCACCTGCCCTGCACCTGCCCTGCACCTGCCCTATACCTGCCCTGCACCTGCCCTGCACCTGCCCTGCACCTGCCCTGCACCTGCCCTGCACCTGCCCTGCACCTGCCCTGTACCTGCAGCGCATCAAGCACACTGAGCAGTAGCGCCACGGTGAGGGCGTCTGCAGACCTGTGTGAGTGTGCGTAAGCGTGTGCGTGCGTGTGCGTGTGTGCCGGGCATGGGCTGTAGCCAGTCAAGGTGCGCAGCAGCGTACAGCAGTGTACAGCAGCGTACAACAGTGTACTGCAGGGTGCAGCAGTGTACAGCAGTGTACAGCAGTGCACAGCAGTGTACAGCAGTGTACAGAAGTGTACAGAAGTGTACAGCAGTTTACAGCAGTTTACAGCAGTGTACAGCAGTGTACAGCAGTGTACAGCAGTGTACAGCAGTGTGCAGCAGTGTGCAGCAGTGTACAGCAGTGTACAGCAGTGTACAGCAGAGTACAGCAGAGTACAGCAGTGTACAGCAGAGTACAGCAGTGTACAGCAGTGTACAGCAGTGTGCAGCAGTGTGCAGCAGTGTACAGCAGTGTACAGCAGTGTACAGCAGAGTACAGCAGAGTACAGCAGTGTACAGCAGAGTACAGCAGTGTACAGCAGTGTACAGCAGTGTGCAGCAGTGTGCAGCAGTGTACAGCAGCGCACAGCAGTGTACAGCAGTGTACAGCTGTGTACAGCAGTGTGCAGCACGATCTCACCCGCGCGTCGAGATCGTGAGTGTGAACGGGTTCAGCAGCCACGCGGAAGCTGCGATCGATGGTGGTGACGGTGACGATGGATGGGTCAGTCTCTGCTCGACACCTCTAACGGGGTGTGCGTGACTTGTGCACTGGGCCCCACACAGGGCCCCCCACATCCAGTACATCCCCCCCCCTCCCCCCAAACACACACACACACACACACACACCACCACCACCACCACCTCCCATCAGATCCTATCCCATTTGAGGGTCCTGGTAGACTCGCGCACTGCGTGGCCTTGCAAGCTCTCCTAGTAGAGCCCCCCTAGACGTGCAGTCTAGGCCTTAACTCACGCCCCGGGGTCTAACGCGTACGTGTAACACCTGTAAAAACCATTTCAGCGATGGGATCTGATGGGATGGGATCTGATGGGATGGCACATCCATGTCATCCACCCTACCTGCAATGAGGCACGCGAGCTCGGGCGCGCGGGAGCGGCGGGCAATGCGCACGATGAGAAGCGCGGCGACAATGTCGGCAGCTGAGAAGAGCAGCTGCGTGTATGTGTGTGTGCGTGTGTGTGTGTGTGTAGGTGTGTGTCGGTGTTTGCGGTCGGGGCCTTGGTGAGCTTTCTAATGCAAGTTGAATCGTCCAAATCCGTGCAGTATCGGGGGCTGGGGCGCGCGGGAGTGGCGGGCAAAGCGCATGTTAGGAAGCTCGGCAGCGGAGAGGAGCAGCTGCGTGTGGTGGTGCGTGTGTGCGTGTGTGTGTCTGTGTGTGTGTGTATGTGTGTGTGTGGCTGGGTGTGTGGCTGGTGGTGGTGGTTTCCGTGCGCGAGCGGCGGGATGAGTAGCGCGGCGACGATGTTGGCAGCGGTGAAGAGCAGCTGTCGGCAGCGGATAAGAGCAGCTGTATGTGGTGTGTGTGTTGTGTGTGTGAGTTGGTGGTGGTGTCGTTGTGTGTTGTGGTTGTGGATGTCAGCAGCGGATAAGAGCAGCTGCGTGTGGCAGTTGTGGCTGTGGTGTGGGGAGGGGGGCGCTTTCTTGCTCGCTCGCTCGCACGCACGAATAGACGCACACGCACACCCACACACCCACACACCCACACACACACACGCACACACACACACACACCAACCCACGCACGCACACCACAGCCAACCTTTCCCCACGCGCCGTGCAGCCACACGTTTGGAGTGAGCAGGTAAGCGAGCAGGGGCGAGTAGCGGTACGTCGCACGCTCGTACGGCGAGCGGCCCTGCATGACGAACCGCGCTGCGTCCGTGAACACCACGTAGTCGATGTCGGTGTACTTCACCTGTGGGTGTGGGGATAGTGTGGGGAGAGCAGGTGTAGGGAAGGTGCGCGGTGCGCGTGAGGGGGGCGGGAGGCGAACAGGCGGGCAGGCGGGTTGGGACGACATGGGATTGGGCGCAACGACACAGCGCTTGCGGAGCTGCCCCAGATCGATGCGTCGAGCGTCCAGGACCTTGCATGGGGGAAAGGGTTGCTGAGGGAAGGTCGGGGCAGGGTGTGCACGCTGCTGGTAGGCGTGCGTGTGAGTGAGCGGGCATGCGCCGCGGGGGGGGGGTCCGCATGGATCAACGTGCCTGCATGAGCCTGTCCTGCACCTCGCCCCACACCACCAGCGCCAGCCGCAAGCCTGCGCTGGCCCACAGTAGGACGGAGAGGGCTGAGAAGCGGCGGGGTGCCGCCTGCATGCCATGTGAGCTTGCATGGAGATGCATGGTGTTAACATGCGCCCATGAAAGCGGGCTGGACTCTGAAATGAGCTGATGCGTCCCTGGAGTAAGGTTCAACTTCTACAATGAGAATCAATTCAAATTGAGCAAGCGGGAGAGGTCTCGACAGAGTGCGAGATCCACACCACGCATGAGTCGTCCAGGGGTCGCCTGGAACCCCGCGGCCGATCCCTTCAGGATAACCCTCCGATTAGTGCACTGGCAGATCTGACCACCGTCCGCGTCCAACAGGTGAGGTGCACGCCTGGGCATTGCCTGGGCATCCATGGAGCGCATGTGTGCACATGCAGGAGCCCTGGCACCGGGCAGCAGAGAGAGGGGCGAGGGAGGGGGCCTCTCTGGTGCAAGAGGGTGAGGGTGAGGGGAGCTGCAGGCTCCATGCGAGCTGCAGGCTCCATGCGCCATGCGTCATGCACGCCGCAGGAGTAAGTCGGCCCGTCCCATGCGCGAGCTCGCCGCTCTCCTACCCACTGGTAGCAAGCAGCAGGTGTTTTTTATGTGTGCACACATCTCCCGGATGGTGCTGCCGAAGTTAGTTGTCGCCACCCACGCAGCCAGCCTGCCATCCAAGTCCCTCAAGCCCAACACACACACACACACACACACGAACCTTGAACATCCTCAAGCCAAACACACACACACACACACACACCGAACCTGCCAACCCTGCCGCCCCTCGACCAGGCGCTGTGGGTCGCTTGCGCGGTGTTTGGCTTCGCCTTGATCATCGTCGTTCGCTACATCTCCCGCGTCGGCGGCGTTACGTACCACCGCCCGGCTTACCGCAACAAGGCAGGGCACGCACTAATACACGCACACACACGCGCGTGCACTAGAACACACACACACACACACTCACACACACACACACACACAACACACACTCACACACTCTCCCGCGTCACCGCAACAAGGCAGGGCACACGCGCACGCACACACACTAGAGCACACACACACACACATACACACGCAGAGGCCCCGCGGTGCCGCGTCCCCTGGCACGCCCTCGCGCCGCAGCCCCGCACACACGTACACACACGCACACACACACGTATACGCCCCTCGGCGCTGCTGCACCCGGTCACCGCAGCACCCACCCACCCACCCACCCTTCCCCCCCACACACGTGTGCGCACGCACGCAGACGCCCCGCGGCACCACGTCCCCTGGCACGCCGTCCCCTAGCACGCCCACGCGCCGCAGCCCCCGCCTCGCGCGCCTCGACAGGCTCGACCAGCAGCAGCAGCGCAAGCAGGACTAGGGTCGCAAGCAGCAGCAGCAGCTGCATCTAGGAATCAACAAGCAGCAGCAGCGGCGCAAGCATCAGTAGGGGGCGCAGGCAGCAACAGCAGCGGGGGACTACCCAGCAGCAGCGCAAGCAGGAGCAGGGGCCAGAGAGGCACAGGCCTTTTGTTCAGCCCTGGGACTGGGCCGCGCAGCCGTCGGGTCGTCTGGGCCGAGTAGCAGCAGGCTGAGCAGCATTTGGGGCGCACGCAGCAGCAGCAGCAGCGCAGGCAGCAGCAGGGGCGCAGGCAGTGCTGCTACAACCAGCAGGCAGCTGCGCGCTCCGCTGCAGCACGCGGCGCACGCGCGCGCACCCGCACGCAGTGCTGCTTTAGCAGCCAGTGGCCGCAGTGCTACGACAGCCAGTGTCGGCACTCTTACAGCCAGCACACGGCTCAGTACTGCTACAGCCAGCAGTGCCAGTGGGCGCTTACGTGTTCCTGCAGCCAGCAGCAGCGCTGCTACAGCCAGCAGTGCCAGTGGGCGCGTAAGTGCCCCTGCAGCCAGCAGCAGCGCTGCTACAGCCAGCAGGCGGCGCAGCACTGCTACAGCCAGCAGGGCCAGTGGGCGGCGCAGCGCCACTAGGAGTGCTGCCATGGGCGCGACCGAGGCTGCGAGGGCGCGCAGCGAGGAGGACGAGCGGCGGTCGGAGGAGCTCGCTGTGATGTACGCGGGCTGGGTGCCAAAGGTGGGCTAAACCCTTAAACCCCTAACCCATAAAAAAAAACTAGGTGGTCGGAGGAGCTGGCTGTGATGTACGCGGGCTGGGTGCCAAAGGTAAGCTAAACCCTCAAACCCCCAACCCTAAGAAAAACCTAAGCCCTTGAGGCTTTTGACAGCCTAACCCATCAAATAAACTAGGCGGTCAGAGGAGCTCGCTGTGATATACGCGGGCTGGGTGCCAAAGGTGAGTTGAACCCTCAAACCCCAAAACAAAAACAAAACTAGGCCCTTCAGGCTTTTGACAGCCTAAACCTTCAAACAACCCAAGCGGTCTGAGGAGCTGGCAGTGCACGCGGGGCGGGTGCCAGAGGTGAGCACCTAGGTCCTAAACCCCCGAAGGCCTTGAACCCTGAGCCCTATTTACGTTAAAAAACAACTTAAACCACAAACCTCGGAGGTCGGAGAAGCTGGCTGCCATCTGCTGCTACTGTTACTGATAGAGAGAGGCGGGGTGCTGGGAGAGAGAGGCGGGGTGCTGAGAACAAACGTGTGAGAGAGAAAGAGAGAGAGAGAGAGAGGGGTGCAGGGTGCTGATCAGTAGCAACGGTTACTGTCACTCAGGCGGGGGCCTGCGTGCGCGTGCGGCACGGGGCGAGCCTGCGTCTTGTGTGTCTGCTACTCAACTGCTGAGAACAAGCATGAGAGAAAGAGAGAGAGGGGAGAGAGAGGTGCAGGGTGCTGATCAATAATAAAGGTTGCTGTCACTCAGGCGGGGTCCTGCATGCGCGTGCGGCACGGGGCGAGCCCGCGTCTTGTGTGTCGGCTGCGGTGTATTCACGTTGGGTGGGCCAACCCCACTCTACACACACACACACACACAGTTGCCGTCGCCCCCCCCCCCCCAACACACACACACACACACCTTGCCACCCAGCCCCACCCCCCACCCCCAGCTCCCAGACGTGTGGAGCATCACTGTCGGGTGCCCTCTCAGAGCCTTTGGGGGGGGGGGCCAAAAGAATCAAATCAAAATCACACAATAATGTAGTAGACTACGCTAAGCTTGTGCGGGGAGGCGGGAAGTCAGCACAGCCACACACACACACACCAGTTCGCACACGTGCGGAGCATCACCATCAACGGGCCTGTGGCTCTGATGGCGTAGTATACTAGGCTAGGCTCGTGCGTGCGTGTGGGAAGTTAGGCTGCGCATCTCAACGGACCCCTCCCCCCCCACACACACACCTCACACACACCTCACACCCCACACCCCACAACACAGTTGCCAGGCGTGCGGAGCATCACTGTTGACGGGCCTGGCTCTGATGGCGTAGTAGACTAGGCTAGGCTAGTGCGTGTATGCGGGAGGTTAAGCTGCGCATTTAACGCACCCATCCTCCCCACCACACACATGCACACACCCCAGTTCCCAGGCGTGCGGAGCATCACCGTCGACGAGCTGATGAGCATGATGAGCGTCAAAGGGCTGGGCACTCAGATGGAAGAAGACGAAGACGAGGCGCGGGCGGCGGCGCCGGCGGTGGCTGGGGGCGGCGGTGCAGGGGCGGCGGCGGGTGGGGGCGGCGATGGAGGGGCTGCCGCATCTGGCTCTGATGGGCCCAGGGGAGGGCTAAGCACCCTGCTGGATGAGGCCGCGGCACAGGAGGCGGCCGCGGCGGTGGCACGGGTGGCGGCGGCGGGTGCAGGCGGCGGTGCAGGGGCCGCCGCGGCGGGCTCTGATGGCCCCAGGGGAGGGCTGAGCGCTCTGATGGTCGAGGCCGCGGCGCGCGCGACGGTCGAGGCGCAGCAGCAGCAGCCACAGGTGGCGGAGCAGCAGCCGCAGGAGACGCTGCTTAGGCAGCGCCTGTGGGCCGAGCGCCGCCTTGTGTCGAGCCTCGTGCTCGTCGACGTGCGCGACGCGTGCGAGAGCGACGTGAGCGACCCCGGCGCTGCCTCGCACACACACGCAACACACGCACAACACACACACACACGCTCTCAAATGCGCCCGTGCGACGCCGGCGCAGCCACCGCACACGCACACACACACGCACACACGCACACACACTCACACAAACACGCACACGCACGTGCACACACACACACACACGCACACACATGCGCGCGCGCACACACACACACGCACACACACGCACGCACACATACACGCACACACACACATACACCCACAGGTGAGCGTCATCGCGTCGCGATGCACGCTCACGCGGCGCCAGTTCGAGGCGCGCGCGGCAGAGCTGCGCGACGTCGGGACCACGGTCGTGTGCTACTGCACCGTGGGGTGAGTGGTTGGCTGGTGGGTTCGAGGGTGTGGAGGTGTGGAGGGTGTGGAGGTGGGCTGCTCACGCACTCGCCGACAGTTTGAGGCGCGCGCGACAGAGCTGCGAAACGCCGGGGTCACCACTGTGTGGGCCGAGGGTTCGAGCGTGTGGATGTTTAGAGGGCTTCGAGGTTTGGTGGGGTTTGGGCGGCGTCGAGCTAGGCATGCACGACGCGGATGATGGCATGCGTAACCATGCCATGCCATCCCATGCCATGTGTGCAAGCGCACTTGCGGGGGGTGCGCCGCAAAGCCCCCTTTTGCCATGAACCACGCGCGTGCCGCCTTCTTCGCAGCTACCGCTCGGGCATGTATGCCGCGAGCCTCGTGCGGCGCGACGGCTTCGACCGCGATCGCGTGTTCAACCTTGAGGGGTCGATCTTGGCGGCGACGCAGGCCGGGATGCCGCTGGTCACGCCGCACGCTGCGGGTGCGACGGGCGGAGCAGGAGGATGCGCAGGCGGGGCAGCAGCGGCGGCGGGCGCTGGTGGTGGGCCAGGCAGCGAGGCGGCGGCGGGCGCGGGCGTGGCGACGTCGCGCGTGCACGTGTGGGGCGCGTCGTTCGCACGCCTCGCTGGCACGGGATACGATCCGGTCGTGCCTCCGCCGGCGACGGGTGCGCGGCTGGCGCTTGGCGCCGCGTGGCAGACGGTGACGAGCTGGTGGGCGGGCGACGGGCGCAAGCTGTAGGGGCGCGCCGCATGATTGACAGTTCGCGCGTGTGCCGAATTTCGTGTGTGTGTGTGGCGCCGTTGCTCTGAGCCCCCGCGTGGCAGACGCTGGCGAGCTGGTGGGCGGGCGACGGGCGCAAGGCGTAGGGGCGCGCCGTGCATTATGATCGCCTGTTCGCGCGTGCGCCGAATTTTGTGTGTGTGTGTGTGTGTGGCGCCGTTGTTCTGAGCCCCGCATGGCGGACGTTGGCGAACTGATGGGCAACGGGCGCGCTAGCTCGGGTCGCCGTGTGATCGTCATTTTGCATGTTCTGAACCGCCGCTGGCGGCTGGTGCGCGGCTGGCGCTCGGCGCTGCGTGGCAGATGGTGGCAAGCTGGTGTGTCGGGGATGGGCGCACGACGTCTTGATGATGGATTCTGCCAGCTGGCAGCGACTCCCCTCAGGTCATCTTGAGCAGGGGCGGGCCGCGCGGCCTGTTTGTTTGCGTGTGTGCCGCGTTGGTGTGCGTGTGTGCCACCGTTGTTATGAGTGCCGCTGTAACGGAGCACCCGGCTGCCGGAGATCGGGTGCAAAGCTGCAGGTGTTGCTCGCTTGGGCGTGGATGGGCCACTCCCGTCACAACCGCGTGGCAGACAGTGGCGAGCTGGTGGGCAGGCGCGAGGCGTCTGAATGATGGATTTTACAGTCTGGTGGATAACGGGCGGAAGTAGGAGCGGGCCGCGCGGCCTGTTTGCTTGTGTGGGTGCTGAGTTGCTCGTGCGCACGTGGTGCCGATGCAAATAGTGCCGTGTGGCAGACGGTAGCGAGCTAGTGTGCGGGCGTCGGGCGCGCTGAGCATGAGCGTGACGCACGGTTGCCAGTCTCCGCGTGCAGAATTGCCGTCGCCAGCTTCCTACTTAGCTAGCAAGGGGGCGTGCCATTCATAGCTGGTAGGATGACTGGCCGGTCTTTGTCTTACAGTCCTGCATTCCCACCACCACCACCACACAAACACAACCACATGCGCGCGAGCGCGAGCTTGCGCCGTGTCACAACGACATCATGTAGTCGACCTCGAGCGTCCCGTCCTCTGCCAGGTCGGTGCAGTGCACGGCGTTGCGCACCTAGGGATGTGTGCAAGGGTGTGTGCGCGTGTGTATGAGAGCAAGATTGCGAGCGTGTACACCTAGGTGTGTATGTGTGTGCGTGTGCGTGTGAGAGAGTGTGGGCATGTGTGCACCTGATGATGATGATGATGATGATGATGGATGTTACAGTCAGGGACACCTCTAAAGGCGTATAAGACCGTGCTCGGCGCCATATGGCCCGAGCACCTTACTGAGATGGCTGGCTGTTGGTGGTAGGGAACCCCAACTCTGTAAAGAGCGTGGGCGCACCCCTAGGTCCCCTACCGCAGCGGCAGCAAACGCTTGTTGAAGTCGGTGAGCGCATGTTGGGAAACGGAAAACGCAAGGCAGGTTCGTCGCCAATTGCCAGAAGAGACATCCCCCCGTGGGGAGAAAGGCCAAGACGTGGCCGAAAAGGATATCCAGCCGGGCCGCAACCTCTAACGTGTTAAGGGGTTTTCTAACTGGGATTTCAACCAGCATTCACAGGATTCTCAACCTGTTACCCTTAACCCGGCTCTGAGCAGAAGCTGACCCCTTGTAGTTGCACCGAGCACGACATTGGACGTGTCGCAGGCCCCCCCCCTGCTGAAGGGGGGAGGCACAGAAGGACTCGGTGAGGGGCACATCCCTAAGCCTAACTACCTAGAAAGGGGCTGGAAAAGGCGGTCAGTAGTGACCAACAGTGTGGGATTTGGTGATAGGTTAGAAAGCAAGCTTGCCCCCCGGTTATAGCGGATAAATATGTTCCTTCTGCATACTCCGTTTTGAGGTCGTCATCTTTGAGGCAGCTTTCACGTGTGAGACCCAGCGTGGGCATTTCTCAGGTGCGCCAGCTGCGGTGCACTGCAAACGGCACAGTCCACCGCAGCTCCTCGGGAACCCACGCTTGGGTCCCCGCCACTATCGTGGCTGCCTCATTGACTCCTAATTCAAAACATCGTTCGCTTCAGGTCAATTATTCCTCCCGATCCTCTACCATCTCCAGGCTTGTGTTACGTATATCAAGGCACGAGACCAGAAAGTTGGCCATGTCACGCCAAAAACAAGGGTAAAGTAGCCCCGGGCTGGGGTTCATAAACGCCCGCATCTTCGCATCCAAGCCTTTATCGTCCCCAGGGACGCTCAGGCCTAGGTGTGTGTTTGTGGGCGTGCGGGCACACCTAGGGGTGCATGGGTGCGCGCGCACGTGCGTGTGTGTGTGTGTGTGTGTGTGCATGTGTGTGCATGTGTGTGCATGTGCATGTGTCACACCTTGCTCACTCCAAATTGTGCGCGCAGCGAGTGCGGCCGTAGCACCGCCGCCAGCTCGGGGTCGGACGGGCCGCACAGCTCGCGCAGCGGCTGGACGGCGGACTCGCCGTGGGACCCACCCTGTGTGTGTTTGTGTTTGGGGCGGGGCGCGCGCGTGTGTGTGTGTGTATGTGTGCGCGCATGTGTGTGCGTCTATGTGCGTGTGTGTGTCACCTTGAGCGCCAGCTCCGCCGCGATGCACGGCCCGCTCGTGAGCTCCGAAACCATCGCCTCATACTCCCCGGCCGCCATCACGCCCTTGTACACGTCGTAGAACTCGGCTGCCGTGCGTGGGTCAACCTGTGTACATAGAGGGGTGGGGGGGGAGGCAGGGTTGAGGGGGGAAGGGAGAGGGTTTCAGTTGTGTCATTAGCGCCGCCGCTGCGGGGGGCAAACCAGCAAATTTGGGGGGAAACTGCCGTCATCTCAAATGCATAACACAACGGGAGCGCCTAGTTGGAGAGAGACGGGGGAAATTGCGGGGGCGTATCACGGGAAATTCGTTCCGAAAAGTGTGAAATTCGACAATTTCCACACTTTTCCGCGAAAAACGCTCCCTCCGGAGGCAATTCGGCATGTTCCATCCCATGTTGCGGGGGCAAACAGGACATTCTTGGTTTCCTTAATGACACCACTGGAGGGTTTGGTGGTGTGTGGGGGTGGGGGGGGTGAGGGCAAGAGGCTAGCTCTCCCCAGTAGCCAAGAAGAGGCCAACCCCTAAAACACGAGCTCATGCGAGCATCACCCACCTTGAGCAGCTTCAGTGCCGTGACCTCAAAGCGCACCGAGACCAGGTCCAGCAAAGCGCCCTAGTGCAGCACAGGCGTGCGAGCCACCAAAGGTGAAAAAACCCGCTTATGGAAAAACACTAGCCCCCGCATCACCCACCTTGAGCAGCTGCAGCGCCGTGACCTCAAAGCGCACCAAGACCAGGTCCAGCAAAGCGCCCAAGTGCAGCACAGGCGTGCGAGCCACCAAAGGTGAAAAAAACCTGCTCATGGAAAACACTAGCCCCCGCATCACCCACCTTGAGCAGCTTCAGCGCCGCGACCTCAAAGCGCTCCGAAAACCAGGTCGAGCAAAGCGCCCAAGTGCAGCAAAGGCATGCGAGCCACAAAAGGTGTGAAACCCCTGCTCATGGAAAACACTAGGAGCCTCCTAGCCCCCGTATCACCCACCTTGAGCAGCTTCAGCGCCGTGACCTCAAAGCTCTCCGAAACCAGGTCCAGCACGTAGCCCGCCAGCCCTTCGGCAACCGTGTGCGGCTTCACGACGCAGAGCGTCGTGTCTGCTCCGAGCGCGCACGGGAAAACGGTGGGGTTGGAGAAGAAGAACGCAATCTCCTCCGCGGCCGTGTCTGGCGCGTCTGATCCGTGCACCGCGTTGTACGAGCCATCGGTGCCAAAGCGCGCGCGGATCGAGTCGGGCGCCGACTGCCTCGCCGTGTCGCTGTTGGTGGGCCCGATGAGCTCGCGCCACTGCGGCCGTGTGCGTGCGTGTGTGCGCATGCGTGTGAGAGAATGCCAGTGTGCGTGGCATGCCTTGGATCTCGGGTGCCTCGCCGTTGATCGACCCCGGGACCCTGCCCCCGAGAACCCTAAAACCTCACGCTGCCCCCCCCCCCCCCCACGTACACACACCTTCGCAATCGCGCCTTGCCACCAGCTCCAGCGCGATGACCCCTCCCCCCCCGGCTGCTCACTCTCTCTCTCACACACACACACACACACACGCATGCACACCTTTGCGATCGCTTGCTCCGCCACCAGCTCCAGAGCGACGATCCGCCCGCTCGACATGAACGTCGTGAGCTTCTCAAAGAACGGCTTGCCGGCGTGGCAGCCGTAGAACGCCTCAGCCTGGGTCTTGGTCAGCTGGCACGACCGCATGTTGCTGCGCAAGGATTGGTGAGAATGACATCAAGGTGCTGCTGCGCTGCCTTGCACCCATATACACCGCACGCACCCGCACAAGGACAGTACGTTGCTTGCACAAACACACACGCACGCACACGCACACACACACTTGATGCTAAAGCCGGCTCCGGCAATCGCCGTGAGGACCTTCCCCAGGTGCTTGTACGCGTCCGGCTTGATCATTGCGAGCGTCCTGTGCACGGCGGTGGCAACGGCGAGCGTGGGAGCGCGTGCGGCGTGCAGCTGCAAGGGGGCACACAAGGGGGCACACAAGGGGGCACACACACAGCAGGGTGCAACACACTAACACGCATGGCGCGTGCATGGCTGGGTAGACAGAGGCACACGCGCTCGCTCCGCCGTCCCTCCTCACCTCTCCGACTTGGCCTCCAGCTGCCTCTTTGTGTACGGGTCGCCCAGGCTGATGATCTTGAGCTGCCGTGCGAAGACAACACATATTTGTCCCACATACAGGTTTTCCCCGCGGATCGTGTCGCAGTAGGAGCGCTTCAGGAAGGTCTTGTGATTTTTCATGTCAATCTGCATGTAGTGGCGATGGATGCGCGTCGGCTGGGCTCGCGCAAGCGCAGCGACATGTTGTGAGTACACAGCCTTGTTGTTGTGCACAACACCTACCAGCTCCACCTCGTTGGTCTCTGGGAAGAAGAACATATTGTAGCTGCGGCACACATCATGCAGGCATCATGGCGGGTTGGTGGGTCGGCAAGGCAGGCTGCACAACAGAAGATACGAGCGCCCATGCTTGCAAGTTGCCCACCTCCATACGACACCGCTGTTGGGGTCCAACCATTCCGTGAGGAAAGTCAAGCGCGATGCGTCTACTCTTGACATGGTGGCCACTGAGTACTGCGAAGGCTGCGTGAAGAAAGACAGCCCCACACTGTGTGAACCCCATCGACTTCCTCCCATCGACTCCCCATCGACTTTCACTTCGACTACCGTGGAATATTTATTTGCTGCTCATATTTATTTGCTGTTCGTCACAACGAGGAGCTTTAGACGCCCTGGCCTTGTGTTTACGAAGGATATCCATATCTCTACGTGTGACCGCCAGAAGTGGATTGTAAAACTCTCATCATCATATCTCCCATGGGAAATGGCAAAAATAAAGGCACTACAAATTCCGCAGGCCAGCTCGCTTTTTATGTCGTGCCTCACGCTCGCTATTCTGCACTGCCACGCATGAGGCTGACGACCATGCGTGCTTGCGCCTAGGCGCAGGACGCGTGGATTGGCGAGGGGCGCATACGTTTCGAGTGTGTGTCGGCATCAAATGTACGTGCTCCACAGGCGTGGGTTCCCGCTGTGGGTACCTCCAGAAGCCAAATCAAAAAATTGTGTGCCCCTGCCACCGGGGACAATCCCTATATGTTCGTTTGTCTGAATGACATGGCCATCTCACCACCACCTCCCAAACAAACGTCTGCGTGGCTTCCTACCCCTTGGTACCCCTGGACACCCAGGCCTGCTGCTGCCTCATCTCCGCCTTGAGCTTGCACTTGATCTGCGGTGACACAGGCTGGAAAGGCATGAGCCACAGCAGGCATGTGCGTGTTACTTTCCCTGTGCCCCCGTGCCAAGACCACTGCGAGTCTATGTACATGCGCGCCGGATGCACTCATAAAACGCTGGGTGGGGGCCGAATGCCACGATGCTCTCCCCCCCAAGTAACAAGTAACAAGTAACACGGGGTTTCCAGCTAAGCAGGCTACTCTTCTACTAGAGATCACCCGCCGATACTCCAGCCCACTTGAGTGTACTAGAGAACCGCCGGCTCCCGGCCAATAGACTACCGCTCCCGCCGGCTAGACTACCCCAAACAGCGGTCTCTGAGAGACATGTCTGGCAAGGAGCATATAGAAAAGGACCTTCCTCAGGGTCACAGTAGTGGCCTTGTGGCCAGTCAAGCCGGCAGAGCCGACTGGCGCTGACTGGAACGGTCCCCGCCTGGCAGTGCATGGCTGTCCAGCTCTCGTTTGCATGGGGCTCAGCCGGCGCCCCATGCCTCATGCATGGCCAGGTCCCACCCTCCAGGGGGCATGGACGACAGAGTTGTCATGGAGGCTGCCTGAAGACCTTCCAACGCCAGTCACCGGCAGACGAGCGACCCCGAGGGTGAGCGCGGTGACGAACGCTGCGAATGGTGAAGCGGATATACTCTGTGTTGCCTCGGCGGTCGCCACCGCTGAAGCCGTGATGGTAGCCCGCCTCCACGGGCAGCCATCTTGACCAATGTCCAGCATGCATTGACGGGCGCCAGCTCCTCCGCTCGTCGATCGACTCGTCGAGATCGGTGCCGCATGACATCCTGCATGGGGGGAGGATAAGGGCCGTCTCCCAGCACGGGCCGCGGCAGCGCCGCGGCTACTCGCCAAGCCATGGCAGCGCCGGGCAAGCCGCTCCTGAAGTGTTCCACCGAGGGGCAGTCTAGCAGGAGCCAGGCCAGTCGTATTTTACCCCGCTCGTCAGCGGCACGGAGATCCTCGTCACCAGCAGCGCCACATTGCTGGGTCCAGGGCTCGGCGACGAGAACGCGCCTCCGATAATCGAGCCCCGCGCTCCAAGGCGCTGTTTAACTCTCCCCCCCACACACACCTAAACACACCAACAGACACACACAAACGTGGGCATGCAGGGCCTCCCCCTTGCACCTGCCGCTGTGGGGCGCAAGCGCGGCCTTTCTTGGGGCCAACGCGCTGCTCGTACGAGCCCCGTACTTGCCAAAATGCGGCGCGCCTGCTGTGTCTGCTGTGCCTGCTGCGCCTGCTGCACCCGCACGCACCACATCTGCTGGGCGGCGAGGCGGCTAGGGCGGTGGTAGTCGTGGTAGTGGCGGTGACGCTGGCGGTTGTGGGGTATGCATGCTCAGCTTCCTTGATGCAAGAACTCTTGCTGCGTGGAGCTCCAGGCCATGGGAGCAGGCGCCGCCTCCTACGGGCCCACCAGGTGGCGGCGGGGTGGGGTGGGTGGTGGGGGGGGGAAATTGCACCACGAGTGAGGGTTCTAAGCGATGATGGGGCGGAGGCAGGCGGGCGCCGCATTTGCAAGCTTTGATTTTCTGCCTGGCCTCACAATGCTGTCTGCTGGTGTGGAGTGCTGGTTTAAGGTTTTACACGTTCGTGCCCGGAAGACCCCAGGGCGTGAGGTCAGGCCTAGACTACACGTCTAGGGGAGCTCTACTAAGAGATCCCACAAGGCTATGCAGCGCACCAGCCTACCAGGTGTGGGGTGCTTCTAAACCTGTGATGAGCGGCGCGTGTGGCTGTCGCTGTTCAGAGCTGGTGGATGGTGGGCAAGGAGCTCAGCTGAGCTGGCGACCAGAGGCACATGCGGTGTTGACAACGCGAGCGCACGGCGGTGTTGGGAACATCGAAAGCTGTCTACGATCCAGGATCGGCATCAGGGGATGAGCAAGAGCAGCTGTTGGTGTTCAATGGAGGCATGCGCAGCAGCAAGATCTTACGGGCAGGCGACCAGCCCAATCGTCGCTGGTGGCGAGTCGGCTGTTCCATGAGCTTTAGCTTTTCTGTTAGTTTGAGAGCAGTGCTGCAGAGTGCTCGCCGTTGCAGCGGCAACATAGACGGCCTCCTTGCTCTCTGGTCATCATACGTTTTACAGTTATGTGCTGCACACCGAAGAACAGGCGGCAGATTCGACTTGCTGGTGCCAACCACTGTCAACTGGCCTTATATAGGCGTATAGTGCCAACCACTACCAACTGGTGGCTGGCTACTGGAAGCCCGTTTGCCTCGGAGCCTCGTCGTCTACTCTTCATCACACAACGTGTCTATGCGTTGCCAACCCCGCCATGTTCAGCGCATCCGCACGACACGTGCTCTCTCTCACCACCTCATCCATCACATCTCATCGGTGCAATCAAATTTGTGCATGCCCGAGCTAGGGCACGTCCTACCCGTGCTGCTGCGGCCTCGCCTCTGCCTTGAGCTTGCACTTGACATGCGGTGACACTTGCTGGAACGGCACGCACCACTGGCGGCAGGCTTGCACCACCTTACCAACGTCCCCGTGCCCAGCCCACCGCGTTTCAATGTACACGCAGTCGAAAGCACCGCGCCGGATGCTCTTGCACAAAAACTGGGCAGGGGCCCTGCCGCCGGTGCCGCCGCTCTCGCACCAGACAATAGCGCTGCCGGGGTGTAGCCTCTCCATCAGCTGGCGGTCGACAGCCGTCATCTCCTTCCCACCGTAGTATGCCACGCGCTCGATGCCGACGCTGTTGCTGACACCGCCGCCATCATCATCCCCAGAGGCGCTGCTGTCAAGCGGATGCTCCTCCACAGCACTGCTCTCTGCCACGGCCGGCACAGTCCAGGAGCTGGGGAGGCGCCACTGGTGCCCCCGCATGCGCGCCAGCCAAACGTAACGAGCGACAATTGCGCAGCTCGCATGCCCTCCTGCTGCTGCCTCCTCCATTGCATAGTATCCCTCTTCACTGACGGCACCAATCCGCTCATCAATCAGCTCACTCAGCAGCCGCCCCTGCTCATCCTGTGATGCCGATGGATCGTTGATAGCGTCGAGCACCATCTGCATCGCGCCCGCGCTGTCGACGCCGCTCGTGCCGCGCCGCCGAAGCAGCGCAAGGAACACGGTGAGGCTGCTGTGGAAGAAGCGAGCGCCGTTGGCGATGGCCATGGCCTCGGCTGCGACGCACTGCTCGTCCAGCGGCGGCGCTGGCTCCAGCTCTCCTCCAACTTCTCCGCTGCTGCTGCTGGAGCTGCTCCTGTCGAGCGGCTGCTTGCCGTCGAGCACGCTCAGTGCCAGTTGCACCGCCTCAAGCGGCAGCTGCGCTGTGTTGCACACAGCCAGCAGGTCGAGCACCGTGGACACGCTCGGCGGCACCGAGGTTGCGCCTGCACTGCTGCCAGACACAGCCACGCCCGCTGAGCGCGCAGCTGCCGCGTACAACTGGCGAGGGTCAAGGTGCAGATGCTGAGCGTCAGCACCAGTGCTGTCGCTCTGCGTGGCTGCAGCCAGAGAGGCTGCAAGCGCGGCTGCCTCGCGGTACGCAGCCAGCACCAACGGCTGCATGGTGCGGAGGTCACCGTCAGCAGCACACATCGGCAGCAGCTCAGCGACCTCGACCAGCGCACGCGCAGCTGTGCCTGGCTCAATGCCCGGCCACGTTGGGGCGGCAGACAGGAGCAGGCACAGCGCTGCGCAGCGCTCGGCTGTGGGCAGCTCCAGCAGCTGCTCCCTCGCCACCTCGGCCGCGCGATCAGAGCCCCATCTGTCGGGCTCCAGGCGCAGGGCACGCAGGAGCGGGGCGCCTGGCATGTGCGTGGGGGGGGCAGCAGGCAGGCGTGTGTCATCAGAGGCAGGCACATGTGCAGACGCATGCTGTGGGCGTACGCATTCGCACCAACCCAGACTCAGCCACTCACCAAGGTCCAAGACCTCCAAATCTGCCACCGCCTCGAGCACCAGCTCAGCCAGACGCGTTGGCACCTGCGCACACGGGGTGGTGGCATTGGAAGGGGTGGTGAGGATGGGGGGAGAAGCGATGCCGCGCATGAATCGAATGCGGAATGCGAAACTTGCCTCCTTGGACACGCTGCTCAGGTGCGCGCATAGCAGGTCGACCAATGGCACGTCACAGCGTTTGTGGCACGCCTCTGCGGCAAAGAGCAGCGCCTGGGCCGCGTCCCCCCCCGCCTGCGAGCACGTGATGTTCGCCCACCGCCCTCCCAGTTGCGCAAGAGAAGCACACAGATCTGTGATGCACGGCGGAAGCGAATCGCGCACCGCGACTGCCTCAGCGCGGTCTGACGTCAGGGAGCGCTCGCGTCCCAGGCCTGCCAGCAGGCCAGCGCACTCGTGCACCACCTCCGCCTGCGTGCCATCATCAGCTGCCACCCCCTGCCCCCTGCATGCGGAGGCATGCAGATACCAGCCATGGCCCTGCAGTCCCAACAGCAGGTTGCGTGCCACGCCCACCGCCGCTGCGTGGCGCAGTTTTTTTGGAGCAAACATGGCCTGCGGGCAGAGGTCGGCACACATGCATCTGAAGCGGGTCCTCTTGCCCCTTCCCTTCAAGGCTTGCCTCAGCCCACGCGCAGCAACAGCACCTCATTAGACAGCCGGCACGCACACGGCATAGTCCTCACCCACCTCCATGACCACCCAGCGCGTCTCCGCCACCAGCCGCGCCTCCACATTGCCGCCTGCCTGCGGGCGCGCACTCGCAGCCAGCGCCATCTCAACGATGCGCGTGGTGGCGCGCGTGATTGCCTTGTCGCCCTTGCACATATCTAGCATGCCGGAAACCAGGCACCGCCAGTCCGCCTGCTGAATGCTCGCCAGCAAAGCACGGCTGCCTCCGCCACTGCTGCTGTCATCACCAGCCGCCCCAGGGGAGCTGGGCGAGCCCGCCACGTGCTCCTCCAGGAAGCTGACCAGCAGCTGAGGCTGGTCGCCACCTGTGGGTCGATCAAGGTAGGGCGGCGACGGCGAGGCCATCTTGCGCAACAGGTGCGGAGAGGTGGACAGCAGGTGGCAGTCCGAGAGCAGCTGCTCAGCTTCGTGCTGCGAGGGACTGAGGTCCAGAACGAGCGGGCGCAGCAGAGCCAACGAAGCGACATCGCTGCCTGTGCTGAGTAGCGTGCGCACGAGAGCGTCGCGCGTGCTGCTCGGCAGACCATGCAGCAGCTCCAGGTTTGGGCTGCCCCCTGAAGCATAGAATGCGGCTTGAAGCGCTGGCGCCGCTGCTGCCGCCACACCAGACGCCGGGACAGATGCAAAGCCACTAGGCGGTGCGTCGAGCAGGTCAACGCACGCCTGCACCAGCGGCACTGCGTCAGCAAGGCTGCTGGGGCACGGCATTGTCGCTGCCTGAGCCAGGGTAGCCACCGCCCAGCCTGCGTTGCCAACTCTGGCGCTGGCTACCAGCAGGCCAGTGATGAGGGCGCTGCGCTGCTCTGGTTTGGAGAGGATGCCAAGCGAGTCCTCCACGATTGTGCCCGCGTCGCACGTGCGAACCAGATCTTTTAGCATGGCAGGCCGCGTGGGCTCCCAGCCATTGCGCTTGCAAGTGCGCAGGAACAGTTTGAAGACAAAGGCACACCGCTCATGCTGCTGAGTCGCTGCGGCAGCTGCGATGGCATGCTGGCATGTCAAAGCCTGCACCCCGACGCCATCGTAAGCCGGCGCCAGATTCAGGAGGAGGATGACAAGGGACCGCAGTTGTGCGCGTGGAGCATTCGATGTGCCCGTACCGAGTAGCGCAAGCACAAGAGCATCGCGCGTGCTGCTCGGCAGCCCAAGCAGTTCCAGGTTGAGACTGCCCCTTGGAGCGTAGAGCAGGTCCTGAAGCGCTGCTACCACCGCTGCCTTCACATCAGACGGTGCAGCACATGCAGAAGCACTGGGTGGTGCGTGGATCAGGTTCAGGCAGGCCTGCGCCCGCATCACTGCTTCAGCGAGGTTGCTGGGGCGCAGCATGGATGCTGCCTGAGCCAGGGTAGCCACCTCCCAGTCTGCATTGCCAACTGTTGCGCTGGCTGCCAGCAGGCCAGTGATGAGGGTGCTGCGCTGCTCTGGCTTGGAGATGATGCAAAGCGAGTCCTCCAAGATGGCGCCCACTTTGCACGTGCGCACCAGCGCCTCCAGCATGGTAGGCTGCGCGGGCTCCCAGCCCTCACGCACACAGTCGCGCAGGAACAGCTCAAACATGCTGGCACACAGCTCGGGCTGCTGCGTTTCTGCGGCAGCGCTGATAGCGACCTCGTACATCTTAGCCGGAGGTGTGATACCCTTGTAGGTCGGCGCCAGCTGGAGGAGGCTGACATAAATCTCCAGCTGTTTGTTCACACAAAGCGCGCGGTGCTTACAGAAGTTGAGTATCCCACCTGCCGCCAGGCGCCATCCCGCTTCCGTGTCATTGGCCTGCGCCAAGCCTGGTGTGGCCAGCAGCTCCATGAAAAAAATCACGCACTCAGCCTCACCCCCTGAAAGGATATCGGAGTCATCGAGCAGCGCCTCAGTCAGGCTGGCGGCGTACGACGCGCCAGGCCACGCGACTCTCGTTTCGACATTTGGGAACTCCGAGTGCCACAGGTGCGCCACAGACTCGAGCCTGCTTTGAGGAGCATCCTCCAGGAGTGGGCCCAGCAGAGCTACTGGGTTGGTCTTAACGTGTCGAGCAGCTTGCAGGCGACCTCGTGGGACGGAGTATACAGGAAGGTCTGGTTCAGCGCCATAATGCTCCTAAGCAGCACGCTGTGATCCACGCCCTCGTCCAGCATCCGCAACACAGCTGCATTGACCAGGCAGTCAGACCTGGCTCGGAGCCGCTGTAGCCCTGCTCCGCTGCGCCACACACTGTCGTGCGCGTCCAGGATTAACACGCCCAACCCTAACGCAGTCTTCGTCATGACCATGGTCAGCCCAGCTTGCTTGTGGTACCCTCTTGCCAGTTCCAGGTACTCTTGCTGGCGTTTGAGCTGGCTGGCGGCCAGTGAGACTGCCTCGAGTGTGATGGCTGCCAGCTCGGATACGTCGGGAAGAGAAGTCAGGTCGAGTGACTGCACAAGTTCTGTGACAGCACGTTGGCGCTGCGAGCACGCGTGTGTGTGTGTGTGTGTGTGTATGTGTGTGTGTTTGAGCACTGGCTCCATTGCCATCACACACACAAGTCGGTGCAAGTTGGTACCATGGCCTGGTGCAGCTGAACTGGCGTGTACACATGGCCTCCGTGCACCATGCACGCCATGCGTACACACAGCACCTCCAGCGGCAGGGGCTCCCCCTTTGTGCCCATGGCCCCAACTGCGCCGGTAGCAACACCGAGCGCATCCGAAATTGCAAGTATGAGTTCGTCTAAGACAGGCTGCTTTTTCGCCAGGGCAAGGGTGAGGGATTCCCTCTGCTCCTTCTTTTCCTGCTCCAGCGCCTCCCACGGATCCTGGTACGAGTTGCTGGTCGCTGTCTCCGACAAGGGGTTGGGTGCGAGCGAGGCCATGAGAGCGAGAGCGAGATCACTGACTGATCGAGTGACAACGGCGTGGTCTCTGCCGCGTTGCTGCTGCGCACTCCTCACTCACAGCCGCCCACTTGCAGACGCTGCATGCAGCCGCCTAATTGCATGCAGCGGCCTAGGGCCGCCCAGTCTCAGCATTCTGCGCGGGGCCCTCAAAGCCCTAAGATGGATAAGAAGTCAGAGAGGCAAAGTGTCATTGGTCAGCGACGGATCTCGGATATGAAGCTACCGACGACGTGTCCGTGATTGAGGCATCGAGGGACAGATAGAGAAAAGTCACACCGAGGAAAAAAGTGACACCGGTGTGACCGTTCGAACTTCAAACCCATCTAACAACATCCAACAACACAACGGAACAGCACGGGCCAAACCCACGATATTTGGAGAATGGAGAGGCATGTCGGATCTCACGAGTGGTTTGGCACGCATACCTGGTCGGTACTCGTGGGGTGTCTCCAGGAGTCAAATCAGGACAATCTAGTGCCCCAGTTAAGCCCTGCAGGTATAGTACTTTCGGAGGACAACCATAACGAGGTCGAGTGCATCTGCACGACTCGGCCATCTCACCACCACCTTGCACATCTCAAACAAACGTCTGTGTGATGTCCTTCCCTCTCAGAGCTCCCTGATCTTCAGCTCCTTGATCTTGCTCTTGATCTCCTTGATTTTGGTGTTGAGCTCGGCGGTCCTCAGCAAGCGGCGCAGCCGTGGGAGCGGCCTCAGCCGCAAGCGCGCGCCGCCCCCCTCCTGGTCTGCGCCACCCCCCGCGATGCCGGCCACGCCGGCGTTTGCGCCGGCCGCGCCCAGCTCGCTCGGCCGCCCGGCCGCGTCCAGCTCGCCCGGGTGCTCCCTCCGCCACTCGGCCTCGCTCGCTGCAAGGCGCTTGGTGACCGGGATTGTGCACGCCGCACGGATAAGCTCGCCGGGGCTGCGGTGGGTCGCGGGGGGGCCGGGGGAGTTGGACGAGTGGGCATTTGTGTGAGAGGCAGAAAGGCAGGGATATAGACAGCAGCTCGGGGAGCGCTTGCACCCTATTATGAGCGCTCGGTCCTCGTACTGTGCTAGGAGGACCGACCACCTAAGGTGGCAGTCATGCGTGGGGAGGCTCCACCAAGCGCAGCGCGCCCTGGTCGCTAGCTGTGCTTCCCCGCACACACCTGGGCGGGAGCAGCGCATGCAGGCCCTTTGCGCCCAGCGCCCCCGCGAGCGCCTCGAAGCCCATCTTCTCCAGGCGCGGCTGTGCGTGCGCCACGATCGCCAGGCCGACGCGGAACAGCACCTGGGGGCAGAGGCAGGGCCATGGCACAGGACCAGCGGCATGTCTAAATTGTGTTGAGGTAGGGGCCAAGCTAGGGCACCCCCTCTGGGTGCGGCCTCCCTCGAGGCACGGCTCCGCGTGCGCCACAATCCGCGCATGGCCACGCACACACGCATGCGGCCACTTCCACCACCGCCAGTCCCACCTTGACGCCCTCACACATGAAGCAGTCCCAGATGCGCAGCAGGTGGCCAAACGGCACGCAGTACGCGAAGAGCGTGTTGAACCAGTGCGTCACGTACATCGCGGGGAACACGGGGCCGTTGCGGTCGAGGTGCGCGTTGAGCACGGGGAGCTCATCGGCGAGCAGCGCCTGCGAATCGCAGCACACGTCGCGGAGTGCACATCACGCACACATCATGCAGGCTATAACTGTTGCACGGCTGCGAGTGCACAGGAGTTGCCCGGCGAGCGCGGGCAGCGCGTCGGCCACAGCAGCGCCTGCGAGAGCACACGTCACGGCGCTCACATCACGCACGCATGACAAAGGCTGCAACTTTTGCACGACTGTGACTGCACAGGAGTTGCCCGGTGAGTGCGGGGAGCGCGTCCGCGAGCAGCAGCGCCTGTGAGAGCACACGTCACGGAGTTCACATCACGGATGAGCGCGGCTTCGATCCCGCCAGGCTACGATCGTAACAAAAAAACGGCCATGATACGACTCCCCCACCGAGCGCGGGGAGCTCGTCTGCGAGCTGCACCTGCGATCACACATGCCACAAGGCTGCAATCTCCAACCGACGCCCCAACCTCCTTGGAAGGCCAGCACCACAAATTGGCAATGCCTTGTCAAGGCCCCACGCGCAGGGCTTCCCCCCTCCCTCCCTCCCTCCCTCCCTTCCTCCCTCCCTCCCGTGCGCCGCACCCACCTGCCACTGGTGCATGCGGCACTGGAGCAGCGGCAGCCCTGCGGTGTACAGGCCCTCGAGCGGCTCGTGCACCTGCGGGCGGGCGGCGCGTGCGGCGGTGCCACTCTTGAGGAGCACGCCGCGTATGTGACACCCCATCCACATCATCTGATCTGCTGCTGCTCAACATCGATTGTCACCACCGAACCCGACCCACCGTGCCGCGCGTGAGCGCGGAGAGCGTCCAGAACGCGTCCTCCTCGGGCATGTGCAGCAGCAGCACCGCGGCGATGAAGCCCATGCCCTGCACGTATCCGGCCTCGGTGCTGGCCGTCAGCGCGCGCAGCACGTTGTACAGCGCGAGCTGCCCCGGGCCCTGGCGCTCCATGAAGTACAGGTTGGTTGGGTACGTCCTGTTGAGGTCGCGCATGATCGGCGCGTCGTGCTCGGGCGGGCAGCTGCCCTGCAGCTGCACGTACGTGCCGGCCGGTGACGCCTCCTGAAGCGCCCTGCCGCCTGTCAGTTGGTCACAGAGAGAGAGGAAGGGTTTGTCTGTGTGTTCGTGTGCACGGCGTGCCTGTGCGTGCCTCTGACAAACGAGCCCTCCCAAGCAAGCTCCTCCGACGGCGGTCCCCCCCCCCCGACCACCCCTCGCCCCGCCCCCACGCAACCCCACCTGACAGGCAGTGCCACACCAGCCCGCGGAACTGGGGCGGCACACCCTTGCGACAGCGCGCCTTGAGCCTCGCAGCATCCCTCCCCTTCAGCCGCCCACCAGCCAGACGCTCGCCGCGCGGCCCGACCATGCGCGCCCACTTGGCGGCGCGGCGCGCCACGCGCCACTCGTCCGCCTCGCCTCCCCCTTTCACGCCTCCTCTGCCTGCCCCTCCTGCGCCACCACCAGCTCCGCTCGCCCCCGCGGGCTCCGATCCCACCTCTCCTATGGACTCAGCCCCAACCTCTTCCCGGAACCCGTAGCGGTCAAACTGCGTCGGCTGCTGCGCCCCGGTTGCTGCAACGACCTGGTTGTACACGGCTGTCTCGGTCAGCGCTCCACGCGGTTCCTCGTAGTCAGGGTCACTTGCGATCGGGCCTTGGGGCGCCGCCGTGACAGACGCGTTCTCGTCGTCGCTGGCACTGGGTGCAGTGCCAGAGGCGGCGGCCGCAGCGGCGCCACCAGTCGACGCCGGCATGCTGCCACCGCCGCCGCTGCCGTCTGCCTGTGGCGGCGGCGCCGGCCCGTCCACGTTGTCGCCGTACTCGCCTGCCGCCTCGTCGGCAGAGCCACCGACGCGCACGCGAGTTTCTGGCCCTCTGCCACCGCCGCCGCTGCCGTCTGCCTGTGGCGGCGGCACCGGCCCGTCACCGTTGTCGCCGCACTCGCCTGCCGCCTCGTCGGCCGAGCCACCGACGTGCACGCGAGTTTCTGGCCCGCTACCACGGCCGCCGCTGCCGTCTGCCTGGCGCGGCGGCAACGTACCGTCCCCATTGTCGCCGTACTCGCCTGCCGCCTCGTCGGCCGAGCCACCGACGCGCACACCAGTTTCCGGGCCGCGTCCACCGCCGCCATTGCCGTCTGCCTGGGGCGGCGGCGCCGGCCCGTCCCCGTTGTCGCCGCACTCGCCTGCCGCCTCGTCGGCCGAGCCACTGACGCGCACGCGAGTTTCTGGCCCGCTACCACCGCCGCCGCTGCTGTATGGCTGTGGTGGCGGCACCGGCCCGTCCCCGTTGTCGCCGCACTCGCCTGCCGCCTTGTCGGCCGAGCCACCGACGCGCACGCAAGTTTCTGGCCCGCTACCACCGCTGCCGCTGCCGTCTGCCTGTGGCGGCGGCGCCAGACTGTCCCCGTTGTCGCCGCACTCGCCTGCTGCCTCGTCGGCCGAGCCATCGGCACTCGCGCGAGCACCTGGTGGCTCACTGGCCTTCACGCCCTGCTGTTGCTCCTGCTGCACCTTCTCCTCCTCCTCGGGGTCAGCCCCTGGCAGCAGCATGGCTCACGGGTGGCCGCGCGCACCGTACGGTCCGCCTCTCGCTGCAACGCTGCAGTCAACTTTGATCGGAGCGTGCAGCCCGTGGCCTCCTCCCAGCGTCCGATCCAGCCACCTGTGTGGCCACAAAATGGTGCGTGCACACATACGGAGTTACTCCAGGCGGCGTGGCACAACAGCCAACCACGCACAGCATGGTAGTTTGCCATGCGCGCCCATGCACGCGCATGCAGTGGCCATTGTGCCCCACCCACGTTACGCACCAACCAACCACCTGAACAGATCAGGCTTATCTCATGATGGTACGAGTAGAGCCCCGCAGGAGCCTGGCGAGGCGCACCGTGCGCAGTACTGCGGGGGAAGGGGGGGGGCTCTACCCAGCCTGACTGCGCAGTCAGAACGGTACTACTACACAGTAAGCCGTTAAATAGGTTGAGGCGAGAGAGGGAGGTACTTCTAGGCAAGTCTAGGCAGCTGCGCGCTCTAGGCGGTTTTGCAAACTGGACCCCACACAAAAATTGGGACAAACGCACTCAGTGCACTCTCTTGCACTCAGTCACTACCCTGCACGCGATGGTGGACTCCTCTGAGGAGGGAGAACTGCCAGAGGAGGAGGGCGAGCTGCCCCCAGCCCCAAGCCCAGCAACCGGGGTAAGAAATCGTTGTAGTTTGATTGTTGGCGGCCTTTGTTTGTGCTTGCGGGCGGGGAGAGGCCCTGGGGGGGGGGTCGGTGGGACCCTCGCGTGGACCATGCAATCAATGCAGGGACATTGACCCATGCTGCGCTGGCGCCACAGCACAAACGGCCGCATCCTCTCCACTAACATGCGTCGCATGCTCATGGCGTGTCGTGCAGGTGGAGGCTGGAACAGGGCCGTCCGCACGGTCTGTAGGCGGTGGCACACGGTTTGAGTCTGGCGCCACGCCGCCTGCTCCTGCCCTGTTGGCGCCGGGTCGCAGCTGGTCGCGTGAGCTGGGTGCTAGCGTCAAGAGCGAGCCCCCCGGGAGATCTGATGCCCCCAAGACGAAGGAGGCGAGGGAGCGCGAGGAGCTGGCATCGAGCCTCCGTGACCTGACGCGTTCGATCAGTGTGCAGGACGCCATGAAGAGCCTGGACGCGGTGTGCAAGGACCTCAAGAGCGCCATGAAGAAGTTGGAGAAGCTGGCAAAGTCCTGCCGGGTGCGTGCGTGCGGGCGTGTCGCTGCTTGCATTTGATTGTCGCCATGCGCGCCATGCGTGTGTGCCGCATGCGTGTGTGCCGCGTGCATGCCCTGTGTGCAGCCCCCAGGCCTTGCGCATGCACACACGCTCTCTCCCTCCCTCCCTCTCTCCCCCCCTCCACGCGGCCGCGCAGAAGAGCAAGAAGGACAACCTGGAGCAGTACCCCGAGGTCATGGTGCACTCGAAGCGCGTTATGGAGGGCCTCCGCAGCATCAACATCGTGTGCTCCACTTCCATGGCGCACACAAAGGTGGGAGGGTGGGCTGGGGATGAGAGCAGGGGGTGCCAGCTGGTGGTGCCATGCCGCCGCTTGGCTTGCAGTGGTGGGGCCGACACTTGCATGCACACGTGCGTGCCCGTGCCCTACTCCACACCACTGCCTTTGTTCTCCTGCGCAACAGAATGTGGAGGTCGCGGTGCAGCTGTTCCGCTCGGCGATGAACTACCGCCACGAGGTGCTGTCGCTGAGCCTCAAGGTGTGCGCGTGTTTGTTTGTGTGTGTGTGTGTGTGTGTGTGTGCGTGTGTGTGCGTGCGTGCGGCTGGTGTCGGGGGCATGCACACACATCGCCACGGGGCGTGACCGCCAGGTGCATGTCGCCAGCGTGGCCGCGCATGACCACTTGCCCTGCCGCACGCGCGTGTCTGTGCACGCAGGCGGAGCTCGAGACCATGGTGCGCGGGTCCAAGCTGCTGAAGATCATCATTGAGGAAAAGGTGTGCGTGGGTGCGCGTATGTGTTTGCTTGCACGAGGGGAGCCGGGCGCGTGTGCGTCGCTCGTGCGGGCCTGCCCTGCTCCAATGCTGCTGGGTGAGAAGCGCTGTCAGAGGCGAGCTGCGCTCTGATGGGCGAGCTGCACTATGGTCGGCGCTGCTGCATCTGCCGCGGCCTCCGCTGCCGCTGCTGCTGCTGCCGTGGATGATGACGACGCGTCTCTCGCTGCTGCGGCAGCAGCTGCTGATGATTCGCGGCCAATTCGCTTCTTGTTTATGCCATTGTGCCTGCATCTGCTGCGTTCGCATGCGCAGGAGCAGAAGAAGGGCGGTGGCGCAAAGGGCAGCGCAGCACCGCCGGGGGCGGGCGGGCAGCTGGCCGCGCTGCCGCCGCCGCCGCCGCTGCCGCCGCCAAGCCAGCCCGCTGCCGGGGCGCTGCCGCAGCCGCCGCCGCAGCCGAGCGGTGCAGCAGCTGCGCCAGCAGCCGACGCGCCGGCCGCGCCCCCTGGGGCGCCATCGGACGCGCCAGCAGGGGACAGCGCTGCTGCTGCTACTTCAACTACTGCTGCTGCTGCTGCTGCTGCTGGCGCTGGTCCTTCCGGGGGGGGTGATGGCGCAGGGAAGAGCGCTGCCGACGGTGGGTGCGTTGGCCCAAGAGAGTCCAGCGTCCATGTATAGACGGCCTGCACTCGCAGCATCAGCACACCCTGCTCCGCGTGTGGGCTGTCGCTCATCAGGGCGTCCCATGCGTGTCCCATGCAGCACACACGTATCTTACGCCACCAAAGGCGCCCGCACCAGACTGACATCGCACATCATGCGCAGGTAGCAACGAACATGACAACAAGGGTCTGCCGCTCCTATGCCGTCCCATGCGCGCCATTCGCTCCATCATGCGTCCCATCATCATGCGTTCCATGCGCAGGTGGCAACGCAGACGCCGACGAGGGTCTGCCGCTTCTTTGCCGCTCCATGCGTCCTATCATCACGCGTCCCATGCGCGCCATTATCCTGCGTCCATGCATTTCCATGCGCAGGCGGAGACTCAGACGACGACGAGGGACTGCCACCGCCGCCCCCGCCGCCCGGACCGCCATCTGGGTCGCCGGGCGGCGGTGGTGCGGGCGGGGATGGGCGGACAGGCGCGAGCCCGCCGCCGCCGCTGCCGGTAGACGTGCCGCTTCTTGGGACAGGTGAGCTCGAGAGCGTGGCTGTGGCGTGGCTGTGGCGTGGCTGTGGCGTGGCTGTGGCGTGGCTGTGGCGTGGCTGTGGTGTGGCTGTGGCGTGGCTGTGGCTGTGACTGTGGCTGTGGCACATGCAAACATGCAGTCATGGACACACACGTGTACGCGCGGGCGCGCATGCGTGGGCGCGTGGATGCAAATGCACACGCACTTCCTCTCAAGCAGACACACGCACTGTCTCTCAAGCACACACACGCCCTGTTCATCAAGCACACACACGCACGCACGCGCACGCGCGCCTGTGTGCATGCGCAGGCGCCGTCACTGGGCGGCCCGGTGGTGCCAAGCGCCCAAACAGCGCATCCTCTCTCGTCTCATCTTCACCCACACGTACATGCGCAGGCGCGGTCATCGGGCGGCTGGGCGGTGCCAAGCCCCCAAAGAAAGCGTCGACCGGCTTCAAGTTCAACATCGTGGTGGACTCGACGGCGGCGGACATACGCAAGCAGGTGCGTGCGTGTGCGTCGTGCGTCGTGTGCGTGTGTGTCCGCCCAGCGTCCGCCCCCCCGCAAAGCTTACAATCACCGGAACCCTGCAAACACACACACGCACACACACACACACACACACACACGCGCGCAGACGGCCGAGCAGCACGCCGCGGCCGCGGCGTTTGTATCGGCAGAACCCGCGTCCGCGTCCGCGCCGCCGCCGCTGCCGCCAGCCCCGAGCCAGCAGGACGCGCCGGGGTCGTCGGCGGGCGCCAAGCGGCCGCCGGTGAAGGTGTGTGTGTGAGGGGAGGGGAGTGTGTGTGTGTGTGTGTGTGCGTGCGTGCATGCGATGGGTCGTCGTCAGGTGCCAAGCGGCTGCCGGTGAAGGTGCATGTGTGTGTGTGTGTGTGTGTGTGTGTGCATGCGATGGGTCATCATGTGTCGCCGCCGGGCCCCCAAACCCCGCTTAGCCCGTACGTGCCACATTGCCCTACCCTGCAAGCCCCTGTTCAGGCGCTGAGCTACCCCCCAGCGTCTGCGCTCCCCAGGTCACACCACTTGGAAGCTGCGCTGCCTTTCGTGGAAGGTGTGCCCAAGCCGGTCTTACATAGCCCCGGGTAATGACTCACCCATTTGCGTTTCCACCACCACTCGAAATGACCGCAGGACGAGCGCTCCCGTTCACCTTCCGAGAGGGAGCGCGACTCCAAGAAGGCACGGCGGAGCAGCGACGCGGGGCCGGGCGACAGGTGTGGCCCAGTGTTTCCGTTATCGGGCCAACCCGCGACCCGCAAACCTGCAACACCGGGTTGAGATGAGCACATTCGGGCTGGCGCCGCGGGTTGACATTGCACGGATTTCGACACAAAAAGTGTGAAGTTGACATTTTCACACCGTTTTCGCCAAAAAAATGCCGGCGGTTTGAGATTGGGGAGTGAGCCGCGAGGCCCGAGCTGAGCCATAATTTCCCCAAGATCCTCAGCGGAACCACTGGTGTGGCTCTCCCACTCTCTCACACTCCCGCTGCTTTGCTTGGCACCCGCCACCGAGTGTGGGTCGCGTAACCGTGGGGCTCTTGAGAACCGTACGTGCGGCCGCCAGAAGTCGATTGTAAACTCAGCATCCAGTAGCCAGCCACCCGTCTGCAGTGCTCGGGCGCTTGACGCCGAGCAAGGTCGAATACGCTGCCTGTAGGAGGTGCGTCACACACGACTGTAAAATCCATCATCGTCATCATCATCATCATCACCATCACCATCGTCTGCGTTGTGTTTAATCCACTCCTCCCAACACAGGGGTGACCGCGATCGAGACCGCGAGCCGTTCCGCGACCGCGACCGCGACTCTGGGCGCGGCGGTGGGTGTTGTCTTGGGAGCGGGAGGGGAGTGGGGGCGTAAGGGAGGCGGTGGGGCAGCACACAGCTGTCTGTCTTCAGACTTTTTACTTTGATAACGATGTACGAGTGGCCAGGGCTCCTAGTTCACCTCCACGACGGTTACAGCGGCCTACGAGACCCGTGCGCCAGTGGTCCCTGGGAAGGATTTTAGAAATTCGTGTTTTGCCGGCTCCAGCATCTTTGACCGCTCATACCAGGCAGAATACACAGCGGGTATTCATGCAATGCATGCCGTTGTGCTGCTCTCGGCACGAGCTTTCCAACGCATCGCTCCACGCCCTCTCCCACTAAGTGTGGTGGTTTTCTGGGAAATGGGAAATCTGGCTCGGAGCGGTATACGGCTCGCAGGGGAATCACTGCCGTGCGCACCATGCGCTGTCGTATTACTGGCTCTGCGCTGCTGAACTCGCAACAAACGCACCCACACCCCACCCCGCACCACAGGCGGCTGAGGATGGGACTGGGCGCACGGGGCAGCCCCACACTGGGCTCTGGGCTGCTGGCTCGCACACACACACACGCTGACTCGCAACACGCACTCACACACCCCCTGCTGCACAGGCAGCGGAGGAGGGGGCGGGGCGTACGGGGCGGCCCCATACTGAGAGGGCTGCTGGCTCGCACACACACACGCTGACTCGCACACGCACACGCTGGCTCGCACACGCACTCCCACCCCCTGCACCACAGGCGGCGGAGGAGGGCACGGGGCATACAGGGCCGCCCCACATACTGAAAGGGCTCTGGGCTGCTGACTCGCACACGCACACGCTGACTCGCACGCACTCCTACCCACTGCTCCACAGGCAGCGGAGGAGGGGGCGGCGCGTACGGGGCAGCCACATACTGGGAGGGTGGCGGCGGCGCTTTCGGAGGCGGCGGCGGGGTGCGAGGAGGGAGCGGAGGCGGGCGCGGAGACCGGGATGGCGACGACGGCGGCGGCGCGGGCGCGCGCGGTGGCGGCGGCGCGCGGAGCAGCCGGTGGGTCGTGCACTGCACTGCGCAGACGTGGCGCCTCGAGTGGCGGCCAGAAGCTGCTCGCCCTCCCCTCTTTCCTCTCACCCACCCACCCACCCCCACCTACCATCCACAAAACGTTGCGCGTTCGTGAGCCGTATGGACCGGCGATGTGAGTCCTACTAGCAGTGCCACCTAGCCTGTACGATCAGCACTACTAGACTGCCTACCAGCCTGTACTACCAGCACTACTAGCAGCTCATAAGGACGACGACTAGCCTGTACCGCTAGCACTAATAGGCAGTACACCCCGGCAACCTACCCACCCACACTCACATCCACACACTCGCACCCTCCCCACACACAAACACACGCGCACACACTCACACCCAGGTGGGATGACCGCGGGGACTACGGCTCCCGGGGCGGCATGGGCGGCCGTGGGGGGGACCACGGCGGTGGAGCAGGTGTGTGTGTGTGTGTGTGTGTGCGTGGTGCTGTGCATGTGCGTGTGTGGTGGTCGCCCGTTGGCACACGCATACGCACACATACGCACCGCACAGACCGCCGGAGACAGCGTCGCCGGCGCGCTCCCTCCGCATTCAGCGCTAGAGTGGCCCGTCAACACACACACGCACGCACACATACCGTATGGGACACGCAAGCACACGTATGCACACACACACACACACGCACACCACGCACACGCCGCACAGACCCCGTGACAGCGGCGCCGGCGCGCTGCCTCCGCACCCCGCGCCAGAGTCGCCCGTCACCACACACACGCATGCACACACATACCGTAGGTGACATGCACACACACACAGACCGCCGCGACGGCGGCGCCGCCGCGCTGCCGCCGCACCCCGCGCCCGAGTCGCCGGTCAGCGACGACGGCGACGGCATGGGCATCGGCATGGCGCCGCCGGCGTTGATGGGCGGAGGGGCAGACGGCGGCGGCGGCGGCGGTGACCATCACCCGCCGCACATGTCGCTCGCGCCGAGCGACCACCCGCCGCACATGCCTCCGCACCTGCTGGGGAGCAGCGACCACCCGCCGCACATGCAGCCGTCTCTGTCCGGGGACCACCCGCCGCACATGGCGGGCTCCAACGGGCACGCGCACGCGTCGCACCACGGGCACCACAGCCACCACGACGGAGGGCGCGGGGGAGACGGCGGTGAGTCAATCATCATGGTTCAACTCAGATGTTGGTAAAGCTGGTTTCTTGAGGGTATTTTCACCCGTGGGTGCACGCAAAGGGGGTTTTGGTTGGGCTGCTCACTTGATGGTCGCTGGACAGGGTTTTTAGGTTTTCAGGTTTGGGCTAGGGGTCTTGACCCCACCCGCCGCACCTTGACCGGCTCCAACGGGCACGCGCACGCGCCGCACCACGGGCACCACGACGCAGGGGGCGGGGGAGGGTACGGAGGCGGAGGGGACGACGGTGAGTGTCTCGTGGGTTGGTTGGGCTGCGAACTTGATGGTTACTTCAATCTTGGGCTGGCGTGGAGGGGGGAGAGGGGACGGAGGCGGAGGGTCGCTTTTTGTGTGTGTAGGGGGGGGGGGCTGACTTCTTGAGGTTTGGTCCACTCTTGCATATATGCTCGATTAACGGAGGCGCGTTCTCGTCGCCGAGCCCTGGACCCTGCAATGCGGCGCTGCTGGTGACTAGGATCTCCGTGCCGCTGACGAGCGGGATAAAATACGACTGGCCTGGCTCCTGCTAGACTGTCCCTCGGTGGAAACTACAGGAGCGGCTTGCCCGGCGCTGCATGGCTTGGCGAGTAGCCGCGGCGCTGCCGCGACCCGTGCTGGGAGACGGCCCTTATCCTCCTCCCATGCAGGACGCCATGCGGCACCGATCTCGACGAGTTGATCGACGAGCGGAGGAGCTGGCGCCCGTCAATGCATATGCTGGACATCGGTCAAGATGGCTGCTCGTGGGGGCGAGCTACCATCAGGGCTTCAGCGGTGGTGACCGCCGAGGCAACAACAGAGTTTATCCGCTTCACCATCGCAGCGTTTGTCACCGCGCTCACCCTCGGGGGCACTCGTCTGCCGGTGACTGGCGTCGGCATTGGTCTTCAGGCAGCCTGCCATGACGACTCTGTTTGCCCAGGCCCCCCTGGAGGGTGGGACCTGGCCATGCATGACGCATGGGGCGCAGGCAGAGCCCCATGCATGGAGTTGGACAACCATGCACCATGCCAGGCGGGGACTTTTCTGCTTCAGCGCCGCCAGTCGGCACAGCCGGCGTGGTTGGCCTCAAAGGCCAGGAGGAGGACAGTCCTTTCCTATACGCTCCTTGCCAGACATGTCCCTCAGGGACTTGTTTGGGTCTAAACTAGCTGGCGGGAGCGGTAGTCTAGACGGCAGGTAACCGGCTGGTGGCTATCGTCCTTCACAGGGCGGTGGCACTAGGACTAGTGTTGTCTTAGCTGGAATGCCATGTAACTGTAACTGTAACTGCATATATGCAATGGACACACACGCACGCAAACACACGCACGTGCGCGCACACACAGGCCACAGGGGGAGGGGGGGGGGGGGCTGATTTCTTGAGGTAAGACCAAAACACGCATGTCTATAACGTGTCGAGAAGGCATTCTGCATGCGATAGGGCCGTTTTGTCGACTTTGGGATTTTGGGTGTGGCCACATTTTGGTCACAGGTTGGGTGGGGATGGCCTGGTCCACTCTTGCATGTATGCAATGGACACACACGCACACAAATACACGCACGTGCACGCACACACAGGCCGCAGAGGGGGAGGGGGGGGGGGTACAGAAACGGCCCGCGCGGGGGGTATGCTGAGGCGTCCCATTTATGTGGTTAACACACACAAACACACACGCACACGCACACAAGCACAAACGCTCACAAGCACAAACACACACAGATACGACCAGCGATTTTGTTTTCAGGATTTTGAATTAATATTCTGCAGCCGGAAAATGTGAAAATCAAACTTTCGCACTTTAACACTCAATTCCGACTCAATTCTGCTTGTGAAATCACGCGTCTCGGGTTACATGTTGGCAGACCATCTCTCTATATCTCTCTCTCTCCTGCCTGCCTAGCTATGTGAACGACTTGTTGTAGCGCCCGCGGTCCACCGCCTCCTTCCACGCCTGAAGTGCCTCGGCGTAGGGGAATGTCAGAACGTCAAAGGTGTTGGAGAAGAACAGCCGCAGCGGCAGACCACTGACACCAGTGAACAGCAGAGACCGCCCCCCCTTCGGGAGGATCTTAGCTTCTGCAGCATCAGGAACATCGCGTGCTCGCTCTCGTACTCGGTCATCGGGCGCCCCTGGATGGATGGGCGGATTGGGGGGAGGGGGGGAGAGGTATGTAGTTAGTTTGAGTGTCCACCTGCAATCAGCGGGGCATCCATGCATGCATTCATGCGGCTCATGCATGCGGCGCATGCATGCATGCATGCAAGCCAAACTCACGTTGATCATGGTGTCGGCCATGGCCACGAACTGCAGCATCTTGCGCCTGTCCTCAGCGAGCGTGCACGCAGCCAGCAGCGCAGGCAGGTTGGCGCTGACCCCCGCCCTTGGGGGAGGGGGAGGGAGAGCTGCGGCGCACGCGGCAGCTGCCGCCAGGTGCTTCGGCCTCCCCGCATGCACCTTGAGCGTCGAGAACTTGGCCTCCAGGCCCGTGTCGCATGCCTTGCAGTGGGCCCTCGCCGAGTTCCCCTCGCATGGCGCCAGCCAGCCCTCTGCCCAGGGCTCCTGCTCCCAGTCAGTCCTGTAGTTGCGCGCACCGCTCTCCCTCACCCATGCGCTGTCACTGGTGCCCACAGTAGTCCTTGTTGTGGCCAGTCCCCAGGGCGGCCTGGGCCACGACCTGCAGCTCAGCGGCCTCCTCGAGCTCGGGCGACGGCTGGCGCGTTCGGGCGGGGAGCAGCGGCGGCTGGAGCGTTCGGGGGCGGCCTGGCCCTTTCCGCGCCGCAGGGGTCGGCACAGCGATGGCGCCGCGCGCGCCCAGGCCCACGGCCCATTGGTAGACACTAGGCTGATCCGCCATTGCGACTACCATGCGCGTTCGCACGCCCAAGGTCAAACACGATTTTTCACACTTTCGGTCATACCGGCTGCACAGCCGTCCCCCGAATTAATCATTTACAGCTGGATTAAAGCCATATGGCTGCGTGGAGCCGGAAACAAAATCACTGGATACGACCCCACACAACCCCACTCACCCCCCACCCACCCACCCCACACAATCCCCCCACACACACGCAGGCCGCGGAGGGGGAGGGTACGGAAACGGCCCACGCGGGGGGTATGCTGAGGCGTCTGGCGCCGACGCATCGGTGCCTGCGGCTGATATCCCGTCACTGCTGCGAAGGGGGAAGCTGTGCCTGGTGCTGGACCTGGTGTGTGCGTGTGGATGTGTGTGTGTGTGTGTGTGTGTGTTAGGGGGAGGGGGTGGCGGCTGATATCCTGTCTCTGCTGCGGAAAGGGAAGGTGTGCCTGGTGCTGGACCTGGTGGGTGTGCGTGTGTGTGTGTCAGGAGGGAGGGGGTGGCGGCTGATATCCTGTCTCTGCTGCGGAAAGGGAAGGTGTGCCTGGTGCTGGACCTGGTGTGTGTGCGTGTGTGTGTGTGTCAGGAGGGAGGGGGTGGCGGTTGATATCCCGTCTCTGCTGCAAAGGGAGGGGCTGTGGCTGCTGCTGGACCTGATGCGTGCGGTGTGTGTGATCGATGTGACGCTGTGTTGGACGCCTGTGTTGGCGTATTACAGGCTCTCCCGCCCGCCCCGCGCTTCACACCCCAACCGCCCCCAACCTCCACACCCCACACTCACCCTTAACACCACACTCCCCCACACCCCACACTCCACACCTCTCCATCCTCAGAACCACACTATCGTCAAAACAGCGCACGCCTCACCGAGGTGTCTCCAGACACATAGACACCTCAACCGCCCCCAACCTCCACATCTCCACACCCCAAACCCCGCCCCATACTCCACACTTGGGACCACACTCTCGCCAACACCGCGCGCATGACTAATGTGTCTCCAGAAACAGAGGCATCCCAACCGCCCCAACCTCCACACCACACACCACACCCCGCCCCACACCCCACACTCAGGACCACACTCTCGTCAACAGCGCACGCCTCACCAAGACAGACACACAGGCACCCCAACTGCCCCCAACCTCCACGCCTCCACACCCCACACCTCCACACTCCGCCCCACACTCTCGTCAACAGCGCACGCCTCACCAAGACAGACACAGAGGCACCCCAACTGCCCCCAACCTCCACACCTCAACTCCCCACACCCCACACTTAGGACCACACGCTCGTCAACAGTGCGCGTCTCACCGAGGTGTCTCCGGACACAGAGGCGCTGCTACTCACACGCAAGCGAACAGAGACGGACGCAGCCAAGGTGACGTGTCACACGCGGCGTGTGGTGGTGGTGGTGTGTGTGTGTGTGTGAGGGGGGGGGGGGGGCATACACGGGTGGGTGGGTGGGTGGGTGGGTGGGGGCAGAGGCGCTGCTACACTCACGCATGCGCTCAGACGGACGCAGCCAAGGTGCGCGCGCGTGTGCGCTCTGGCTGTTTTCACTCGTGGGACTTGCGTGGGACTTGCATGCACCCATGCACAGTTTGTGTGTGTGTGGGGGGGGTGCGGGGCACAGAGGCGCTGCTACTCACACGCATGCGCTCAGACACAGACGCAGCCAAGGTGCGTGTGTGAGCTCTGGCTCCGCACAACAACTGAATTGTGCCGTAAACAGAATTGTAGCGCGCCTTCAGAACGTGGGGATCCTTTCAGATAGAAAGTCGCTGCCCCCCCTCCCCCGCCCCACTAGACCCTCGACCCTTGCGCAGAGTCACGACCTCGCGCCCGAGCTCTTCCGGCTGCACTGCCTGATCCTTTGCCGCCGCGTTAACCACTGCATGCTGAAGTGCCACAGCCCCCCTCCCCCTTGAACCTCTCTCTCCCCCCTTACAACCCCTACTCAGCCTACTGCAGTCCCTTACGAACGCCGACCCACATGCATGCATGCGCGCAGAATCACGACCTCGCGCCCGAGCTCTTCCGACTGAACACGCTCGGCATGTGGACAAAGCTGCGCCCGGGCGTGCGCGAGTTCCTGCGCAGGTGTGTGAGGCCAAAACAGTGCTTTTGTGTTCGGCTCTGCACAGCCATTTGGCTGTAATCCGGCTGTACCCGCAGGTTAGGGTTTAGGTTCAATATCGAGGTCCGCAGTGGAAATAACACCCATAACCGCCAACCATGCGCAGGGCTGCCGAGAAGTTTGAGCTGTGGATCCACACCAACGGGTCGCGCGCGTACGCGGACGCCGTCGTGGACCTGCTCGACCCACACGGCATGTTCTTCGGGGGGCGGGTCATTGCTGCGGGCGTGCCAGGTGTGTGTGTGTGTGTGTGTGTGTGTGTGTGTGTGTGTGTGGTCAACTTTACAGTCTTGTTGGACGCCTTTACTGGCATGTTAGACTTGTGCTTGCGCAATCAATGCCTGAGGCAGGCAGATATTTAGCACCCGCACTAGTCCACTGAGTGGATATACATTGACTGTGTCCATCCCACTAGCTCTAGTCCATCTGGTCGCGCCATGCGTCTCAGTTCGGGCTGCCAGCCTGGCCACCCTCCTCCTCCTTCTCCTGTGTGTGTGGTTTTTTTTTTATTGGGGGAGGGGGGCTGCGATGCAAAGGAGCCGAGGAGGAGCAACTGCTGCTTGGGTGGCGCCTGTGTGTTGTTAGTGAGAGGCTCGGTGGCACACGAACAGCTGTTTGGGTGCCGCCCGTGTTGGGAAGAACATGGGATGTTCTTTGGGGGGGGGGGGGGACATTGCTGCTGGGGTGCCAGGTGGGGAACAGATTCAAAATACGGTTGAATCAACTGCTGCTGGAGCGCTGCCCGTCTCACCGTGCGCCGCGCCCACGGCTGTACGAATTCCCCTCCTAAACCCCGCCCCTGCGATGCACCTCGCCCTCGCGCAGAGGGCGACCCCGCTTCACCTAGGACCCTAGACCCCACCAAGCGCCTCATGGCAGGGCTCGAGGGCCGCGCCCTCAACCCTCCTCTCCACCTGAACTCCACTAATAAACCACCCTGGTTTGTGCGTGTGCAGAGGGCGACCCCGCGGCTGCGCACGCCAAGCGCCTCATGGCAGGGCTCGAGCCGTCACGTCATCATCTTCTTCACGTCATCATTTACTTCACTGAACCCCACTTGTGAACCACCCGTGCCTGTGCGTGCGCAGAGGGCGACCCCGCGGCCGCGCACGCCAAGCGCCTCATGGCTGGGCTCGAGGGCCGCGAGCCCGTCACGACCATCCTCCCCAACTGAGCCTCTGACTGCACCCCACCAACAAACCACCGTACCTGTGCGTGCGCAGAAGGCGACCCCGCGGCCGCGCACGCCAAGCGCCTCATGGCAGAGCTCGAGCCCGTCACGATCGTTCACTTCAACTGAACCCTCCTTATAAACCACCCGCGCCTGTGTATGTGCAGAGGGCGACCCCGCGGCCGCGCACGCCAAGCGCCGTATAGCAGGGCTCGAGGGCCGCGAGCCGGTGACGATCATCCTCCCCAACTGAGCCCCTGAGTGCACCCCACCAACAAACCACCCGTGCCTGTGCGTGCGCAGAGGGCGACCCCGCGGCTGCGCACGCCAAGCGCCTCGTGGCAGGGCTCGAGCCCGTCACGATCGTTCACTTCGACTGAACCCTCCTTATAAACCACCCGTGCCTGTGCGTGCGCAGAGGGCGACCCCGCGGCCGCGCACGCCAAGCGCCTCGTGGCAGGGCTCGAGCCCGACACGATCGTTCACTTCAACTGAACCCTCCTTATAAACCACCCGTGCCTGTGCGTGCGCAGAGGGCGACCCCGCGGCCGCGCTCGCCAAGCGCCTCATGGCAGGGCTCGAGCCCGTCACGATCGTTCACTTCAACTGGACCCTCCTTATAAACCACCCGTGCCTGTGCGTGCGCAGAGGGCGACCCCGCGGCCGCGCACGCCAAGCGCCTTATGGCAGGGCTCGAGGGCCGCGAGCCCGTGACGATCATCCTCGATGACTCGTCAGCCGTCTGGCCGCACGACCGCCGCAACCTGTTCATGGTCGAGCGCTACCTGTACTTCCCGGCTTCGCGGCGCAAGTTTGGAATGGAGGTGCGTGTGTGTGTGGTGTGTGTGTGCGTGCGTGTCGAGGTGCGTGTGTGTGTGTGTGGAGGTGCGGGTGTGTACCTCAGTACGGGTGTGTTTGCTGTGCAGTGCGTGTGGAGGTTTTCGTGCGTCTGGAGGTGCGTGTGGAGGTGCGTGTGCGGAGGTGCTGTCCGGCGTCGCGGCGCAAGTTTGGAATGGAGGTGCGTGTGTGTGAGGTGTGGGTGTGGAGGTGTGGGTGTGGGTGTGAAGGTGCGGGTGTGTTTGCTGTGCGGTGTGTGTGGAGGTTTGTGTGTGTGTGTGTGTGTGTGTGCGTGTGTGGAGGTGCGTGTGCGGAGGTGCCTCTTGGCGTCGCGGCGCAAGTTTGGCATGGAGGTGCGTGCGCGTGTGTGTCTGCTGTGTGGAGGTGTGGATGTGAAGGTGCGTGCGCGTGTGTTTGCACGCGCGGAGGTGCGTGTGTGGAGGTGCGCGCGTGCGTGTGTTTGCGCGTGTGGAGGTGCGTGTGTTGAGGTGTGTGTGGAGGTGCGCGCGTGCGTGTGTATTAGCGCGTGTAGAGGCGCGTGTGTGGAGGTGTGTGTGGAGGTGCGCGCGTACGTGTGTGTTTGCTGTGTGGAGGTGCGTGTGCGCCACCCCGTCCCTTTTTTCTCTCCTCGCCCACCCCACACTCCCCCACACAGGGCAAGGCACTGCTGGGGATCAACTGCGACGAGTGCCCCGAGCGCGGCATGCTCGTATGACAGCGACGCACATGCCTCCCTCTCCACATTTTCCCACTCCCCCACCCTCCCCCACACCCACCCCACCCTCCCCCACACACAGGGCAAGGCACTGCAGGAGATCAACCACGAGAACCCGAGCGCGGCATGCTCGTATGACAGTCGCACATGCCCTCTCTCCACATTTTCCCCCACACTCACCCCACACCCCACACTCCCTCACACGCAGGGCAAAGCACTGCTTGAGATCAACCGCGACGAGTGCCCCGCGCACGGCATGCTCATGACAGCGTCACACATGCCCTCTCTCCACATTTTCCCATGTTCCCACACTCCCCCACACCCCACACTTCCTGAAACACAGGGCAAGGCACTCCTTGAAATCAACCGTGACGAGTGCCCCGAGCGCGGCATGCTCATGACGGCGTCGCACGTGCTCGACCGCCTACACTCTGTCGTGTTCACGTCGCTCAACCAGCCGGGCATGGCGCCCCCGAGCGCCGACTCGTCGCTGCAGCCATGGTGAGCAGTCGGGCCCGCAACCCTGGTATCACTAACTAGGAGGAGGGGGGGCAAATTATGACACTTTGCTTTGTTCCAGCTGATCCCTGCTGTGTGGCTGTGAGCCTGCCCCCCCCCCCCCCACCCCCCCCGCTCTAGACTTGAGCTCAGGAACCTCCTAGGTAGCCTAACTAACTGTCTTTCATGCAAGGCCGGGGATGCCCCCCCCCCTGGACGCGGACCCGTCGCTGGGGCCGCAAAAGCTTGTAGTCATGCTTGCAACCCGAATCCGTGGATCCTTCTGTACTCCACGGCGTGTCAACACACACGCACACACGCACACCCACACCCACACATGCACACACACATACATCATCATCCTCACACCCGCAGGGACGTGCGCAACGTGATGGACGACGAGCGGCGCAGGGTGCTGCACGGCGTGTCGATCGTGTTCTCGCGCGTCATCCCGCTCGAGCAGGACCCGCGCACGCACGCGGTACGTGGGCAGTTACAGTTACATCGGCTTTCCAGCAAAGACTACCTCTAGTCCTAGTACCACCGCCTAGACCCAAGTCCAGTTCTGGCCCTAACAATTACTTGTGAGGAGCGGTAGCCACCAGCCGGCTGCCTGCCAACGTGTAGTCCCAGAGCAAAAAGGAGAGCTATTGTGCGACGCCTCCAAAATAGGTCCTAACTGCTTCTAGGGGATAGGGGGTCAAGTGGCGCTTGCCAATCTACTTGACCGCCGTGGTGGAGGGGCCGGCGCCTGAGGGGCAGCCGGACCGTACACCACGGCTCTCCACCCGACCCTATCCTGAGCACGCTCAAACGCCGTGTCCGAAAAAGTCTTCCAATCAGAACGAGTGCCACTAGTTTCGCCTAGCTGCTGAATCAGTAGCTTAAGAAAATAGTGTCGGGAGGAGACTGGAGGCCGGCCTTGCTGCCGAGCCACATCCATTGTGCAGTCAAAAGTCGTACGAGGAAGACGAGAAGCCGGCATGCGCATCACATGGCCTAGCCACTGCATTGATCGCTTTGCCACAAGGCTCTCAATTGGCTCAGTGTCGCACGCCTGCCGAATATAAGTTTATCTGTTCCGGTCGACCAGGCGCACGCCCAGAATGCGACGAAGGCAGTTAGAGTGGGCAACCTCCAATCGAGTCAGTTGTGTTTTAGTAGGGGCCCGTGTTTCGGTACGTGGGCACTGTTTTTTTTTACAGTTTTTACATGTACGCGCCCGGAGGACCCCAGGGCATGAGTTAAGGCCTAGTGACACTACACGTCTAGGGGAGCTCTACTAGTAGAGCCCGCAAGGCCACGCAGCGCGCCAGCCTATCAAGTGGTCACACTGGGAAGACGCGTGGTGGCATGCACGCGAGGGTTTCCTTGGGGTCAGTAATTCTTTCGTTCCTCCCGAAGAGGGATTTCCGGAATTTCGGGCTGCAGCCCGAAGAATTTCTTCGAAAAAAACGCCCCCGCATTTCGTGTTTCTTGAACGCACTCTTTAAACCATCCGACACGCGCCGGCGTCTGGGCATGCTTTTTTTTGTTTCCCGATCGGGAAGGAGACGCCTGATGCACTCGCAGAGTGCACTGCACGCGCCATGCTGCCGGGACTCTGTCTGCGTGCACGTGTACTCACATAACCCGTGCCCGCCACCGCCCTCGCAGCTGTGGCGGCTCGCCGAGCAGTTTGGCGCGGCGTGCGCGACGGGCGTGAGCGAAGCGACGTCGCACGTGGTCGCCAACTCTCGCGGGACAGAGAAGACGTTTTGGGCGGCGCAAAACGGGCGGCACGTCGTCACGCCCGCGTGGCTCGAGTGCTCGTGCGTGCTGTGGCGCAAGGCGGTCGAGGACAGGTTTGGCGTGCCGGCTGCGCCGCCGCCGGTGGCAGCGGTGTCGGGAGGCGCGAGCGGGGCGCCGCCAGGGCTGTGATGGATGACCCGGCCGGACGGACGGGTGCTGCGCTTTTCGCAACCCGTCTCGCCTCGCTCTGGGCAGGCACGGGCAGAGCAGGGCGTTGTGGCGGACCGCCGCGCATGTCGGATGATGGGGCTGTGCTGTGGTGATGATCCCGTGCTTAGGCGGTGGAACAGTCACTGAGTGTGCCGGCGTCAAACTGATGGACTGGACTCACGTGTGCAACGTGTGGCGGTCCCTGTGTCATCACGCGTCGTCTCTGGCTTGCGCGTGTCCGGCATGCAAGGATGGACCACAGGGCCGATAGCTGAATAGCAGCTGTGTAGGCTGCAATTGGGGGAGGGAGGAGAAGAACGGTTGGTCACTTGATATCACACCTCCCCCCAAACGCAGTGTGGCCCTCCGTAGCCCTCTCTCCTTCTAAATCAGATACCCGACGCTGATCAGCGACAACTATGCCTCTCTGACTTCGTATTCACTTGTCAGTTAGGGCTTAGGCCGTCGCACCTCGCTCGCCATGCTGCGGCGCTGCGGCGCGCAGCCCCTCTGCGCCGCGCCCATGTGGCGAATGGGAGGGCCTCAGCTGCAAGCAGCGTCCATGCGTGGGGCAACATGGCGGCTGCCAGTGAGGCGTGCGCATGTGCAGGCATGCGCCCATGCGTCCCATGCACATGTCGCTCGCTCGGGCGACGGCAGCACAGAGGAGAATGGCAGCACAGAGAAGAAGGCGAGCAGCTCAGCGGGGCAGGAGCAGATCAACAACGAAGTGGAGTTCGACCTAGATGAGATCGCTGATGCCCCCCTGATAGCTGCGCTTCAGAGGATGCAGCAGGGAGGGGCGCACGCTGAGGCGGATGAGCCGAGTTTTTAGTTCAAGGTCTCCAGCCGCGGAATTGAGCGCATTGAGCGCGTGGGCTCCAGCCAGGGCGTGCCGACCGAGGTGCGTGCATGCATGCCATGCGCGCACGCATGGTGCCCCCTGTGCCTGCACCGCCATACATGCCCACACCACACCATGGCACCACTGCTCAAGCACACACACACAGACACACAAACAAACAAACATGTACACACGCATGCTCGCAGGCAAGGAGTGCTGCAGAAGAAGAGGACCTCCTGAGGTCTCTGATCACAGCAACGCTCAGCCGGGCTGAGGGTCTTGGCGACGGCTCGCAGGCAAGGAGTGTTGCAGAAGAAGAGGACCTTACGATGTCTCTGATCAAAGCAATGATAAGCCGGACTGGGCGTCCCGACGACGGCTCTCACTTGGTTGAGGGCAGCACCGAGCAGGGGGGCGATGATATCTTTGTTGCCGGCGAACGCTGGGTCGAGATGAAGGATCGCATCGAGGAGCAGGCGCAGGAGAGGCAGGAGCACATGACAGCCCTGCAATCCACCATGAATCTGTTGGTCGAGAAGAAGAAGAAGCAGAAAGTGGACTATGGCGGGCTCGATGGAGCAATGCGCTTGGTGTTGCCAGGCGCGACATCAGGGCCATGGTTGGAGCGGGATCTGATGCACTGTCGCCTAAGGTAAGCTTAATTGCGTATGCATGACCACGCAACATAGTGCACCATGCACCATGCACTGCACCACTGCTCAAGCTCAGACACACACACGCACACTCGCAGCAACGGCTTGCTGCAGACGAGATTGCTGGGTTGATCAGCCTTACTGAGCTTCCTCTTGCTGTGCTGGAACGAGCGCTTGCCGGTTGCTCAAAAGCGGTCCAGTCCCACAAAAATGATCAAGTGTTCTTGCAACTGGCAAAGAGGTGCATGCAGCTGTTAGAGCCTGGGCTGCGTGCCCCCAAGCCGCCCTCTGTGCACTCCACCGGCTTCACCAAGGCGGGTGCAGAGCCGAGCAGCCGTCGCCATCGTAGGGGGCGAGATGCGGTGAAATTGTGCTTGGAAGTCCTGGTCGTGCATGACCACCTGTGGCGCAGCGGAGCGGGGCTGCAGCACCTCCATGCCAAGTCTGACTGCCTGGTCAATGCAGCAGTGAAGCGGATGCTTGAAGAGGGCATGGATCACAGTGTGCTGCTGGGGAGCATTGCGGCGGCGAGCCATACCATCCTGTACACTCCGTTTCGCGAGGTCACCAACAAGCTGCTCGACACGTTCAAGACCAGCCCAGCAGCTCTGCTCAGCCCACTCCTGCTGGAGGCTCCCCACAACAGGCTCAACTCTTCTCTGGCGCACATGTGGCACGTTGAGTTCCCAGACGTCGCGAGTAAACTCGCGTGGCCCGGCGCTTCATACGCCGCCAGCCTGGCAGAGGCGCTGCTCACCTCCCCCCAGATCCTGCCAGGGGGTGAGGCCGAGTGCGCGCTTTTCTTCATGGAGCTGCTGGCCACACCAGGCCTGACGCAGGCTACTGGCACAGATGCGGCATGGCGCCAGACGGCAGGCAAGATATTCGACTTCTGCATGTGCGTGAGGCGAGGCACGAACCTGTCGGATGTGCGACAGCTGCAGTCCCTCGTCAGCCTCCTACAGCTGGCGCCAGCGTACGATGGTGTCAAGGTTCAGGCTGAGACGTACGAGCTAACAATCACAGCTGCCGCGGCGACGCAGCAACCCGAGCTGTGTGCCAGCATCTTTGAGCTGTTCGTGCGCGCTTGCGAGCGCAATGTCTGGGAGCCTGTGCGGCCCGCCCTGCTGGAGGCACTGGTGCGCACGTGCGACGTGGGCACCATTGTGGAGGACTCCCTGGGCATCCTCTCCAAGCCAAAGCAGCGTAGCACCCTCGTCACTGGCCTGCTGGCAGCCAGCACAGCAGTTGGCAGTGCAGACTGGGCCGTGGCTTGCCTAGCTCAGGCCGCGCCCCAGCAGCCTTGCTGATGCAGCGATGCGGGCGCAGGCGTGCGTGGACCTGCTGGACACACCGCCCAGTGGCTCTACATCTGCTGTGCCGTCTGGTGTGGCTGCGGCGGCAGCGCCAGTGCTTCAGGCCCTGCTCTACGCACCAATTGGCGGCCCCAACCTGGAGTTGTTGCTTGCTCTGCCGAGCAGCACGCGCAACGCTCGCGTGCGCGCGCTCCTCAGCACAGGAAGCGATGCCACCTCGATGGCGTCGCTGCGCCCGCTCGTTCTGGACCTCAGTCCCTCGCGGCGCGGCGCGAAGCTGCTGCTCTCTGAGCACCTCCTGCTGTCCACCTCTCCGCACCTGCTGCTCAAGATGGCCTCGCTGCCGCCTGCTGACGGGTGGCCTGGCTGGGGGCGCAGCCTGCTGTCTGCGCTGCAACAGGTGCCGTTTGAGCAGCGGGCCGGTGCTCTTGCTGCGGGCGGAGCGTCCGCACTGGCGCAGCTGCTGCTCCACGACATAGGCAAGTTACGCGTGTGCAGTGAGTGCACTTGAACGCTGGGGAAGCAGGGAGGCACAACAGCAGAACGTCTGCGCTACCAGGCCTGTAACGCATGCCGTATCGCTCCCCAGGTCCCGAACTCACGCGCCCCCCTTGCTGGTGCCCGCCTCTCCCACAGGTGGTCACACACAGCCCCAGCTGCTGGTTAGCTTCCTGGAGGAGCACGTGGCCACGGGCGTGGCCAGCTCCCCTGGGGCGGCTGTTGATGACAGCGGCGAGCCTGGCATCAGCGCTGCTCCGCTAGCGAGCATTCAGCAGGCGGACTGGCGGCGCCTGGTTTCTGGCATGCTGGACTTATGCAAGGGCGACCAGGCGATCACGCGCGCCACCACGCGCGTCGTAGAGATGGCGCTGGCAGTGAGTGCGCGCCCGCAGGCAGGCGGCAATGTCGAGGCGCGGCTAGTGGCAGAGACACGCTGGGTCGTCATGGAGGTGAGTGGGCGCGCGGCAGTGTGCACGGCATGTTCCGCACGCCGGCTGCCCCTGCTCAATTTAAGCTGATCTGATATGGGGGGGCCAGGGAAGGGGAACGGAGACAAAGCTCAGATGCACGTGCGCCAACCTCTGCCCGCAGGCCATGTTTGCTCCAAGAAAGCTGCGCCACGCAGCAGCGGTGGGCGTGGCACGTGACCTGCTGATGGGGCTGCAAAGCCGTGGCTGGCACCTGCAGGCCTCTGCAAGCCTGGTTCAGGGTGCGGCAGCTCCTGATGGGGCAGAGGCGGAGGTCGTGCGTGAGTGCACCGGCCTCCTTGCAGGCTTGGGATGCGAGCGCTCCCTACACCGCGATGAGGCAGTTGCGGTGCGCGAGTCGCTTCAGCCGTGCATCGCAGACCTGTGCGCTTCTCTTGCGCAGTTGGGAGGGCGGTGGGCGAACATCATGTGCTCGCAGGCGGGGGGAGACGCGTCCCAGACGCTGCTCTTTGCCGCAGAGGCGTGCCACAAACGCTGCGTCTTGCCACTGGTCGACCTGCTACGCGCGCACATGAGCAGCGTGTCCAAGGAGGCAAGTCACGCATTGCGCATTCTGTTCACGCACGGCCTCGCTCACCCACCTTCCCATCCTCACCACCCCTTCCAATGCCACCCCGTGTTGCAGGTGCCAACGCGTCTGGCTGAGCTGGTGCTGGAGGCGGTGGCAGATCTGGAGCTCTGGGACCTGGGTGAGTGGTTGAGCCTGGGCTGGAGCGCGTGCGCACGCCCGCAGCATGCGTCGGCCCGCCTGCCTTGCCTCTGCTGACACACGCCTGCCTGCTGTGTGCCCCACGCACACGCCAGGCGCCCCGCTCCTGCGTGCCCTGCGCCTGGAGCCCGACAGATGGTGCCCTGATCGCGCGGCCGCGTTTGCGAGGAAGCAGTTGCTGGACCTGCCAACAGCCGAGCGTCGCGCAGCGCTGTGCCTGCTCCTGGCTGCTGCGTCGACGTGGCCAGGCATTGAGCCCGGCACAGCTGCACGTGCACTGGTTGAGGTGGCTGAGCTGCTGCCGATGTGTGCTACTGACGGTGACCTCCGCACCACGCAGCCGTTGGTGCTGGCTGCGTACCGCGAGGCAGCCGCGCCCGCAGCCTCTGTGGCTGCGGCCACGCGGAGCGACAGCCCTGGTGCTGACCCTCAGCCACTGCACCTCGACCCTCACCAGCTGTACCAGGCAGCTGCGCTCTCAGCAGGCGTGGCTGTGTCTGGCAGCAGTGCAGGCGCGACCTCAGTGCGGCCGAGCGTGTCCACGGTGCTTGATTTGTTGGCTGTGTGCGACGCAGCACAGCTGCCGCTTGAGGCGGTGCACCAGACACTGAGCGAACTCGACGGCATGCTGCCGCTCGACAGGAGCAGCAGCAGTGGCATCAGCAGCAACAGCAGCAGCAGCAGCGAGAGCGACAGTGGAGATGGGGCAGAGGCAGAGGTTGAGCCGCCCTTGGACGAGCAGTCTGTGGCAGCCAGTCTGAGGCCATGGCCATCGGCAACGGCGCTCGCTTCTTTCGCGGCAGCCTCACCGTGTTTCTGGCGCTGCTCCGGCGGCGCGGCACGAGTGGCGTCGACAGCACGGGCGCGATGCAGATGGTGCTCGACGCTATCAACGATCCATCGGCATCGCAGGATGAGCAGGGGCGGCTGCTGAGTGAGCTGATTCATGATGATGATGATGATGATGATGATGAGCGGATTGGTGCCGTCAGTGAGAAGGGGTACTATGCAATGGAGGAGGCAGCTGCTGCAGCAGGAGGGCAGGCAGGTTGCGCAATCGTCGCTGGTGACCAGTGGCTGGCCCGCATGCGGGGGCACCAGTGGCCCCTCCCCAGCTCCTGGACTGTGCCGGCCGCAGCAGAGAGCGCTCTGGCTCCGGAGCATCTGACCGACAGCAGCACCTCCGAGGTCGATGGCAGCAGCGTCGAGGGGCGCGTGGCATACTACAGTGGGATGGAGATGAAGGCAGCCGACCGCCAGCTGATGGAGAGGCGGCACCCAGGGAGCGTCATTGTCTGGTACGAGAGCGACGACACCGGTGGCAAGGCCCCAACTCAGCGTTTGTGCAAGAGCATCGCGCGCGGCGTGTACGTGCGCGTGTACATTGACATTCGGTGGTCTGGGCATCGGAGCACGGGGCAGGTGACGCGCAAGTGCCGGCAGTGGCGAGTGCCGTTCCAGACGTTGTCGCCACAGGTCAAGAGCAAGCTGAAGGCGGAGGCGAGGCCGCAACAGCAGGGGTAGGACGTGCACTAGCTAGACACACCCCTACAAAGTAGTAGCGCACCAGCACGAAGCTACAAGGGGGTACCAGGCACACAGATTACCCCCCCAACACATGGCCTATGCATAATAGCGTCTGGGGCAGAGCGCTGCCGCTGCGGCCGCTGCCGCGGCCGCTGTCTCTGGCAGCACCCCTACACACAGCGAGGTCGCCGGCGCGCTAGTCGCCCGCGCGGCCACCCTCACAGACTCGGTGAGCAGCGGTTCCCCCGGCTCAGACTCCCCGCCACGCCACCGCGCGTGCGTCGGTGAGACACAGAACCAGCTTCCGGCGCTCCCTGGGGCGCTGGGGGCGGCCACGTACGCGGAGGCTGCGCAACACATGCATGGAGGCGCCAGCAACCACATTTCGGCCTCGGCCGACACCACAGACCCCCTCCGCGCCATCCTGGCGGAGCAGGCTGACCACAGAGGCCTGGTAGGCGGGCTGGTGGACAGGGAGGCGAGCGCGCGCGCTCAGCCACAGAATGCTCCGACGCATGTGGGCGCGACACAGATTGCCGACGCCGGCCACAGCAGCGACGCCCTCGCGGTGGTGCTCGCTGTGGTCCAGGCGCAGACGCAACAGATTGCGTCCCTCGTGGACCTGGTGCACCTCCTGGTGAGCCGCGTCCCCGGGGCGCCCATGCAGATGCCGCATGCGGCCCACAGTGCGCCCCGCGCGGCGCCTGCTGCCAAGGCTGCTCAGCCTGCCCGGCCCGCTGCTGCTGCCGCCCCTGTGGCGTCGGCAGCGGGCGCGCCGGCGGCGGAGCGGCCTGCCGCGGCGGGCGCCGCGCGTGCCGCATCTGCGCGCGGCCCCTCCCGCCGGGGGGGGCTGCCCGCGCGTGTGGGCGAAACGTCGCTGTGCCGCAGCCACGTGCTGTCCATCCCTGTGGCAGTCGCCACCAGGCTCATAGCGGGCCATGGCTCTGAAGGCCAGGTGGCGGCGGCGGCTGTGCGGGTTGCTGCAGCCGCCGTGGACGGCGTCAGCCTGCCCGTCTGCCTGGCTATGAATCTCGTGCGCTTTGTGCACGACGTCTCTGGCCGGGATAGGCCGGCTGGTGGCGGGGTCGTGTCCGCGTCGTTCCTCAACGCCAAGCCTGCCGTCGGGGGCATTGGTGTGGAGCCGCGCCGGGGCGGCGTGCTACGTGTGCTCTTTACCGTGGCGTCTGACGCTGTGGCCGACACCGTCGTGCGCTCCCGCCGCAACCTGCGCGACGTGGACCCGTCGGCTGCTGTCTTCGACGTCCTCAGTGACCGCGAGGAGGCGCAGCACCGGGCGCTGTGGCCCGCTTTCCTCGCCGCCAAGGCTGCGGGGAAGCGGGCGCAGTTCCACCGCGCGCGCCTCGTCGTTGACGGCGAGCGGGTGCCTGCACCTGCTTGCTAGATGGCATTCCCTCTGGGGGTGTTTTTGAAGGGGAGGTGGCGCCACACGCGTGCGGTGGCGGGTGCGGTGTGGTCGCTGAGTAGAGTGCTGCGGCGGGTGTGCTACTAGCCCCGCTTCCGGTGGTCTGGGGGAGGGCTTTTTGGTCCCTTCATGGTTTTATACCTTGGGTCCGCCCCCTGGCCATTTGAGGGGCTGGGTGTGCAGCCTGCACAGTGGTGCTGCTTGCTTGGCGCCCGCCACCAAGTGTGGATGGCGTTACCGTGGGCTACTTGTAGCTTGACCTTTTGTGGGCCTTGAGCCTTGATTCTCTTAGTCCCACTGGAGCTTTGGAACCGTACGTGTGACCGCCAGAAGTGGATTGTAAAACTCTCATCATCATCAAAATAGCATGGTAACTGGGTTTTATTATGGGGGAGTTGCCGTGGCACGCTGATTAGGGTGGTACAATGCTGCTGCTGTATCTGCCGGCTATTTTAGGGGGGGTAAACTGCAGGCCAGGGGGTAGTAAATTAGGCCCCGAATTCACTGTGTAGGGCACTAACAAGTTTGATTGCGCCCATGCGATGACATGATGATTTTTTTTTTTTTTTTTTTTTTTTGATTAGAGTTTTACAATCCACTTCTGGCGGTCACACGTACGGTTCCAAAGCTCCAGTGGGACTTAGAGAAACAAGGCTCAAGGCCCACAAAAGGTCAAGCTACAAGTAGCCCACGATGATGTGGTGAGAGAGAGCTGATCGAGTCGAGCAGATGCCCCTAGGCATGCATATGGGCATGTAATGTGACATGAACAGTATCCCCGATCAAATTCATTCGAGAAGGATTGTCCCGTTTTGAACCCAGGAAGCTGGTCTGAATCGATGTCTAGGTGTGTCCCCCCGGCACAGCTCCGTTCGTTCTCCCAGCTCACCATCAAATTCTACAAATGCGTGTGTGCCCCGCAAGGTCGCGCTGCTGTGCGTCCGCGATGGGTTTATTGCGGGCATGCTACAGGCGTGCCGCGACGTCCGCCCCTCTCCAGGCCGCGATTCAGCCATCAGACTCAGCATTGCGTCATCGTCCGCGATGCACCAGGGCGGGGGTATTGGAGGCCGGGCCGCGTGTTCTGGTGTGTGTGTGTGTGTGTGTGTGGTGGGTCGGTGGGGGGAAACTGGGGGGCCTGGGGGGAGATTCAAGGGAACCGGGGGCAACCCGGGAGGGGGGGGGGCATCACGAGGGTGGGGAGGTCATGATCACCCTGGGGTAGGGTGGGTGGGGCTAGGTGGGGGGTGGCATGAAGAGGGTGGCTGGCAGGCGAGTCCGTGTGCAGTGGTGGTGGGGTGGTGGTGGTGGTCAGGTGTGGTGGTAAGTGGCAGGAGGGGGGAGGGGGAGGGGGTCCACTGCTACGCCGATCGGGACGCGGAGCCTTTACATACAATGAGGCCCCCAGTGATCATTGCTATGGCAGTATACCTGGGGCTGCTGGACAGGGAGGCGAGGGCGCGCGCCCAGCCACAGAATGCGCCGACGCAGGTGGGCGCGCCACAGGTTGCCGACGCCGGCCACAGCGGTGCCCTTGCGGGGGTGCTCGCTGTGGTGCAGGCGCAGGCGCAACAGATTGCGTCCCTGGTGGATGTGGTGAGCCTCCTGGTGAGCCGCGTCCCTGGGGCGCCCATGCAGATGCCGCATGCAGAGCCCGCCCGCGCGCGGGCCGGCCATGCGGCCCACAGTGCGGCGCCCCGCGCTGCGCCTGCTGCCGAGGCTGCTCAGCCTGCCCGGCCCGCTGCTGCTGCCGCCCCTGTGGCGTCGGCGGGGGGGGGGCCGGCGACGGAGCGGCCTGCGTCGGGCGCCACGCGTGCCGCATCTGCGCGCGGCCCCTCCCGCCGGGGGGGGCTGCCTGCGCGTGTGGGCGACACGTCGCTGCGCCGCAGCTTCGTGCTGTCCATCCCGGTGGCACGCGGCGCCAACTGGTTCCTCGCGGGCGGTGGCAGGCGGATGGATGAAGAGGAGGCGACGGCGGCGGCGGCGGAGCGGATCGCTGCAGCTGCCGAGGACGGCACCAGCCTGCCCGTCCGCCTGGCTACGGATGTCGTGCGCTTCCTCTACGGCGGCACCGGCCGGCGGGAGCCGGCTGATGGTGGCGTCGTGTCCGCGTCGCTCCTCAACGCCAAGCCTGCCGTCGGGGGCATCGGCGTGGAGCCACGCGGGGGCGGTGTGCTGCGTGTGCTCTTCACCGTGGCGTCTGACGCCGTGGCCGACACTGTCGTGCGCTGGCGCCACGAGCTGCGCCGCTGCGTGGACTCGACTGCAGTCTTCGACGTCCTCAGTGACCGCGAGGAGGCGCAGCACCAGGCGCTGTGGCCCGCTTTCCTCGCCGCCAAGGTTGCGGGGAAGCGGGCGCAGTTCCACCGCGCGCGCCTCGTCGTTGACGGCGAGCGGGTGCCTGCACCTGCTTGCTAGATGGCATTCCCTCTGGGGGTGTTTTTGAAGGGGAGGTGGCGCCACACGCGTGCGGTGGCGGGTGCGGTGTGGTCGCTGAGTAGAGTGCTGCGGCGGGTGTGCTACTAGCCCCGCTTCCGGTGGTCTGGGGGAGGGCTTTTTGGTCCCTTCATGGTTTTATACCTTGGGTCCGCCCTCTGGCCATTTGAGGGGCTGGGTGTGCAGCCTGCACAGTGGTGCTGCTTGCTTGGCGCCCGCCACCAAGTGTGGATGGCGTTACCGTGGGCTACTTGTAGCTTGACCTTTTGTGGGCCTTGAGCCTTGTTTCTCTAAGTCCCACTGGAGCTTTGGAACCGTACGTGTGACCGCCAGAAGTGGATTGTAAAACTCTCATCATCATATACCGCTCGGAGCGGAATTTGAGCGGAATTTTTATTAATTGATTTGTAGGCTATTCCGCTTTCCGCTTTTCCGCCTGGGGAAAAAAATAATTGTGCCGGGAAAAAGCCGGGAAAAAGCAGAATAATAATTAATTGCTAAATCCTTCCCCAGCACCAGCACCAGTACACCCACATCAGCCCCATGGCTGTTGCACATAGCAGACGGCATGCATGCTCTGTGCGCCGCCTGCACAGCGTCAATACATCCTGGTCGCGCGCCGCCGCATGCATGCGGTGACAGACTGTAGGAGCCCAACCTGGGACAGCGATCACCGCATGGTGGTACTGTCCATGCGCCTCCGCATGCGAGCCTCCCGCCATGCAGGCGGTTCTCAGCGGCGCGCATGGGACTCTTCACAACTGCGGCGCCCGGCTGTCCGTCGTGAGTTCAACCTCCAGCTGTCCGATCGCTTTGGGCTGCTGGAGGCCGTGCCGCCCGAGGGCGCTGATGCCCAGGCGGAGTACGACGCGATGACTGCTGCCATTCACGAGGTGGCCACCAACCACCTCCCTCCACGCGGCAGCCGCCGGCGGCGCGGCTGGCAGTTCACTCTGTCGCAGCGCACCCTCCGGCTCATGGACGCCCGGCAGCGCGCGCACACGGCATGGCTCAGGAGCAAGTCTGCTGCTGCCAAACGAGAGCGCAACCGCGCCAACCGCGCGGCCGACGCAGCTGTGCAGAGAGACAGGAAGAGGTGGATCGGCCAGCAGGTGACGGAGGCGCAAAAGACATGCTACGCAAGAAGAATCTGCGCCAGTTTGCGCGCGCGTGCGACAGGCTGGCGGGCCGCAGCCGCAGCCATCAGATCCCACCTGCCATGCGGGACGTCTCGGGCGCGCTGCACAGCGGTCCAGACGGGGTGCTGAAGGCCATGACAGAGTCATTCGACAAGCTATATGGCGGGGAGACCAAGCTCAGCGACGAGACCCTGAACCAGCTGGAGAACGATGTAGCGGCGTTTGAGCTCACACGCGCCACAGAGGTGGACGAGGCGCACGGGCGCCCCCCTGACCTGGCTGAGACGGAGGCGTGTGTGCGAGCGTTGCGCTCGGCCGCCGCTCCGGGCGGTGACCAGCTGGACGCCATGCTGTTGCGGTGCCCACCTGCCATCGCATGGCTCCACCGGGTCATCATCGCCGTATGGCGGTCGGGGAGAGCCCCGAGGGAATGGAAAACTGCTATTATCACACCGTTATATAAGGGGAAGGGTCCGCGTGACTCCCCTGGTAACTACCGCGGTATAAGCCTTCTCTCTATTGCCGGGAAAGTGTACGCTGCCATACTTCTGCACCGCGTCTCCACGCAGGTTGATGGTCAGTTGCATGAGGCTCAGTGTGGTTTCAGAAAAAGCAGAGGCACTGTTGATGCGATTTTCACTCTGCGCTCGCTGAGCGCGGCACATGCCGAGTACAAACAATGCATGGCTGTGGCATTTGTCGACTATTCTAAAGCTTACGATTGCATAAACCGTGCGGCACTGTGGAGAGTCCTTAGATTATATAGTGTTCATCCGCACATTATTGATCTGTTGGAGGATCTTCACACCAACACAGCAGCTGCCGTGCGGCTGGCTGGGAAAATCGGGCACGAATTCCCCGTGTCGTCTGGTGTGCGACAGGGTGCGTCATTGCTCCTGTGTTGTTCAATGTTTTTATTGACCACATAGTGAAAAAGGCGCTAGACATGATGCCAGAGGGGGCTGGCGTGTCAGTCGTGACCCGAGCCGGCGGCTCTGTGTTGTCGTCGTCGGTTGAGCGCATAGTAATGCTGATGTATGCCGACGATTTATGTTTGTTCTCGCATGACCCAGCTCAGTTGGCGCTTATGCTGAAAATCCTGGACAAAGTGTCCTCTAGCTTTGGCATGCAAATCAACGCCGCCAAGACAGAAGTGATGATTTTGCCAGCAGATTTTGTCGCGGATCTGCCCACGTTTGCGCTGACTGGTGGTGAAGTGAAGACCGTCTCTGCATTTAAGTATCTAGGGAGTTGGATAACCCAGAGTGGTGGTGTGGAAAAGGAGATCGGTGTGCGTGTCGGTCGCGCGCTGGGCGTGTTTGCGTCTTTTGATAAGATTTGGGCCAGCAAGAAGATGCAAGTGCAGTCTAAGATGCGGGTTTACAACACTTTCGTGCTGCCCCACTTTCTGTACGGCTGCGAAACATGGGCCCCTACTAAAACACAACTAACTCGATTGGAGGTTGCCCACTCTAACTGCCTTCGTCGCATTCTGGGTGTGCGCCTGGTCGACCGGCACAGATTAACTTATATTCGGCAGGCGTGCGACACTGAGCCAATTGAGAGCCTTGTGGCAAAGCGATCAATGCAGTGGCTAGGCCATGTGATGCGCATGCCGGCTTCTCGTCTTCCTCGTACGACTTTTGACTGCACAATGGATGTGGCTCGGCAGCAAGGCCGGCCTCCAGCCTCCTCCCGACACTATTTTCTTAAGCTACTGATTCAGCAGCTAGGCGAAACTAGTGGCACTCGTTCTGATTGGAAGACTTTTTCGGACACGGCGTTTGAGCGTGCTCAGGATAGGGTCGGGTGGAGAGCCGTGGTGTACGGTCCGGCTGCCCCTCAGGCGCCGGCCCCTCCACCACGGCGGTCAAGTAGATTGGCAAGCGCCACTTGACCCCCTATCCCCTAGAAGCAGTTAGGACCTATTTTGGAGGCGTCGCACAATAGCTCTCCTTTTTGCTCTGGGACTACACGTTGGCAGGCAGCCGGCTGGTGGCTACCGCCCCTCACAAGTAATTGTTAGGGCCAGAACTGGACTTGGGTCTAGGCGGTGGTACTAGGACTAGAGGTAGTCTTTGCTGGAAAGCCGATGTAACTGTAACTGCTAAGTCCTTCCCAAGGATCACTGGCCACATCACTGGCCCCCGAGAAATGAGACAAACGGGCTACCAAAGAGCAACGAGGCTTCTGCCTGGGACCCCTGCCCCCCAGCACTTCTTCCAAATCAACAAACAAAAAAAATCTCCTGGAACAGCTCAGCAGCTGGGGAGGCGCCACTGGTGCCCCCGCATGCGCGTCAGCCACACGCCACTGGCGGCGATCAAGCTACCCGCCTGCCCTCCTGCTGCTACCTCCTCCATTGCATAGTACCCCTCCTCGCTGACGGCATCAATCAGCTCACTCAACAGCTGCCCCTGCTCATTCTCTGAAGCCAATGGATCATTGACAGCGTCGAGGACCGTCTGCATCGCGCCCGCGTTGTCGACGCCGCTCGTGCCACGCTGCTGCAGCAGCGCAAGGAACACGGTTAGGCTGCCGTGGAAGAAGCGAGCGCCGTTCGCGATGGCCATGGCCTCGGCTGCGACAGACTGCTCGTCCGGAGGTGGCTCCACCTCTGACTCCGCAGCACCTCCTCCGCGGCTCCTGCTGCTGCTCCTGCTGCTGCTCCTGTCGAGCGGTAGCTTGCCGCTTAGCACGCTCAGCGCCAGTTGAACTGCCTCCAGCGGCAGCTGCGCTGCGTCGCTAACAGCCAGCAGGTCGAGCACCGTGGACGCGCTCGACCGCACTGAGGTCACGCCTGCACTGCTGCCAGCCACAGCCACACCCGCTGAGCGTGCAGCTGCCTCGTACAGCTGGCGAGGGTCGAGGTGCAGCGGCGGGGAGGCGGCCATGTTGGGGCGGCAGACAGGAGAAGGCATAGCGCTGCGCGGCCCCTCCCTCGAGCGGCGACCCTGCAGGCTGGCTGTGGGCAGGTCGAGCAGCTGCTTCCTCGCCATCTCGGCTGAGCGTTCAGATCCCCAGCTGTTGGGCTCCAGGCGCAGGGCATGCAGGAGCGGGGCGCCTGGCGTGTGTGGGCGGCACACAGCAGGCAGGCGTGTGTCAGCAGAGGCAAGGCAGGCGGGCCGACGCATGCTGCGAGCGTACGCACACTCTCAAGCCCATCTCAGCCACTCACCCAGTTCCCAAACCTCCAGATCCACCACTGCCTCGAGCACCAGCTCAGCCAGACGTGCCGGTACCTGCGCACACGGGATCGTTGGAAGGGGTGGTGAGGATGGGAAGGTGGATAATGCCGCGCGTGCGTAGTGCCGTGCGCGACTTGCCTCCTTGGACACGCTGCTCAGGTGCGCGCGTAGCAGGTCGACCAGTGGCACGTCACAGCGCTTGTGGCATGCCTCTGCGGCAAAGAGCAGCACCTGGGCTGCGTCTCCCCCCGCCTGCGAGCACATGCTGTCCGCCCACCACACTCCCTGCTGTGCAAGAGAAGCGCACAGGTCTTCGATGCACGGCTGAAGCCAGCCACGCACCGCAACTGCCTCAGGGCGGTCTGACGTCAGCGAGCGCTCGCGTCTGAAGCCTGCCAGCAGGCCAGCGCACTCGCGCATGACCTCCGCCTCTGCCCCATCAGCATCTGCCGCCCCCTGAACCAGGCTTGCAGAGGCGTGCAGGTGCCACCCACGGCCTTCCAGTCCCACCAGCAGGTTGCGCGCCATGCCCACTGACTCTGCGTGGCGCAGCTTCCCTGAGCGCAGAACAAACATGGCCTGCGGGAGAGGTCGGCGCACGTGCATCTGTACTTCCCCTGTGTGCCTCCTTGCCGCTCCTTATCAGAGCAGTGCACACGCAGCTCAGAGTCCCCCCCATAAGGCATCGGGGGTGCATCAACAGGCCGTGCATACTGCCGAGCGCGCACCCACCTCCATGACGACCCAGCGCGTCTCCGCCACCAGCCGTGCCTCCACATTGCCACCTGCCTGCGGGCGCGCACTCGCAGCCAGCGCCATCTCTACGACGCGTGCGGTGGCGTGCATGATGGCCTCGTCGCCCTTGCACAAGTCCAGCATGCCGGAAACCAGGCACCGCCAGTCTGCCTGCTGAATGCTCGCCAGCGAAGCACGGCTGCCTCCGCCACTGCTGCTGTCATCAACAGCCGCCCCAGGGGAGCTGGCTACGCCTGTGTCCACATGCTCCTCCAAGAAGCTGACCAGCAGCTGGGGCTGTACGTCACCACCTGTGGGAGAGGTGGGCGCGAGCAGGGCTGGGCGTGTGAGTTCAGGATCATCTGAGCGATACGTGCATGCTCTGCGGGCCTGTTAGGCAGCCCCCTCAATCCCACGCCCCGAGGGTGCGCACTGCAAGCTGTAAACTGTAAATCGCTGCGGGCCTGGCGGCTCAGATGTTCTGCTGCTGTGCTTCCCTTCTTCCCCAACGTTTAAGTACACTACACGCGCGTGACTTGCCTGTGTCATGGAGCAGCAGCTGCGCTGGTGTGGCTCCGCCGGCAGCAAGCGCAGAAGCCTGCTCCTCAGAGGGAAGCTGCTGCAGCGTAGTCAGCAGGTTGCGTCCCCAACCGGGCCACCTGCCAGCAGGTGGCAGCGAGGCCATCTTGAGCAGCAGGAGTGGAGAGGTAGACAACAGGTGGAAGTCTGAGAGCAGCTGCTCAGCGTCGCGCTGCGAGGGACTGAGGTCCAGAATGAGTGGACGCAGCGACGTCAACAAGACGGCAGGGTTACCTGTGCTGAGGAGCGTGCGCACAAGAGCGTCGCGCGTAGTGCTCGGCAGATCACGCAGCAGGTCCATGTTGTGGCCGCCACCCAGCGCGAAGAGCAGGTTCTGAAGCGCTGCCGCTGCCGCTGCCTCCACATCAGACGGTGCAGCAAATGCAGAGCCACCGGGCGGTGCGTCGAGCAGGTCCACGCACCCCTGCACCCGCATCGCTGCATCAGCGAGGCTGCTGGGGCACGGCATTGATGCCGCCTGAGCCAGGTTAGCCACCGCCCAGTCTGCACTTCCAACTTCGGTACTGGCTGCGAGCAGGCCAGTGATGAGGGTGCTGCGCTGCTCTGGCTTGGAGATGATGCCCATCGAGTCTTCCATGATGGTGCCCACGTCGCACGTGCGCACCACTACATAAAGCATTTCAAGCCGCGTGGGATCCCAGCCATTGCGCTTGGAGGCACGCAAGAACAGCCTGAAGACAAAGGCACACAGCTCGGGCTGCTGAGTTGCCGCGGCAGTTGCGATGTCAACCTCATATGATTCAGCCTCTAATTCGACACCCTCGTAGATTGACGCCAGCTCATGAAGGCTGACACGGGTCACCACCTGCGCGCTTGACACATCGGACAGGCCCGTGCCACGCGTGGCGCGCATACAGAATTTGAAGGTCCTGCTCGCTGTCGCGCACCATGCCGCATCTGTGCCAGCAGCCTGTGCTAGGCCTGGAGTGGTCAGCAGCTCCAAGAGGAAGATCATGCACTCGGCCTCACCCCCTGGAAGGATCTGGGGGGTGGCGATCAGCACGTCAGCCAGGCTGGCGGCGTATGACACGCCAGGCCACGCGAGCGTCGTTGCGACGTCTGGGAACTCCGATTGCCACACCTGCGCCAAAGACGCGATCCTGATTTGGGGAGCCTCCTCCAGGATTGGGCTCAGCAGAGCTGCTGGGTTGGTCTTGAACGTGTCGAGCAGCTTGGTGGCAACCTCACGTGACGGAGTGTACAGGAAGGTCTGGTTCAGCGCCACAATGCTCCCAAGCAGCACACTGTGATCTACGCCCTCGTCCAGCATCCGCTTCACAGCTGCATTGACCAGGCAGTCAGACCTGGCTCGGAGCAGCTCCAGCCCTGCTCCGCTGCGCCACAGACTGCCGTGCGCATCTAGGACGAACCGGCCCAACCGCGTTGCATCGGTGGACCTTGCACGTGGGTCAGCCCGAGAGAGAAAGGACCGAGACAGCTCGACCTGAAGCAGCGCGGCCTGCACCAGCTGCATGCACCTCCTTGCCACTCCCAGATAAGCTTGCTGGCGTCTGAGTAGCTGGGCTGTTGTATAAGCAACCTCAAGTACACTTGCTGCCAGGGACGCGTCGGTCAGAGAGAGCCGCGCAACCAGCTCTTCTGTTGCATGCTGGCGCTGCGGGCATGCATGCGTGCGGTGCACCATTGGTGCAAGTCAGTGGTGCTGGGCGTGGGTTGGCGTGGGACGAGCACCATACGTATAATCAGTATGCGGCGACATGCCTGCTCACCTCAGGAGACGGCTCCTCGATTGATGCGCGCATGGTCTGAATCCCACCCCAGGCAATGCCCATCGCATCCGCCACAGCCTCGCTGAGCGCGCTGAGCGGCACGCTGTCAAGCTGCTGCTGCTTTTCGAGCTTCACGGTGGATGACTGCAGCACATCGCTGTGAACCTTCTTATCCTGCTCCAGCGCCTCCCACAGATCCTGGTTGTTGCCCAGGGTGCTGCCATCCCCCGAGCGAGCGACACCGGCATGGGGCGCATGGGCGCCTGGGCGCACGTGTGCACGCCTCACTGGCAGCCGCCGGCGATGCATACAGCTAGGGACCTCCCATTCGCCGCATGGGCACGGCGCAGAGGGGCTGCGCGCCGCAGCGCCGCAGCGCCGCAGCATGGCGAGCGAGGGGCTCTGATCGGAGCGATGCTCGAGTCGATGGGAAGACAGAGAGATGCAGACGTTGCAAGGCACACTGCCTGCTGTCCACGTTCGTTCGAATCGACTCGGCAACGCGCGAGGCGTGGTTTCCTGGCCGTGAGAATTCTGTGTGACGACGACATCGACAGGTGTCGCCACACTTTAGGGTGGATCAGAGGCGCGATGGAGAGGGGGTGGTTAAAAGTTCCTCAGGTTCCTCCAGACAGAGCATAAGGGGGTGGGTGGCAAGCGTGCAGGGGGGGGAGGCATGCAGGGCACTGTGGGCGCTGAAGAGGCCCAACACGCCGCGCTGTGTTGGGCAAGGCTGCAAAATGGGGTTGGTGGTGGGGGTCTCAACGCGCCGCTCACTTGCGCACACCCCATCCGCTTCCTGTGCATTCGCCCTGCGCCTTATCTGCCGTGGAGGCGTCACACTCCCAGTTAAGTGGCACATGCACCTGCGGCATTTCCTCACCGCACGCCCCGCAACTCTGGGGCTGCGGGTTATCTGCCGACCCCCGGCGACCAGTCGCGGCCGTGGCACACACACGACTGCCGTGTCACGCAGTGTGTGTTCCTGTATACCTGTCCGTAGCAAGACCAAGGATCTGTAAATGGACAGGCTCATCAGAAGGGTGATCACAGGCCCTGAGGGGGCGGGAGCTGGCGCGCGTTCCAGGGGGGGAAACAGCCAGGGAAGACATCCTCCAGTCCTACTGCCCCCCCCCCCCCCCGATCCCCGGCTCCCACACTCAGGGGGGCTGGATGCATCCATCAATGGGGGAGTCATATCAGTGTCATATCAGTCTCACTATAGATCAGTATATTTCATATCAAGTGTCATATCATTGTCACTATATATCAGTATATTTCTGGTCAGAAGGATCTGGGGGTTCTTTGAGTAGGTGGTAGTCGTCGTCGTCGAATGCATAACACAACGGGAGTGCCTAGACCCTGAGTGTAACACAAGACCCTACAGCCAGCGAGGCGCACACCAACCCTCCAGCACAGTCCCCCGTTGTGACGAACCGCAAAGAATACCCCAAACGGTTCTGAGAGCCAAGTGCGGGAATGCGAGTCCATGTCCACACTCGACGATCACTGAGGCGGCACGCCCCTCGGCTGTCCCCACGCCCAGACCCCCACACAAGGCGAACCCAGTACAAAAACCCAGTTTTGCGTCTGTACAGCGCCAACTCCGACGCTGAGCACGCAGAGACGTGTAGGCGTGTTTCTATGCCGTGTGCAGCCTTCCCACTTCCCCCACACATGTCACTCCTACCACACCCACGCGTCCTAGTGTTCGAATTGTGGAGGTTTGAATCCAGAAGGGTACTATGGGTTGTTTTGGTGGGTGTGTGCCGGCCCCAGCGAGCCAACAGGAGCGAAAGACTTACAATTTCCTAGTGCCCGATGTGTTTCCCGCGGCCCCGCCGGCGGCCGATGCCCCGGTGCCGCACGCCATCATGAAGAAGGTCAGCAAGCTGCAGGAGTACTGCGAGCGCAACCCGGGCAAGATCGCGAAGGTGAGGAGAGGAGCGAGGTTGGGCTGTCCAGACCTACGCGCAGATCCGGCGCATCAGGCCCCCTGCGACTGCCACCCATCGTACCACCACCGTGCCGTGACGTGCTGTTCATCAGGTATCCCGCCGCCTCACGCGGCGCATCAAGCTCGCCTTGACCGACGGAAACCTGGGGTATGCGCGCATCGGCGTCGCTGCGTACGTCTTCCTTCTTGACAACTCCTCGTCCTCCAAGGACAAATCGTACAGCCTGAACTACTTCACCAAGGAGCTCATCCAGCCGCCTGACGCGGTGGTGCGTATTGCCCCATGCAACGCCATGCGCCATGCGAGCGTCATGCATGGCCCTCACGACACCCCGTCTCTCCATGGGTGTAGTCAGTAGCAGCGTTTCAACTCTACAAGCGCAGTGGCGGGATGCACACCGAGTCATGCACGGGCAATGCACAGCCGCGAGCCATTCCTTTCGCCTGTGAGTAGTGCCCCCACGAGCACGCCTTTGTGTGTGTGCAGATCAACACGCTGCTGGTGGAGCCCCGCCCGGAAGTGCGCGCGCTCGGCGCAGAGCTGCTCTCTGCGTTCATCCGCGCGCAGGTACGGTGTGGGCGGCACGCGCAGCGCTGCTGTGGTGGTGGGAGTGCAGTGCGGGCGTGTGGGGCGCTGGCTCTGCTGCCCCGTGGGGCCCTGCAGTGCGCATGGTGCAGGGGCGGGGAGGGCGGCAGCGCGGCGGCATGGTGGGCACCACCACTGACTGCATCTGCGACGCCCCCCGAGCGCCTGGACCCACGCCGCCCGAAACCCCCCCAATTCCCACTTCCTACCCAACAGCCGCAAAACAACCAATCCTCCCCCCCCACACACACTACCCCCCCCCCACACACACACGCACACACGCTGTCCGAGGTCGAGAACCAGGCCGCCGCAGTCAAGCCGCTCGTAAAGACGCTCTGCGCGACGCTGGTCGCGCCCGACAAGCCCCCTGCCTCTGGCGTAACCCCAACCACCCCCTTAAAACCCTCCACACACGTGCACACTTGCACACACTCACGCACACACGCACACATGCACACAGTCCGAGGTCGAGAGCCAGGTCGCCGCCGTCAGGCCGCTCATAAAGACACTCTGTGCGACGCTGGTCGCCCCCAACAAGCCCTCCTCCTCAGTCTTAACCTAGCAATCCCCTCGATCCCTCGATCCCTCCGCACACACACACACACACACATACACCACGCAGTCCGAGGTCGAGAACCAGGCGGCCGCTGCCAGGACGCTCGTAAAGACGCTCTGCTTGGCGCTGGTGGCCCCTGACAAGCCTTCCACCTCAGCCCCAACCTAGCAATCCCCTCAAAACCCTCCACACACACACACACACACACACACACACACTCACGCACACTCACACACACACACACGCACACACATGCACGCCCGCAGTCCGAGGTCGAGAACCAGGCCGCCGCAGTCAAGCCGCTTGTGAAGACGCTCTGCGTGACGCTAGTCGCGCCCGACGAGCCCTCTGCCTCGGGTGTAACCCCCCCCCCCAAACCCCTCCACACACACGCACACTTGCACGCACGCACACACGCACGCAGTCTGAGGTTGAGAACCAGGCCGCCGTCGTCAAGACGCTCTGCGCGACGCTGGTTGCCCCAAACAAGCCATCCGCCTCGGTCTCAGCCCTTCCCTAAGAAACAACCCAATCAAACCTCCACACACGCACCCACACGCACCGACATGCACACACACACACACGCACGCACACACGCACGCAGTCCGAGGTCGAGAACCAGGCCCTTGCAGTCAAGCCGCTCGTAAGGACGCTCTGCACGACGCTGGTCGCGCCCGACAAGCCCTCTGCCTCAGGCGTAACCCCAACCAACCCCTCAA